>CM056200.1:28287898-28310398 GCA_029692085.1 Gymnothorax javanicus | reverse complement strand
GTTGGCGCCTGCCGATATTCATGTGGCAGTTGAAAAGCATAAACAGAAAAATTAACATAATTAGGGCAAGAAAAACCATAAACAAAAAAAAAAACAACCTGCTGACAAAGACAAACGATAAATTTTTAAAATTAAATTTTTTTTGGGGAAAAAATAAACAAAAATTAAATAATTATGGAATTCCCTAAAAAAACTTAATATAGTATTTTTTGGTTAAACAATGTTTCTGTTGGGGGAACAATTAAGATTTAATTTTAGAGGGTTTTTTTTTTTGAATTTCCTGAATGAACATTAGAAAAAAAAAACCGGGACAAAAAATTTTGAAAAATCCCCCAAATAAAAAGGGCCCCCAGAGTTGGGGGGGGAAAAAAAGTCTCACAGAAAAAAGAAAAAGTCAACTGAGGGGGTTCGTTACGGGGGGTTTATTAATTCCTGCCCCAATAATTTTGCCAGGGTGTTTTTGGGGCTCCAAATAGACCCGCGCAATTTTCCCGACCAAGGAGCGCGTTTTTTTCCCAAAAGGGGCCAAAAAATTTTTCCCTTAAATTTTTTTTGGGGCGTCGTTCAGCCCAAACTTAGCCCCAGTTCCTTCCCTTTTTTTATCACCCCTTTTCTTTAGTGTTCAAATTTTATGATGGGTCGTGGGTTTTTTGGTTTTTTCCAGCCCGGCAGTGAAAAGGGGATGCAGTTTATGGCTTCCGGGGTTTGAGTTTGAGTTTCGTTGCCCGTTTTTTTGGGGCCCTTTTGGAATTTTTTTGGGGCCCTTTTTGGAATCCCGAAAAAATAAAATGTCATCTCCTTGTTTTATGTCCGGTTTTTTTCAACATTTTTTTTTCCTTCATGGCCGGATCCATTTTTGGGGGTTAGAGTATCCCTGTGGTTTACAAGAGTTTTTTAGTTTTTTTTTGGTTTTGGGGATGGTGAATTCAAACTTTTGAAGATCTTTTTTTTCTTTGGGGTAACTGCTGAAGTACATCAGTTTTTTTTTAAACTAAGTAGTACACTGCCCCTACATTGGCTGGGGATCCTCTTTCGGGGGATGAGTCTCCTTTTTCCTTTTGCCGGTTTGCTGATGTCTGTCGGTGAGTTTGAAGTTTATCCATTTCAGGGTAACATAGTGCGATAAATTTTTCCCCAAATTCTCCCTGTAGTGTTTTATTGTAATAACGGGAAAAATGTTTTGTTCTCTGATTGTTTTTATTCGTGGTTTTTGGTCAGAATGGCGCAGTCATTTAATTCCTCCTCGGGGGCTCGTTCTAGAACTCCCCATGCTCAGAACCCCCAAAATTCATTTTTTAAACAAAAAATGTTTAATTTGGCCTTGAAATCATGGGATAGGGCATGCAGTTGATAAAACATTTTCCTTTTTCAAAGCATAGTTATAGTTTGTTAATTATCATCTTTATCCTCACAGTCAAACCAAAGATAATATTTCCAAAAAACCCGATAACTTCTTGCTTTTTTTATAAACCATTTTTACAAATTTATGTGAAGTAAATAACGTAACAGACAATCACAAGCATACATCTCATTGCACATTATGTCACCAGGGGAAAGGGGTTGCGCAGATCGACAATTTTTCACCATGGAGCTTTAAAACCTGAAGATGTGAGGAAGGGTGCATGATGGGACTGAAGTAAAAATGGAAAATAATCAAAACAATTCAAGAATTCTGGGGAAAACAGGTTTATACTTTTTGCATATAACAACTGCAGGCGGTAATGAAACACTTATTTAGATAGATCTGCACAGTTCTGAGGGCTTTATTTTATGGGGGGCACCCCTTTTCCGTGCTTCCTCAGACTCCCCTGATAAAAATTTTCAAAAAACCAGTGACGAAAGGGAGCCGGATCAACCCAATGATGGAGTTCTCCACCCCCAAAACCCCAGAAGAAAGGCTATCCCGGCCCCCAAACAAGTATGGAAATACACCTGATTTTTTATCTTTATGCTGGTGAAAACCCAAAGGGGTGGACCACGGCCCCAGGCGTCCAGGCAAATGCGGGGAAAGAGTGGGAATTCTTGATCCCAGAGGTAAAGAAAAGTATATTTTCAAAATATGTGATTCTGGGAAAAACCCTAAAAAAAAAATGGGGGTCATACCAGAAAAACATCAGGGTGCCAGGTTGAAATAAAGATATCCGGGGAAGAACCCTTTTTCCCGGCCACCAACCACATCCCTATGATGTTGGCAGGGTAGCCCATAATAGGTTGATTTTTTCAATAAACAGAAACGAAAAAAAAAATGAATAAAAGGTTTAAAAAATATACGGGGTTGGGGACTGGATTCGAAGAAGTGGTTGAAGGGTAGGCTGAATTGTGACAGGCTGTTCTTTTGTTTTTTTTTTTATTTTTTTTTTTATTTTTAAATCTTAGTGGTTTTCGCTGACAGATGACGCATCCAAACCACTGAGAAAAACATTTTCAGGACTGTACAAAACCCCGTACCACAGGATTATATTTAAAGGGTGGGTGGGGTGCAAGAGGGCTCCATATATATTTGCAAGTAGTTTGTGATGTGATAAACAGATCTCATAAAACAGAGGGGGCTAAAAAAGGGTAGATAGTCCCCCCATCCCCGTTCACAATATATTATTTTCGTATAATCCAAAGTGCATCCCCCAAAACAAGGAAAATGCAGTCGGCCCCTTTGGGGCACAGGTGAGATGGGAACCTGGTGTAGGGCTTTCACATGAAACCACAAGGGTTCATCAAACAGACTCACACAAATTTTTTTTCACCCCCACAAAAAAAAAAAGAACTTGACAATCAGGGAAAGGAAATCTTTTTGGGGTAATATTCCCCTTAGATGGTTTGATTTTTTTAAACTGTGTTAGGCAATAAGGAATTCAGTTTACAAGTACTTTTCTCTTTTTTGCTATATAGACTTAAAAGCCTGGTTCTCCCAGGAGATCTATTGTCCCGGGCGGTTTTCAAACCTTTTTCTTTAACGTGATTAAAGCCCCGTATCTATATCTCTGAAAAACACAGATTTTGTTTTTTTTGATGCATTTTTGGTTTCCCCGTTAGTTTAAGTATAAAAAACGTTAAAAATTTTGGAAGTTGCAGTTTAAAATCTTTTCCTGCTTTTTAATAGACTTCACTAAAGCTGGGGCCCCTTTAGGAGATCTATTGTCCTGGTTTTTCATGTCAATCCTTAAAAGGGGAACAAATAAAGGGGAGAGATCTCCCAAAAACCTGATATAAGTCATTTTATTGAAATTTTAGAACTTACAGGATGGGAAATTTCCCTGATCTGCAAAACCACACAATTAACATTTACTGAGGGAGCAAAATCAAGCATAACAGGGCTTTTTGTTCTAAAAAACAGCAGTTTGGGGTTCAAAAAATCTTGGTTCCATTCAATCAACTATTTTCAGTTTTTTTCAAAATTTTCCCCGGGATAGGGGCGCAAAATATAAATTCCTGATGATCCCCAATTGGTCAGTAATGACTTATCACTGCCTGATATGGATTGGGTTTAGGGCTCCCCAGCTGGAAAAACCAGCACCAAAACAACATATGCTGGTACGGGGCTTCACAAAAACAGAATTGAAATCGAGATGGAGAAAACGGGCGACCTATTCTACTCTATCCTGGGTTTCCGGCATTTTTTCAACCTGGCAGGAGGAGGGGCAGTAAACCAGGTTAACAAATTGGGTAAAACCATTCACGGCTTTTTTAATTACTGGGTTTATCACAGATTTACTGATGCAGAAAGGGGTAGAAGGGGACAGCGCCTCTCCCCAAATGACATGAACTTATAATGCAAACTAAAGAAATTAAACGTATTATATGAAAGAAAAAAAAAATTTTAAAAAGGGGAAAAACGTTTGAAAATTGGGGCCGCTGAATGCCGTATCCTATGCCCTTTTTAACCACTGTTCCCAAACCGTATAATTCAGACCAATTGTGATTTGAACAAACATTTGGGGACTTTGGGGAAAAGTGACAGGAAATTAAAACCTGGAAAATTTTTCATGAAGATACAAACATCCAAAATAAAAAAAAAATACAACTTTTAATCCCTCTCTCACTCTTTTATTTTTAAAAAAATTTTAAAAAATAATTCTGTATAGAGCAAAGGCAAATTATACCTATTACAAAAAACTATTGTATGACATTAGTTTCCCATTTCCATCAATTAGATCATTCACAAAGTAAATGCCCCGAGCAGACATTTGTTTCCATATAAATGGATATCCTTTAATTGTAATATTTGAGTTAAACCATATTATTTGTTGTAAGATTTCTTCAGGGTGGTCTGGTGGATGGTACTGAAAACTTAACCAAGCTTTTATAGACTCTTTTAGAAAGACTGATGAATCGGCCATGACTTCTTGAATAAACAGGGGAATATGGAGTGATCTTAATTGCAGAAATGGAAAGAGCTGGCTTTCAAATATGTGATGAAATGTACATAATAATCTGTAAGAAAACCAGTTTGGCTTATGATAGATTTTTTGAATCACCGATGCTTTTAAAGTTAGATCCAATGCTTTTAAATTTAATAATCTTAATCCTCCATGTTCATAGTTGTTGTATAAATATTTCCTCTTTATTTTTTCTGGTTTATTATTCCAGATGAATTTAAATATCTTCTGTTCGTATAATTTGAAGGCAGAATCTGATGGTGACGGTAGCGTAATAAGTAAACAGATATGTGTAAATTGGAGAAACAATCAAGGAATTAACGAGCAATTTTTCCCATATAATGTTAAATGTTGACCTTCCAAGGTAGCAGCCTTTTATCCATTTTGCTACATTTTGAATTGAAGTTTGTAAATCATCAACCTTCTTCATAAAGTCTTTTTGGTATATGGATCCTCAAGGACATTTACCGTCCATCTGTCCATTGTATAGAAAAAGAGGCATGGTAAATTGAAGTGTGTATCCTTTAATGATCCACCTCAATAAGCTACATTTTTTCATAATTCTGTTTTAGGCCTGAGTATTTTGAGAAAGTATTTAGGTCTTCAATAAGGTTTTGAAGAGTAGACAGTTGAGGGTTTATGGGAAAATTTGTGTCATCTGCATACATTGATACCTTAAATTCCACCCCATTAATTTCTAGTCCTTTTATACTGTCATTGGCTCTAACTTTTATCCCCAACATCTCTATTGCTATGATAAAGAGGTATGGGGATAAAGGACAACCTTGTTTAAGTCCTCTGAACAGTGGTATACGGTCTGAAAAATGCCCATTATTTATAATTTTACAGCATGGTTCATGATATAATACTTTTATCCATTTTATTAGGGACTTCCCAAAATTGAAAAAATCTAGGCATTTATAAATAAAATCTAATCTTACCTTATCAAAGGCCTTTTCAAAATCAGCAATAAAAACTAAGCCAGGTTTTTTTGTTTTATCATAATATTCCATTATTTCTAATAGTTGACGAATATTTTCTCCAATATATCTTCCGTGGAGGAAGCCTGTTTGGTCATAATGAATTATGTCCGGTAAAAGTCTTTTCATTCTATGAGCAATACATTTTGCCAGTAAAATCCAAATTTAAGTTTTGAACATTTTCCCAAACACTTTGTAACCTTATAAAATGGAATGTTTAGTTCAGTTTAAAGTGTATTAAAAATCTAAAAACCCTGTTGGCAACATCAAAAGAACATCTGTTTTGAATGAGAACACCAATCACCAGGCATTTAGTTTTTTACATGCAGTGAATTATATAAATGCAACATGTTCCGCAGTTTTACAATGTAGGCTCTCTTTTTTCCCTATTACTAAAGTGAATCAAACACTTGATTCTCGATTAATAAATGGTATTAGCACTAAATCAAGCCTCGGCAGAATGAACAGCCCCCTTCGTAGAGCTCAGCACGATATCACACAACAGCCTGCACCCTGAAAAGCAACTTGCCCTTGCGAGCAAATTAAGCCACAGCGCCCAAAAAAGAGAATACAAAAAAAATCCATCTTAAATACGTTTAGCAAAAAGTTTCCAGTAAATGTCACCTTGTTAACACCCAAAAAACAATCCGCAAAAAAACCAAAAATTTAGCATAAATGACTTTAAAAGCTTTAAAAACCAAAATATCATTCAAATCTAAATTCCACAAAACACCTCGTGTAAAGAACAAAACCCCTCGATAAATCTGTTTTTCAGTTGAATATGTAAAAAGTTTAATTACCTTCATTTAAAGTCCACCCCTTTCCGGTTCCACCAGTTTTCCATGTAGCACCACGTTACTTTCAGCTGATTAGAAAACATTAGCATATCTGCTAATTAATCAGCAAAATTTTTAGTCACTGACCACACTGTGTTAAAAGGAAGTTCCACAGCTGCCCGCTAGTGGCCGGATGGGGTGAGAAAAACACACACACACATTCCACGGGGAAAATTTGGAAATTTTAGGCGGGGAATTTTTTGTCAGGGACATGCTGGGAGGTTTAAATTAGTGGGGGCGAAAAATGAGGACCGAAAAATGTCCTCATTTCTCCCGTCCTCATTTTAGGTGTGTTATCAAAAATTGTCCCATTTGACATAAAACAATCCCAACCCCTCCACACACACACACACCCCACACCACACACACACACACACACACACTCTCTCCCCCCCGCACACACACCTCCACACACACACACACACACCCCACCCCCCCCACACACACACACACACACACACACACACCACCCCCACACACCACAGACACACACACTCACGCCCTCTCACACCCCTCTCACACACACCTCCCACACCCGCATACACTCACCCCCTCCCTCACCACAACTCACACACCCCCCTCACACACCCCCCCACACACCAAAAACCACACACCACACACACACACCCCCCACACCCCACCCCCACCCCACCCCCCACACCCTCCCCACACACCACCCACACCCACACACACCCCCCCCCCTCTCTCCCCCACACACACCCCAAAACCCAACACACACACACACATTGACACACACACACACTCTCACACACACTAACATACACACTCTCTCACACACACACTCACTCACACTCTCACACCACACACTCACTCACACACACACACACACACACTCTCTCACACACACACACACACAAACACTCACACACACACACACACACACTCTCTCCCACACACACACACACACACACACACTCACACACACTCATACACACTCTCACACTCACACTCTCTCTCACACACACACACACACACACACACACTCTCTCTCACACACACACACACACACACACACACACCTTACTACCGCTTATTATCATTATTCCCAACCTTCACTTTGGCTTTTATCCCATCTTTGGCATAAATTTCAAGTCCAGTCTCATGGGCCATCACTCATTCTGTAATACCTGACAAAATTCTTAATTTCTCAAATCTTAATGCTCTACAGATGTCAACCCAAAAAAATATTTTTTACAAATAAATAATTATACTGTATTATAGATTAGGTGTGTTCCTTTGTTACATCACCCAGTAACACTTTAAATAAATCTAATTGTATACTATTGTTGCTGAGATATCCCAGCCTGCAAATTTTATCCAAAATAAGGCTATTCTAGGACAGTACTGCTGTGACGCCGCTCAGAACCACACGCAAGAGAGATGGAAACTAAAAAACGTATGCCTTTAATGAAGTCCGAGTTAAAGCCAAAAAATTCAAGAATTGCCAAGCCACATCGCGAATTCAAAAACAGTTTATTAGACAGGCAGGGGTCAGGAACCAGGAAGACAGATGAGCAAAGGTACATAGACGGTAGGCAAAAAGTCGAGTCGGCGAACAAAGCCAAGGGTCATACAGGGCATCCAAAACACAGAAATCATGGTCATACAAAAATAGGTCAAAATCCAAAAAGACAAAAACAATACAAGAAGGGTTCTCAAGAATAGAAGTCGGACAAACCAGTCGAAGGAAAACAATATGAACAATATGAAATGAAATGAACTAAAAACCTGAGAATTACAATAACCAAAAGAATAAAAAAAAGACAAAATGCGAACACTGAACTTGAACATGAACATAAACATGACAAAAACCATCACCATGACAGTACCAAAATAAATGGTCTACAGACTTCACTTTTCCAGACAGAATCGCAAAGGGTGATGACTTATTCGCCATATATGTAGCATCTTTTTAGTTGCTAAAAACTTAATATATTAACTTATATTCAAAATATCTAATCTTTTGGATCAAGTGATGTACTGTAAAGGATTTTGAAAAACTTGTTCCATGGGACTGGTGTATCTAACATATTTTCCCAACTGTCTAGAATCCTGTATGGTATAGCTTATCAAGTTCTTTATTCTTAAATAAAATGTGTATATATGTTTGTTGATCTTTTTATTCTATTTAACCAATTTGCCATTTGCATATGGGGGGTCTACAGACTAAATGCCCTCCTGTTCCTTTCAAAATTTTTGATTTCCAAGCACTTGGTAAAGCTCCAACAAGTTGATTGTATTGTTGCAATGTACAGACTGTTCCATAAAAAACTAGTTAATTGTTTGTCGGACATGAGTTTATTATCCTCATTCACTATATCCCTTATAAAAAAAATAATATCTATATCAAACATGCGTTTCAAAAATCATCATTCTATCAACAAGTGTATTAGAATTTAACCATATTATTTGTTGTAGAACTTTTCTGCATTTTTCTGGTGGGTGAAACTGAAATTGTTACCAACTTTGTAGAGCTTCTTCCAAAAAAGGGAGACACCAGAAAAACATGTCATTAATTAATGCAAAATGCATAGGTTTAATTTGAGAAATGAAGAGAAGCCTTTATCAAACATAGGATGGACACTTTTTAAGTAATTTGCTAGAAAACCAGTTTGGATTGAAGTAGAATTTTGGAATAAGGGAAGCCTTCAGTGAAAGATTTAAAGCTTTTAAGTTTAAGAGTTTTAGCCCACCAGATACAAAATCAGAAGAAGGTCTGCTGATCCTATATTATGTGAAAAAATCTGTAATAAATTCTTTGTACTGTCAACAAATGTCTGATCCTCTAGTAACTTTTGATGAAATTTCCAGTATCCCTGTCCTTGTGGATATTCAGTTAGTTCTAAATGAAGTGAAATAAGTTGATGATCAGATTTTAGTTCGCCTTCAATTACGCCTTTTTTTGTTTTTGGATAACAAAGAAAAGGAAATAAGGAAAAATCTATAAGGCTTGCCTGATTCTGTCTTCCACGATATTAATGTAAATCTGGATTTCTTAAATCTCCAAACATCCACCAGATCCATTGTATTCATTATTGATGTGATTTCTGTAGAAGCATGTGGGTGGTAATTAGTTGAATTATTTCCCTGACGCATCTATTAAAATTATTCTGTACCGTGTTAAAGTCTCCAACCATTATGAGATATTTACTTGTGAATTTTGAGGTTTTAATAATGTTGTAAATAGATTCTAAAAAGCGTGGATCATCGTTATTTGGACCATATAAATTAACCAAACATATTTGTTTATCCTGAATAATCATATTTAAAAATGATCCACCTTCCTTGAGGGTCAGTTTCTATAGCTGGGAGAGTATAGTTAGTTCTTTTTAAACATGATCATAACTCCCCTCGAATTTTTTAAAACCATGTGAAAATCATATTTGCCCACCCCATTCCTCCATCCATATAGTTTCATCTGTCATTACTGAGTGAGTTTCTTCCAGACAAAAATAGCATAATCTTTCTTTAAAACCAAGTAAATATTTGGTGTCTTTTTTTCCTTTTATCTGTGAGCCTATTGCAGTTATAACTGGCGATACAGACCATCTATTCCCATTTTTAAAGACTAGGCTTTAAGATTAATAGAGTATGGGTTTTGATGGTCAGATATACTATAGAATGTTTTCTAGGATAACAGAAGAAAAACCATAATCCATGCAGATATAAACAGTAAAGTAAATTCAACTTAGGTTACATGCCTGCCGATATTCATGGGCAGTTGAAAAGCATAAACAGAAAAAATTAACATAATTAGGTAAGAAAAACCATAAACAAAAAAACAAAACAACCTGCTGACAAAGACAAACAGATAAATATATCAACACATGTCCCAAATTCCATTTTTTGGGTAGAAATAAACAAAGATTGAATGACATTGATGGAATTAACCCAGTAAAAAACAGACTTAAGTATAGTAGTTTTAGCAGTACAGTATGCATTTTACTGTATGAGGAATCAATTAAGATTCCCAAATTTTAGCAGGGTTTTTTAATTTACAGAGATTTACACTGAAAAGTGAATGAACATTGAGACACACAAAATAAACACTGGACAAAAACATGCATTTTGGAGAAAAATCACAGAATAAGAAAGAGGTCCACAGAGAATTGGGGGAGAGCGAAAGAGAGAGATCTACACAGAAAAAGAGAGATTCAGAAAGTACTAACTGAGGGAGTGAGTTGGGGCTGTTACTGAGGGTAATTATTAATTCCATGGCAGCCGAGTATAATTCTAATAAAGCCAGGGTGTGATTTTTGGTCTCCCTAAATAGACAGCCGTCGATTTACAATTTGTCCACCACCAAGGAGACGCTGCTTTCCATGTTCCCTTTTTTTTAAAGACGGGCACAAAACTTTGCGTCCCTTCATTAATTTCGGGAACTGGTCGTTCAGCCCAAACTTGAGCCTCAGTTCCTTCCCTTTGCTTTTTGATCAGCCCTTTGCTTGTAGTGTTCAAATTTTATGATGATGGGTCGTGGATTTTGGTTTTTCCATGCGCCAAGGCAGTGAAAGGTGATGCAGTTTATGGCTTCCGGTTCGAGTTTGAGTTCTCAAGCATAAAACTGTTTTTGAAAGAATGGCTTGATTACTTTTGTGCAGTTCAGCAATGGCAGGGCGTTATTAGGTGAGCTCATGATAATTTTTGTTTGTATGGCAACAGGAATGGTTTAGACAAGGCAGAATCTTCAATCAAGGATCCATTTGGGAAGATCTATAAACCACTGTGGTTTGCAGCACAGAGTTTTGAGTTTTTAAAGGTTGATTTGGTGAAAAGGAGTTGAGAGAGATAAGGCTTGTAAGGAAATCTCTTTAAAGTTGGTACAATGGAATAAAGGCAAACGTGGTATCCAATTTTTATCTCAATCACACAACGTACAAATAACAACGTAAAACAAGACTCACGGAGAAATCAAGATCCTGTGCTTGTGGAAATGAGTCTGCCTCTTCCTTTTAGGACGCTGATGTTCGTCGGTGAGTTTGAAGTTTGATCAAGAAGCAGGGTGAACTTTATACAAAACAAATTAAGTGGAGGCCCAGCTAAACCAAGAACAGGTGACTGTGATCTAGAAAAGCAAGGACGGTAATAGGAGAGAGAGAGAGAAAGGTGGGATCCTAACTTTGAACTAACTCTGATGTCTGCTCTTAACTGGTCTAAGTGGATAGTCCAAACAGAACAGCAAGAGAGAAGGAAGTTGAATTACCAAACCTGGAAAAGAAAGAGGAGAATCAAAGACACCACACAAAAGAAACAAGAGGAAAGTAAAATGAGACTTCCCATTCATTTCATCAAAACATGAAACATGTAACGAATAAATATATAAATCAATAAATACACTAGGCATATACAGAGTTGATGCAAACCAACTTTCAACCAAGCATACAAACATGGTTATAGTTGTGTTATGAGCCATCATCTTTATCCTTGCGCCGTACAGGAAAACCAGTGAATATAAGGTATTTGCCAAAAACTCCTAAACATTCCAGCTTTGTTTCATAAAATATTTTTCACAAATTTATGGGTTGAGTAAATGCAACGTTACAGACAATCACAAAGCATACATCTGCATGTGAGTTAGCCATTATGTCACTATTTGGGAATCCAAGAAAGCAGATGCAGAAGATCTTTTGCCTTTGAAACTGCATGCCATCCAGCTTTTTAATCCGATGAAGAGTGTTCATTTTGAGGAAGGGTGGTTGATGATGGTACTGGAATAGTACATGAGTCTGAACCTCCAACATAAACTGACTGGAAATTATGATGTCACAGAATTATTGATGAAATCAGGTTTATACTTTTATGCGGTGATAAAGAACTGCAGGCAGGAGTCAGGAGGAGTCATAATGAAACAGGTAATGGCCAGATATTCTGCACAGTTCTGAGGGCTTTTTATTCCAAGGGGCTAGCAGATCCTCATCACTTTGTCCAAGACTGACTTTCAGAACTGACATGATAGAAAGATATCCGAGGTGAAGAAAACTTTTAATTTGTACATGATCACCTGATGCCAGCATCAGCCCATGAAACAGGTTGAGCTGAAAGCCACAGTCAAACCAAAGAGCAACATCCTGCAGAGAGTTTCAAAACTCATTTTCACAAATTCTATGGCTATCATGAGCCCCAAACAAGTATGGAAATAGCCACTTGATTATTTATGTAGAGGAAGGGTAGTGATGGATCCTTAGAAAAGAGAACTTATCCTTGATGCAGGTTTATACTTTAAGAACATAATGGGGTACTGAAACACTATAACCACGCTATGTTCTGAAGAGGGTTTTATTTTTTTCATGAAAGCAAAATGCAGGTGAGAAAGATGACAGAGGGAGTTCATTTTGATCCCAGAGGTAAAGAACAAACAAGTAAATATTCTCAAAATATGGGATTCTGGAGCCAGGAGAAGCCATAGAAGAACAGATGACGGCCATCACGCTGAGAAATGCATCAGCGATGGCCAGGTTGAAGATAAAGATATCCGAGGTGGAAGAGTCCCTGAAGGCCACCAGCCATCACCATGATGTTGGCAGGGTAGCCCAATAATAGGTTGATGCTTCTTTCAAAAACAGAAACGAAAAACCCAAGAAGTGAATAATAGCACGGTTTAAATAACATTTTCAGAGTTGGACTGGATTCTGAAGAGGAGTGGTTGAAACCAGGAGGCTAGAATTGATGACAGAGCTGTTCATTTTTATTTTTATTTTTTTATTTTATTTTAAATCCCATTAGTGGTTTGACGCTGTACAGATGACGGCCAGTCACCAAATCCAAGAGAGGGAATGTACAGTTTGCAGTGACTGCACCCCCCTGAACCCTGTCACCACAGGATTTTATTTAAGGATGGTTATGTTCAAGAGACCTGATTCACATATTATTTTACAAACCTTTCATATATTCCTAAAAGATTCAGTATCACAGAACCATTTTAAAAGCTTTTCATGACAACTGGAAACATATTCATACTGGCCAAGAATTGCACAGTTAAGCTTTTTGAAATTATGGTGTCAAGGAGCCCCTGAAATTAGGTCAGAACTGTTATTCTTGTTCTGAAAGGCTAGATTTTGGTTTCTGGGGTGGAAACCCAAAACCAACCCAGGAATTTACCCAGCAGAGGAGCAAAGCAGCTGACATTGAAAACAAGGAAGGCCTGTCTGGAAGGGATTGTAAGACAGGGAAATCCAGAAATTATGGAGGACTGAGTTTCCCACACCATCTTGGGCCTATTTTTTCAGGTAGATTGATCTGCAAAAGTCTCACCAAGTCACAACTTCAATTAGGTATGACTTCAGACTCATTATCTAAATTGTTTGTAACTTGCAATTCATTAACTTAAATTTCGAGGTTTAAGGAAGGCCCCTGTATCCTGCCTACCTGGCGAATAAATTATTGTTATTCCTTTAAACTTGCGTGGTCCAGTTCTTATAAATTCTTTCTAGCCACGTACGGTTCTGGGGACTTGGCATTAAAGGGCAAATTATGGTGGGCTTTGTAAGCGTAGTAGTGTTGATTTAGGACATAAGGAACCCATGGGTTTAATGAATAAATCTGGATCGTCATGATAATTTTAAGCCAGATGATTATCATGGTGATTTCTTCCACACTGCAAAGCAAACCAAACTAAGATCTGGCAATAATGCTAAAACCCGGAGGCATATATTGAGTTCCACCGTGCCTACACTTATAAGTCCGAGGTGTAATCGGGACAAGGTTCATGTTTTTCACTAAATTATAAATTCTAATTCTAATTTGGAGTCAGATATTTAATGAATATAACTAAATTTGTTTCTAAATTTACTATGGTGTCAGATAAATTGTTACCGTTGTGCTTTTGTGCTGGTTCTTCAAACGGAGAAAAATTGAATCAATTTATTGTGATTCGAACCAGCCAAAAGATCGCAACGTTAACACCAGCCCAAAGAACACATTGAGCCTTCGCCCCTGCAATTTCCATCCTTGGTATTGTTTTTTAAATTTCAGGATCTAAATTAGAAACTTCCAATTTGTCATTTACAGAAACTGTCCCCTTCATACAAGGTATATTATTCCTGTACTGCACATGGAACTCAACCAACCATTTATATGGTGTTATCTGGACTTTCTGACTTTGGTTTGCTTTGCAGTGTCTGGCAACACTCATTCTTCTGGAGTCATCAGAAGACGATCCAGTGAGTATTATTCATTAAAAAGCATAGGCTTGGCATGTCCTGTCAACACTAGGTCAATACAAAAGCCCAGGGGTGCCCTTTAATGCCAAATCCCCAGAACCGGTACTACATAAACCCTTTATATAAGTAGACCATAATTTGCAATCCAACTTAAAACCCATCAATACCTATAAACATCAGCTAGCTAGTCTGGAATGGTAAGGAATCGCCCCCAAAGGACCGGTCGTAACGTGGCTAGAAAGAATAAAAGGATTAGGAGTCACAGAGACCACGCAAGTTTAAAGGAATAACAATGATTTATTCGCCAGGTAGGCAAGAGCTTAAATCAAAGAAATTTAAGTTAAATGAATTACAAGTTACAAACAATTTAGATAATGAGAGTGAAGTCATACCTGGCGAAAAGGCTACGCACGGACTTATGTCCGCGGGGAGAGATCAGATACGATCTACCCTGACTATATGGTATGGGCTACACACAGCATAGAGATGCACGTGTGGGAAGTCGTCTGCGATCCTCCATAATTAAAGAGGCTACACACGCACTTGCATACGCGGGGAGAGATCGGATACGATCTTCCCAGAATGGATTGTCTCCCTTTGCTTTAAGCCAAACAACGTCTTTGATCCAGGCGGCATGGCCGTAAATTACCTGGAAGGGGGGTCGAATCTGGTTTTTGGGTTTCCACCTTTTGGAGGATGTAATAAAACAATTTAGCGAAGAGAGAAGAACAGAATGATTACCCGAGAGGATTCTGACCAATTTTCAGGAGTTTCCAAAAGGGAATGAACCATAATTTCAATGGGAATGAAACAGACTTCATTCAACTCCTTGGATTCTCCCAAGAATTACAAGACCAAACTTGATATGAATATGTACTAATATGATGCAGTTGTCATGAAAAGCTTTTAAATTGGATTATGGTATAAGCCAATTTTGGTTATGAGCACATAAGTATTGCATAGGAATATATGAGAAAGGTTTGTCATTACTATAGTGTCAGAAAATGTAAACAGATGAGTTTAAGGTCCAGTTTCATGAAACACATAGCCAGGGAAGAGATTGTTCACGGGGGGACTGTGATAGTCACCCCCCTCGCATTGCCAGAGACCTGCTAATTGTTCCCTGCCGTCATCAAGCCCCCAGTCCCTCACAGACACAGTCCCAGCTGGATTTCCCATCTTACAATCCCTTCCATGACAGGCCTTCCTTGGTGAATGTCAAGGGCCAGCTCCTCTGCTGGAGTGAAGTCCTGGGTTGGGTGGCCACCCCCCATGCCAGAAATATGAGCCTTTTTCTTAACAGCTAATAATCAAAACAGACAAAATATGTGAGCGGGCAGCTTTTAAGTAATTAATACTCCTAGTTTGTTCATCGTGATCAACAATCAAGGCCCTTACCAGCCTGAAAAATGTTCTTGCACTTGACCTTGACCTGTTGCCAATTCCTCTTCTGACCAGTCATGTTTGTTCTGTGTGTGTATTTTATATTAAATATATAAGAGTGAGAGAGTGTGATTCATAAAGTTGTACTTCTTTTTTTTTGCATTTTGGATGTTTGTAGTCTTCATGATAAATTTCCAGGGTAACATTAACTTCCACTGCTCACTTTATCGACAAAGTGCCCAAATGTTTGTTCAAATCACAAGTAACGGTCTGAATTATACGGTTTCAGTGGAACAGTGGTTAGAAAGTGCATATTTTTGGATGACTTAGGCATTCAGCCAGTCCGCAATTGTCTGCAACGCTTTCGCTCTTTGTAAAAATTTTTTTTCTTTCATATAATACGTTTAACTTTCTCATAGCTTTGCATTATAAGTTCATGCTCACTTGAGGAGAGGTACGCTGCCCCCCTTCTATCCCTTTCTGCATCAGTAAATCTGTGATCAACCACGCGGTCAATTGAAGAAAGCCATGAATGCACACTTACCCCAATTTGTTACACCTGGTTTGACATAGCCGCTCCTCCTCAGCCAGGCTTGACAAATGTGCAACGGCTTAAGCCAGGATGCACTGAGTAGAATAGGTCAAGCCTCGCTTTCTCAATCATCCTCGATTTCTGAATTCTGCTTTTGTGCAGCAGCCCCCAGCATACCAGCATATGTTGTTTTGGTGCTGGTTTTTCCAGCAGGGGAGCCCTGAACTAATCACATATCAGGCAGTGATGAAGTCATTACTTACCGATTGTGGATCATCAGTGAACTTATATATATGCTGACCGCTATGCTAGGGAATAATTTTAGGACGAAAAACTGAAAATAGTTGATTGACATGGAACCAAGAGGCTTGGTTTGTAACTCCAAACTGCTGTCGTTTTCAGCAACAGCGAAAGCCCCTGTTATGCTTGATTTCTGCTCCCTATAGTAAACTGCTTAATTGTGTGTGTTGCTTTAGATCAGGGTTGGAGATTTACCATCCTGTAAGTTCTCAATTCAACCCCAACACACCTGACTCTACTCATCAGCAGCTCTGTGAGATCTCTCACCTTTGATTGTGTTCTCCTCTCTAAGGATTGACATGAAAAACCTTCAGGACAATAGATCTCCTGGAACAGATGCCCAGCTTTAGTGAAGTCTATGTAGCAAAGCAGAGAAAAGTACTTGTAAACTGCAACTTCCATAAGATTCTCGCGAACGCTCTTTAATACTTAAACTAATCTAGGGGAAACCTAAAAATGCATCAAAAATATACAAACATCTGTGCTTTCATTCAGAGATATAGATACTGTGGTTTAAACTTAATCACCGGTTAAAGTTAACAAGGCTTTGAACAACCGGGCCCAGGACAATAGATGTCCTGGAGCAGATACCAGGCTTTCGTGAAGTCTATGTAGCGAAAGCAGAGAAAAGTACTTGTAAACTGCAACTTCCTTATTGCCTAACACAGATATGAAAATCAAACCATCATGAATGTAGCGAATATTATCCCAGAAATAGATTTACCATTTCTGATTGCTCAAGTTCTTTTCTTTGTGAGGGTGAAAAATAATTGTTTGAGTCTGCTTTGATGAACCTTGTGGTTTCATGTGTAAGACCTTACACCAGGTTACACAGTCTCACCTGTGCTCCAGTAGGCCGACTGCATTGCGTCACTTGTTTGTCTGGGATGCACTTCTTGGATTGCATCACTGAAAAATAATATATTGTTAGAACAGGGATAGGGGGGTACTCATCTACCCCTCCTTTTAGCCCCTCCTCTGTTTTACTGCAGATCTGTTTGTTACATCACAAACTCTCTCTGCAAACCCAACCCCCTATATGTGAGTCCTCTTGCACACCCAATAAATATAATCCTGTGGTGACAGGGTATTGTTCAGTCACTGCAAATGCTGTTGTTCCCTCAGTGGATTTGTGACTGGCTGTCATCTGTACAGCGTACAAACCACTAAGATTTATATATTTACATGAACTGGAACTTAATAAATTGAATAAAAACATAACTCTCCTGGACACGAGTGATCAGGATACAGGGGCCTTCTGGGCTGTCTGACCTCGAGCTATTATGTTGAGCTATTGCAGTTTCTCTGGTAAGTTCTTCATTTTCTCAGTCTGATAAAACCTCTTTAATTTCTTAAGTTGTGCTTGAGTGAGAGACTTTTGCAGACAATTAAAAAAAAAAATAGGCCCAAAGGGCAAACCTTGTCTTCTGGGAACACTGTCTCCAATCTCAGGGAGCTCCAGTGCAGTTTCAAAGAGTAAAGCTGGTGTCTCAGAAGAGAGGTAGTTTTCCCTGGATGGAGGAAATCTTCCCAGAAAACAAAATCTATCCTTCAGTGTAACAGTTCAACTTAATTGTGTGAGGCTCCCTTGACAAGACTAATCTCTCAAAAGAGAGCTTAACTTTGTGCAGAATTGGCCAGTATAAGTGTTTCCATCCCTATTGTGCAACAAATGTGTTATGATAAGGAATACTTTGGAGAAAAGAAAATAATGTAAAATAATTCTGGAATCAGCATGAGAACATAATTTAGCCTTTCAGTCAGTTTAAGTGGTGAGTTCAGTTAGGCTTGACATGTAACTTACATTCACTCTCTTTTCTAAGGATCATCAACCCTCAAACCTGCGAGATAAAATAAAACCAAAATGAACAGCTCTGTCATCAATTCTAGCCTACCCTTCAACCACTCCTCTTCAGGATCCAGTCCCCAACTCTCGTATATATTTAAACCGTGCTATTATTCACTTCTTGGGTTTTCGTTTCTGTTTATTGAAAGAAGCATCAACCTATTAGTGGGCTACCCTGCCAACATCATGGTGATGTGGCTGGTGGCCAGAGAGAAGAGTGACTCTTCCACCTCGGATATCTTTATCTTCAACCTGGCCATCGCTGATGCATTTCTCTGCGTGATGACTCCCATCTGCTTCTATGGCTTCTCTTGGCTCAGAATCACATATTTTGAGAATATACTGTTCTTTACCTCTGGGATCAAGAACTCCTCCCCACTCTTTCTCACCTGCATTTGCCTGGACCGCTACATGGCCGTGGTCCACCCCATTGTGTTCACCAGCATCAAGGATAAGAAGATCAGAGTGGCTATTTCCATGCTTGTTTGGGGGCTCATGATAGCCTTTGCTCTCTGCAGGATGTTGTGGTCGGAGCTTTCAACTCACATCATCATTGGGCTGATCCTGGCTGCCTTCGTCATCATGGTTTTCTGCAACATTTCTATCATGTGGAGTCTGAGGAAGTCAGTCTTGGACAAAGAGAGGATGCACCCCATGAAAAATAAAGCCCTCAGAACTGTGCAGATCTATCTGGCCATCATAGTGTTTCATTACCTGCCTGTAGTTGTTATCATGCCCTTAAAGTATAAACCTGATTTCCCAGAATTCTGTGACATTGATTTGATTATGTTCTCCATTATGTACTACAGTACCATCACTGCACCCTTCCTCTACATCTTCAGGATTAAGCAGCTGCCATGGCTGAAAAACTTGCTCTGCATCTGCTGCCGAAGCCCTTCCCCTGAGTGACATAATGTAAGCACATGAGATGTATGCTTGTGATTGTCTGTTACGTTGCATTTACTCTCTACATAAATTTGTGAAAATGAGTTTATGAAACAAAGCAAGAATGTTATCTGAGTTTTAGGCAAATATATTATCTTTGGTTTGACTGTAATGAGGATAAAGATGATAATTAACACAACTATAACCATATGCATTGATTAAAAAGTGAAAACTGTTTGCATCAACTGCATGCCTCTATCACCATGATTTCATTTGACGCAAATTAAACAGTTTTTGATTAAAAATGGGAATGTTTGGGTTCTGAGCATGTGTGAGTTCTGAGAACGAGACCCGAGGAGGGTAATTCAACATGACTGCCGCCTGTATCTGCTAGCCACGAAAACCACGACCATAAGAACGACATCAGAGAACAGTAAACGCACTTTCCCAGTTATTACAATAAAACACTCACAGTGGAGAACTTGGAGAAATTTATCGACAGCTACTTTGTTCACCCTGAAATGGATCAAACTTCAAACTCACCGACAGACATCAGCAAACCGGCGAAAAGGAAGAAGGCAGACTCATCCACCAGCACAGAGGATCTCATAACCACCGATGTAGAGGTCAGTGTACTCACTTCGATTAATTAAAAACTGGATGTACTTCAGCAGTTACACCAAGAAATAAAAGATCTTCGTACAAGCCTTGAATTCACCCATCACCAAATCGACACGCTAAAAACTCAAAACTCTGTGCTGCAAACCACAGTGGATACTCTTAACTCCCAAATGGATCACGTCATGAAAGAAAACAAAATGTTGAAAGAAACTGTGCTGGACATACAAACAAGGAGTCCTTGCTTTTCTAGATCCGCCTCTCCTCTCCTTATATTTTCTGGTATTCCAGAAACGGCACCAAAGATTTCTAATCCAGAAGTGATTGTGCTCATAAAACAGTTTGCAACGAGAACTCAAACTCGAACCGAAGCCATAAACTGCATCACCTTTCACTGCCTTGGCGTCTTGGAAAAACCAAAATCCACGACCCATCATCGCTGCTTGAACACTACAAGCAAAAAGGAGCTGATCAAAACCAAAGGGAAGGAACTGAGAGGCTTCAAGTTTGGGCTGAACGACCAGTTCCCCGAGAAATTAATGAAGGACGCAAAGTTTTGTTCCCCGTCTTTAAAAAAAAAACTGCAAACTGTCTTGAACACGGAAAACGCGTCTCCACTACAAGTTGGTCGTGGACAAATTTGGGCTGAAAATCGACGGCTGTCTATTTAGGGAGACCAAAATCACACCCTGGCTTTATTAGAATTATACTCGGCTGGCATGGAATTAATAATTAGCCTCCAGTAACAGCCCCAACTCACTCCCTCAGTTAGTACTTTCTTCATCTCTCTCTTTTTCTGTGTAGATCTCTCTCTTTCACTCTCCCCCCAATTCTCTGTGGACCTCTTTCTTATTCTGTGTGGATTTCTCTCAAAATGCATGTTTTGTCCAGTGTTTATTTTTGTGTGTCTCAATGTTCATTCACTTTTCGTGTAAATCTCTGTAAATTAAAAAAACCCTGCTAAAACTTGGAGAATCTTAATTGATTCCTCATACAGTAAGATGCATTGTTGTACCGCTAAAACTACTATACTTAAGTCTATTTTTACTGGGTTAATTCCATCAATGTCATTCAATCTTTGTTTATTTCTACCCAAAGAAATGGAATTTGGGACATGTGTTGATATGTTATCTGTTTGTCTTTGTCAGCAGGTTGTTTTGTTTTTGTTTATGGTTTTTTTCTTACCTAATTATGTTAATTTTTCTGTTTATGCTTTTCAACTGCCACATGAATATCGGCAGGCATGTAACCTACGTTGAATTTACTTTACTGTTTATATCTGCATGGATTATGGTTTTTCTTCTGTTATCCCTAGAAAACATTCTATGGTATATCTGACCATCAAAACCCATACTCTATTAATCTTAAAGCCTAGTCTTTAAAAATGGGAATAGATAGTCTGTATCGCCAGTTATAACTGCAATAGGCTCACAGATAAAAGGAAAAGACACCAAATATTTACTTGGTTTAAAGAGAAAGATTATGCTATTTTTTGTCTGGAAGAAACTCACTCAGTAATGACAGATGAAACTATATGGATGGAGGAATGGGGTGGGCAAATATGATTTTCACATGGTTTAAAAAATTCGAGGGGAGTTATGATCATGTTTAAAAAGAACTTTAACTATACTCTCCCAGCTATAGAAACTGACCCTCAAGGAAGGTGGATCATTTTAAATATGATTATTCAGGATAAACAAATATGTTTGGTTAATTTATATGGTCCAAATAACGATGATCCACGCTTTTTAGAATCTATTTACAACATTATTAAAACCTCAAAATTCACAAGTAAATATCTCATAATGGTTGGAGACTTTAACACGGTACAGAATAATTTAATAGATCGTCAGGGAAATAATTCAACTAATTACCACCCACATGCTTCTACAGAAATCACATCAATAATGAATACAATGGATCTGGTAGGATGTTTGGAGATTTAAGAAATCCAGATTTACATTAATATACGTGGAGAAGACAGAATCAGGCAAGCCTTATAGATTATTTCCTTATTTCCTTTTCTTTGTTATCCAAAACAAAAAAGGCAGTAATTGAAGACGAACTAAAATCTGATCATCAACTTATTTCACTTCATTTAGAACTAACTGAATATCCACAAGGACAGGGATACTGGAAATTTAATCAAAAGTTACTAGAGGATCAGACATTTGTTGACAGTACAAAAGAATTTATTACAGATTTTTTTTTCACATAATATAGGATCAGCAGACCTTCTTATGATTATGTATCTGGTGGGCTAAAACTCTTAAACTTAAAAGCTTTAAATCTTTCACTGAAGGCTTCCCTTATTCCAAAATTCTACTTCAATCCAAACTGGTTTTCTAGCAAATTACTTAAAAGTGTCCATCCTATGTTTGATAAAGGCTTCTCTTCATTTCTGCAAATTAAACCTATGCATTTTATGCGTAATTAATGACATGCTTTCTGGTGTCTCCCCTTTTTTGGAAGAAGCTCTACAAAGTTGGTAACAATTTCAGTTTCACCCACCAGAAAATGCAGAAAAGGTTCTACAACAAATAATATGGTTAAATTCTAATACACTT
>CM056200.1:27842898-28282898 GCA_029692085.1 Gymnothorax javanicus | reverse complement strand
GAAGCCTTAAAGTAAACCAAAAACAGGTGAAGGACCCCATTAAGACTGAAAAAAAAAACTTTGATTTAAAAGATAAAACCACATTTTAAATGTCACACTGCTCCTGGAAACAGAATGGGCCCTTCCAGTGATTTTTTTTTTTTTTGCATTTACTTTTTCAGAATGGGAAAACCCTTTTTGCCAATGCCCATTTCAAACTCCAAACTCACCTGGCCCTATGTCGAAAAACACTGGGGCGCCCAACCTCCGGACCCCCTAAACCCAATAACTGGTTGTGCCACCCTCCTCCAGGGAAATAACTGCAATCAAGCCTCTCCGGGGATAACTGGTAATGAGTCTTTTACATCGCCACCTCCCGGAGGAATTTTGACCTGGCATCCACCTCCCGGCAGGATTGTTTTAATTCAGCCACGGGCCTGGAGGTTTATCGAGCCTGAACGCCTGTTTAAGGTCATGCAACTGTCATGGTCATGGTTTTGCCCCCGCCAGCAGAGGGCATGAAGCCGCGGCACTGGGACCATGTACTCCAAAAACGGATGAAGGGACCCACACCCTGTGTAAAATTGAAAAAAAAATCTTTTGATTTAAAGATAAACCAAACAGGAGAAGAGCAGCGCAAAATCACAAAAGGGCTCCTGGACACAGAATGAAGTGGCAGCTCTTAGTGCTTGGGGTTTTCTAACCTCCACCTCCACGAGCAACAGGTGTGGCTCGCTGAAGTGGAGGTGCAGACAGCAGGAGGGGGGAGGGACTGCAGGCAGGACCATCACAGACCCTCCATCCCAAGGGTCCAGACATGACTCCTGGCCACTCCAAAAGCTTCATTTTTTTCTAAACCATTCGAACCAAACGGCGCCTTCTGGATCATTGTCTTGCTCCGAACCCAAGTGGGGCGCCTTCCGGACCAAACCGCTGGCTGGAGCTTCCTGGCACTTTCTCCGGGAACACCGGTGCCCATTGTGGCGCCATCAACCTGGCGCCCGTCCACGCCCGAATACACCTCCGCAAGGGCGCCCACCTCCCCGGAACAACCGGTGCCACCTGGCACCACCACACAACTTTTGAACTGCTCCCCATGATGTTCTTTTTAGAATGCTGCCGCTTTATATGCCGCCCGGCTGGGTCCCATGCTGGCAGCCGCATTCTGTCATGTTTTTGCCCCCAGCCAGCTGAAGACACCCAAAACTTGGGACCATGTACCCAAAACCAGATGAAGGGGACCCACACGACAGGCTGAGTAAAAATATAAAATCTGGTTTTTAATAAAAGATCTAAAACAAACAGGAGAAGAGCAGTCTCCTAAAACAACAGGGCTCTTAACTGATCAATGCAGTGCAGTTTTAAATGTTGTTCTGGGTTCTTTCCACCTCAACGAGCAACAGATCAGTGGCTCTGAAGTGGAGGTGCGGACAGCAGGAGGGGGGAGGGACTGCAGGGCAGAACCATCACAGCCACAGCATCTCAACTGAAGAAAAGTCCAGACACTGACTGGAACTCCAAAAACCTTCATTTTTTTTTCTAACCCATTCAGAGGTGGACTGTCAATGTTTTGGATCATTGTCTTGCTGCAGAACCCAAGGGCTTGAGGTTTGAAACTGATGGTTGACCTTCTCCTTATCAGATTCTATTTAAGTGATTTCTTGATTCTGAAGCCAGGTCAATAATCCACCACCTGGGACTGTTAGATCCTGAAATTGGACTCAAAGTTTAATCCATCAGATAACCACCATGTTTAACTGTTAGTATGATGCAATTTTATGAAATTTTCCATAGTCCAAATAGGTCACGATTTGTCAGTCCATAAATATTTTCCTTTCAAAAGTCTTGGGGATCATCTAGATATTTTTTTGGCACATATGAGATGAGCCTTTGTGTTCTTATTGGGTAGTAGTGGTTTTGCCTTCAAACTCTCCCAGGGATGCCTTTTTTGCCCAGTCTCCCATCCTGAATTATGAACACTGACTTTAACTGAGGCAAGTGAGGCCTGCAGTTCTTTAGATGTTCTTCTGGGTATGGCCCTTACTGACCCTGTGTTCCCATATTTTCTTCGATTAGCCAGCTCTGTGGAGTCCCAAGTTTTCTCCGGACCTGGGGTTTGGGAAGTTCCCCAAAGCCTTAAAAATTCTATGTAACCCTTTCCACACTGAGATGTCAATGACTTTAGTTTAATCAGCAGATGTGTTGGTTTTGAGATCTTTTTAGCTGCATCTGAGATTCTATTTAAGAATGATTCAACAGGTTCCACAATCAGGCCTGTACATGGCTAGGAAATTGACCCAAAGTGGTTAACTCCTTCTAATTCATAATTTAACAAAGGGGAGGGGGGCACCATTTTTCCACATAGGGCCAAGTAGGTTTGGATAGCTTTTTTCTCTAATAAATGAAATTATCATTTCAAGGGGACTATATTATGCTACATTTTCAAGTTTATATTTTGATCTTGAGACTCCCCCCTAGAGTCACCCCTGATCGTTCAAAGTCCAAAAAGGGTCCTTATTTAGCCTATACTGCCATCCACAAAACCAAATTTAGACGGAGAACGTTTGGGTGGCCTCTTCCGTTTATGGCCCTCCCCTCCCTGTGTTCCCACTTTTCCGGACATGGACAGCTCTGTGGAGGGCGGACCTGTGGACCAGAACGAACCCGGTCCCCTCCCTAGTGTGAAATATGAGACGCCGCTATCTGAGCTAAGAATCTGCTGGTTCGTCAAATGCTGTACATGTGTATATATTGAATTAAATGAACTCCTTCTAATAAACAGCTATATGGAAAAGTGGAGGACGAGGCGAAGTCTGGCAGCTCAAGCTCATATTTAAGTATTCATTCAATGGTTTACTATGGTGAGAATAACCAGCATTTCAAATCCCTATAGCTAATTGAGGGAAAGCAGAATCCACCCCGGACAAAACATTTTTTAAGAACGGTCAACATACCCAAATGTAGACCGGAGAACGAGAAATGTAATCTGAGTTTAGAGGGAAACATGGACAGTGAGGAGCAGCAAAAAGTGGACCAACAACTTACAGCTGGACTGCTTAGTTAAGTATTATAAGGACCTGCAGGTTTTACAGATCAATGGTTCCTTAAGCATGGGAAGTAACCGCTTATGTGGATGGGCCGGCGAATCGATCACTTCTACAGGAGTAACTTCCTTTTAATTGCCCGCCTTACGGTTTTTTATTAGCCCAGAATGACAATTTGAGGAAAGGGATGAAATTAGTGCCCGCGGCATGCCAGCTACCAGACGCATTCAAAGTCAATGCAAAGACTTTTGAATTGCCTTTGGAGATTTATGGATAAGTACGCGATCACCAGAGAGTGCTCCAGTAAACAAAATAATGGTTTACCCTTTAGGGTCTAAATGACCAGCCTTTTTGAAAAATATATGCTAGCGAACCGATGCTTTGGAAAAGAATGCAAAGACTTTGAATGTCCGCCTTTTTCGGCTTTTATGGATTAGCCAGAGAGAGTGCTCCAGTTAAGTTATGAAAATAAACAGGGATGAAATTATGCTGGTTAAAGAAAATTCCGTTTTTTTTTTTACCAGAACAATTTCTAAAAGGATGAAATTATGCACTGGCAGTGCAGAGAAATTGTTTTTTTTATACCAACTATAGTTGTTTTCAGGCTACATATTGCGGAGTATCCGGCTGATCCCGGTCATGGATAAGTGAAGGATCACAAGCAGCCGTTATGTATCCCAAGCTCTGCAAAACCCATGTTTGCCACACTGCAGCCTTTTTTAGCCCATACTTTGCAAACACATACAGCACCTCTGGTTAGCTTCAACTATAGTGGCTACAATCGGGCAACGCGGCGATGAAACTGCCACAATCAGAACAGAAGCATGTACCAATCAGAATTACTGCATAAGTTAACCAGGAACATTTTTAAGTAGCACGGTACACAAACTAACACCATGCAGTAGCTGGTAACCGAGCATTCATAACAACCACAGAGACAAACCTCTGCCATACAGGTTTTACACACAGCATGTTCCGTTATCAGGACAGTTGTACCAAGCATCCAAATTACAAAACAAATATAAAATTTAGCTTCAAATGAGGTTTATGTTCACATACCTTCTGTTGAATTTCCCTGATATTACTCCTGCATTTTTAGGACACAAACATTAGCAACAGTTACTCAACTACGTTAGTCGCAGTGCTACAGCCACATTCAACAGGCTGTCAGTTAGGTAGGCTTATGCCGTAAAAAGCAACTTAGAGCTTCTGCTTCTGTGAGTCACGGACAGTCGCGACGATACAGGCTTTATCTTCAGATATTTTACAAAGCCTGCATTTGAGGCCAGTTGTTGGTGCTAACAATCGTTAGCGGTCCTGCTAGCCACCTGTAACACGTTAGCTTCACTTACATTATTTGCCATTATATCGTTACTTTCAGCTTGTGGCTCCGAGCGCTTGATCGATGCAACTGCTTCCGGTTTGAGAAGCAGCTGAAACGCTTATTCTGTGTAGAATTATCCTTTATTAACAAAGCTGTCTTTGGTGAAATGCTGAGCACAATCAGCTAACGTTCCCTTTGGCCGTGGATGTTTGCCGCCAGCAAACAAAAAAGCCACCCACTGATTTCTGGTGGCATCGTCTTTTAGAAGAGAAATAGGTCCTTTTCTTTGCGTCCAAAAGTAAACAGACAAGCAGCTTTGGGAGATTTCCTGACAAAACTGCACTTCAAATAATCTGTGGTTCTTCTTTTGTATTTCCAAAAGCGTAGACGCTACTAAGGCATAGTATGATCCGCGGTTGTTTGTGCCTGCTAGAATAGTTTCCGGTTTGGGCAGGTCCAGCGCCATGATTGGCTCTGACTAGGTCTGTATTAATTGGACGGCACAACCTGACGTCAGGTTTTGCCCAGATCTCGTGAAGATCTCGGGACGAGCTGTTCAGAGAGGAAATCACGTTCACGAAATCATGTTCTTGAATTCCGGCAAAACCCCTGTGTCTTATGTTTAGAAACTTTTCAGAGGTTGAGTATGGACATCCAACATTATAATATTACTAATATATATTAAATGAAGGATCAGCATAATAGGTCCCCTTTAAAATTACATTTTGTATTTACTCGGGTTATCTTTGTCTAATTAAAATTAGTGTGAAGCTGTCAAACACTTAAGTGTGACAAATATCCAAAAAAATCAGTTACTGATGCCATGATTATTATTGAATGATGCAATGTCTTTGATCAGACCGTGCCAGAAAAGGACGAGGGGTAGCAATTTATACTAAATCCAAAATGAACTGCACCTGTGTTCATTCTATTGGTGAACCAAATTGCTTTGAACTTTCGCAATTTGAGCGATCGTCAATACAATTTTAAAAAAAAACAAAACACCCTGATGTTGCAGTCATGCCCCATTTCTGATGCTTTATGGGATAGTTCAGTGGCTGATTCTCTTCCGGTCTCGCAGGGCTGCGGAAAGTTGAGTGCATGGATTAGAATACTTGGCCTGATGATATTGAGTGTTGAAGCTGTTTTAAGAAGCTTTCGGCTGGGGAACGGTCATTTTCTCAAAGTTTCGAGAAGGGCTTTCCTCTGCGATATTCAGGTGATTGAAAGAATTTCCAGTATAATTTTTGGCGTTGCTGGCAACAATCACTGATGTTGGTCAGTGCCTCTCAAACCTCACCTGGAGTACCACCTCTCCCACTTATTTTAGATCTCTCCCCGCTAGCACGGATAGTTCTAATGATTCCCTCATTATCAAGCATCTTCACGGGTAACGAGCTGATCATCTGACTCACTTGAGCTAGAGCAGGCAGTGCTCTAAGACATGCGCAAGTGGTACTCCAGGAGAGGTTTGATAAGCGCTGACGTAGATGATAAGATTGCTGTCATTCAATGTTATATTCTGCATGCAATAGACCAGAGCACTAGTAAGCTGCTCACCGAAAGTGTGGTAGTCTCGGAAGTGTAAGACGTTTCAGGGAAAAGGCTAGATCCGGCTATTTTTTTGTGTGTGTATTGACGATTGCAAGAATTAAAGTATCCCTCCAAAATGCCGCAAATATTATTGTGGTCGGATGCTATCGTCCACCTTCAGCTGAAGTGAAGTGGCCACTTCACCGACTCATCTTCTCCAAAACTGGACTTACCCCCCCCCCCCTTTCCACCGAGCTGGTTCCAGGTCTCGGAGCCAGAGCCTGACTTAGCACCAGTTCTTTACTTTTCCCTTTTTTATTGCAATAATCACACAGGATCTTTACATCATAACCTACATCTCATATTCTAGTCTCTCTAGTCAGTCACAAACAACATAAAAAAACAGGGAAAAAATAAATAAATAAAAATGATAATAATAAAGTAAAATAAAAAGCAACATATACAACAAAGTAAACAACCACAGCCACAAATCAAATATCTCAGCTTTCCTTCAAATGTTAAAGAATATATATGTACCAAAAAAAGAGAAAACATAGCAAGGTATGTAACATTGAACACAGCATGTCAATTTGTACTTTGAAAAAAATTCAGTACTGGGTCCCAGATCTTTTGAAATATCTCTCCTCTCTCTTCATTATAAAACCTTAGCCTCTCCAGATGTAACGTATTTGCCATTTCTCTCGACCATAATATATATGTGGGTACCAAATCCAATTTCCACACTCTCAGAATGAACTTTTTTGCAAATATCATTCCAAACAAGAGCACTCAGAGAGCACAGCACCTCCGTCATGCCAAGGCAACTCTGTGCATTAGTTATTTTCGTTGGCTGATGTAGGGTGTTGTTGCATTCCAGGTGGCAGCAAAACCCAAAAGCACGCCGATTGGAAATCCGACCCAGTGAAAGGACTTCAAATCTCTGCCAGCATAGCTGGATTTGTACTTTGGCCTATATGTGCCAAAATTTAAACACTTGTTCCCCTTGTGCTACTCTAAGATTGTGCCAAGTTTGGTCAAAATCTATGTGGCCGTTTTTGAGATATCCTGTTCACAGATAAGCAGAAACGCCGGCAAGAACATAAAAAAATCAGCAAAATATTTAATTTTTTTCCGGGTCCATCTGTAAAGCACCATCTGTTGACCTAATACGGTGAATAGCTCAAGAGGCCCGTCATTCTTTGCTTTTCCAGAGCTTACGCACCAGCTCCTGGCTTTCTAAACTGGTGCCAGAGCAAGCACCAACCCCTTGCTGGTTTCGAGCCAGGCATGAATTATGTCAGAACGATACGGTAATATTGACCTGTCTTGTTCTGTCAGGCCGGGTTTATTTTCTCTTGCAGCATGATTTAGGACGGGGCACTTGATAACTCGTAGGATAATTCAATGCCAGGAAATGCCGGGAACCTTGATACCAAATGTCTTATTATGACCGCTCCCAAGTCGGGAAACTAGTTTACAAGGAAATTCGTGTTGAAGAAGTGCCTGTTTTTTAGAAAAAAAACATTGTAATAGGATCCTCGATGTCAATTTTTATTTCTTTAAAGGACCAGTGTGTAAGATTTAGATGGACAATCTGGCTGAAAAATTAGAAGGAATGGAATATAATATTCAAAAGTACATTTTCATCAGTGAATTATTTCCTGAGAAGAAGAATCATTGTGTTTTCTTTTCTCCTGAATGAGCCCTTTATATCAACCGAGAGAGCGGGTCCTCTTCCATGGAGCTCGCCATTTTGCACCGCCATGTTTCTATAGTAGCCCAGAACAGGAAAAAAGTAAATAAATAAAACTGATACGAGAGCGCGCCCTTCGCGTTTCTGCAAGTTTTGCGGCCACCGTAGGTTCTCTGAAAAAAGGAATGATCAGTTGGTTGCAATCTATAATCTCACCACTAGATGGCTCTAGATTTCACATACTGGTCCTTTAAAACATTGATTTCTAATTGGATCAGACACATATCTATGACTATTTTTTGAAGAAAATAAAGCCGTTACTGGATTCCATGCTGTTCAGTTGCAATAATATTTTTGTTCCCAACCTAAACATTTCAATCAAGGAGACATTATACAAATACAAAGGTCAACTCAGCTTAAAAGTTGACATCCGAGACAAACATGCGCAATGAGGAATAGAAGTATTCAAACTCTGCTCATCCGATGCCCCATTGTAAAACAATCTGTGCACTCTCTGGGGTAATCGAGTCCTGGTTTGATGAGTCTGCATATTGTAATTTTTTTTTAATGATCTGGTCTTAGGTGGTCTGTAAAGAAAAAAAAACACAAAATTGGCCTTTACTCCATTTTCACAAATCATAAAAATGTTTCACAAATAGAATACTATTTCAAAAAAATCTGTGCACTCTTGAATAATTTATTCCTTGTTTGAGGAGTCTACATGTTGTAATTTTTTAACACGATCTGGTCTTAGGTGGTCTGTTTCGGAAAAAACACAAAAATTGGCCTTTTCTGTTTTCACAAATCTGAAACATCTCCTCAACAATCTTCTCACTCTCTGGGGTAATTGAGTCCTGGTTTGATGACTCTGCATTTTGCATTTTTTTTATGATCTGGTCTTGGATGGTCCGTATAGGGGAAAAAAACACTACAATTGGCATTTACTCCATTTTCACAAATCTGAAAAAGGTTTCACAAATCTGAAACTGTCTTACACAATATTTACATTCTGCAGAATAATTTAGTCCAGGTTTGCGTCTACATGTTGTAATTTTTTCACAAGATCTTCTCTTCAGTGGTATGTATAGGAAACAAAACACTAAAATTGGCCTAGGTTTCACAAATCAGAAAAAGATTTAACAAATCTGAAACTATTTCATCATCACTCATTACACTCTGGGATAATCTTTCCCTGGTTTGACAAGTCTGAATTTTGTACTTAAAAAAAAAAAAAAAAAATCTAGTCTTTGGTGATTCCAAGGGAAAGAAAAAAATATTTAAATTGACCTTTTCTATGTTTCCACAAATCAGAACAAGGTTTCTCAGATCTGAAACTGTGTTTTTGGGTGTATTCACACCGGAGCAATTGTTCCGACACAGGGAGCGTTTTCCCCAGAGAGCAGGCCGAGATTGCCAAAAATATAGCGATTTTCTAAAGAAAAGATGGCATTTCTGGGATGGTGCAGTTCTACTTTGAGTCTTTTGTAGTAGCTTTTTTAAATGGGTCTGGTCTTATTAGGTCTTTATGGGGAAAAAGGGTTAAATCGACCTTGTCTTTGGTTTCACATCTCAGGATAACATTTCGCACATCTGAGGCGTGGTTTATAAGCATTTTAGGATCTCATTGTGAATATTTATCAGGTTTGATGAGTCTAAGTATAGCAGTTTTTTTGAAATCTCGATCTGCTGTTATGAGGCCTGTATCAGAAAAATAAAAATGCAATCGGCTTTGAAAAAATGCTGCAGTTCAAACAATCAGAATCGCAGATTGTAAATCCAATAAAGACCATCAATGATTCCTTTCCATCTCACGAGTTCCCTGATACGTAAAGTTTTCAGTTCACGAATTTGCTTGAGTTTGTCCGAACACCGTATATATGGTCATTAAGCCTTTTTTAAGGGGGACCGGAAAATTCCAGTTGGAAGCCAAATTCAGCCTTGTAGACATTGCATATTTCATTTTGCAAAAGATTGTTTCATTTCTCAACCAGTAAAATTCATCTGTGCCTTTGGGTTCTGAGGCTGCTCCTCTGTAAGATCTGCAAATGCTGATGCGTGGGGAGCCCAGCGACTGTATGCGACAAATGGCTGATAAAACCAGTCCAGAGCCATGCCAGATAGCAGTAAAACTTTGTGGACTTCAGGAGGTGGCAATGGTCTCACCACACGGGGGTTGTTGCAGGGCTCTGGCTGACACAATGCCCCTGTCACGAGTCATATTACTGGCCTAAGTCTGAAGTTAAAGCCCAGTTATATTAATCTGTTTCAAATAATCTAAACCTCTGGGAAGTGCATAATGTGCTTATATGTTAAATCATGTTCTAAGAAATCATTTATATACTTTTAACCCAATTTACCTATATAATAATTAATCTTAGGACTTTTTCATGACAACTGCATCATATTAGTACATATTCATATCATGTTTGGTCTTGTTATTCTCGGGAGAATCCAAGGAGTTGAATGGAGTATGTTTCATTCCCATTGAAATTATGGTTCATTCTCTTTTGGAAACTCCTGAGAATTTGGTCAGAATACTCTCTGGTAATCACCCTATTCTCCTCTCTCTGCGGAAGTGTTTTATTACATCCTCCAAATGGTGGAAACCCAAAAACCGGATTCGACCCACCCTCCCAGGTGTTTATGGCCATGCTGCCTGGATCAAAGACGTGGTTTGGTTTAAAGCAAAGACAATCAATCCATTCGAGGAGGGAATCATAGCTGTCTCGCCCCGCGTACGTAAGTGCGTGAGTAGCCTTTTCAATGATGTAACATCGTATTTCGAACTTCCCGCGCACGTGCGTGTATCCTTTTCCTCCAGGTATGACTTTATTCTCCTCTTCTAAATTATGCGTAACTTGTAATTGGCTTAACGTTGATTTGTTTGATTTAAGCTTTTGCCTACCTGGTGAATAAATTATTGTTATTCCTTTGAGCTTGCTTGGTCTTCGTGACTCCTAATCCTTTTATTCTTTCTAGCCACGTTACGACCGGTACTTAGGGGGCGAGTCCTTACATTCCAGACTAGCTAGCTGATGTTTAAAGGTAGTGATGGGTTTTAAGTTGGATTGCAAGTTACGATCTACTTATATAAAGGGTTTATGTAGTATCGATCCTGGGGATTCGACCTTAAGGGCACCCTTGGGCCTATAAGCCGGTGCCTGGTCGATCCCCTTAAGGGGCCCTGTGGTGCACAGAAATCTGGGTTCATGATATGTTTATGCCAAAGATGCTGCTATCATGGTAATTTCTTCCATCCTCTGGAACTCTCACCGAACTAAGATCCGGCAACTGCGCTATTACCCAGGGGCGTCGGTTGAGTAACTGGTTTTCACGGATGAGTCTGGCGGCGTAGCTGCCCCGAGATTCACGCATGTGTCCCTAAACTATAAATTCAAATTCTAATTTGGAGTCAGATATTTAACGAGGGTATAACTAAATTTGGTATTCTAAATTTATTATGGAGTCAGATTAATTGTAACCGTTGTGCTTTTGTGCCCCTCTTGAACGGAGAAAAAATATATCCATTTTATTGTGATTACACCAGCCAGGGCGTCCGCGTGCTAATGCTAGAATCCACACGCATAAGCCTTCAACCCGGGCTCCTCCTTCCTTGGTCGAGCTGCGTGGGTTTTACAAAGGAAAATGCAGATAAGTGACTGGAAACAGATGTAGCGAATAAACTGAGACGCTCATAATCACGTGACTTCTGCTCCACTGTACAGATGATATGTTGAGCTCTCTTCTTCTGCAGTGATAATCTGTCACACGGCTGGAGAATTGGTGCCACCAATTGCTTATCTAGATGAACCAACTCCAAATATTCGCATAACAGTAGTGGATGGAAGCGTACATAAATTTGCGTTTTGTTTTGCCGAATTCCTGAAAATTCGATTAAAATTTGCAATATATTTGGATGGAAACCCAACTAATGGCAAGAAATAAACTATTTTTTGATCCCAGCTGAACTATACCATGAGTAACAAATGATGTTTGTTGATTTAAAAGATATTTTTGCAAGGTAATAAGTGATCAGTTTGTCTTTTAACTGTCTAAATATACGACCGTGAAAATACGGAATTGAAAAGGCTAAAGACCCAAAAAGTTGCGGAAATGACGTCATTAATTTCTCTGATCACAAGCTACCCAGCAGCTACAATGCCTGCATGCCCTGTAGCGGGATGAGTCCTGTGATTTACCTCTCAAATATACGAACAGTCATTTATTAAATGCATTACAAGTGAAACAACGGTTATCACACGTGATCATTTTTGAATGACTGAAAAGGTTTATGAAACATACAGGTTGTAATTTTTTGCTAATGTTGACACGCAAAAAAAATGGTGCGGGCGCTTCAGGCGATGGGAGTAAGGCAGGCCTGCATGACATTGTTCCAGACAATGTTTTTCATTATGGAGAGGGGTGAGTCAGCCTTTGTTTTTTGCAAGATTGTTCTTTGATAATTACAAAGAGTGAATGAACGAGTCTGCTAGGGAGGACTCAGGCGAAGTGTTTAAGGTCAAGGTAAACCTTACAGTGCAGTAGCTGACCTTTTTGTCTTTCTTTTTTAACCTCACCAGTAACTCTACTGAGACATTTAGGAACTTGTACCCAGAACCAAACCGCTCTGGAAACCTGATTACCACTGTATGCATTTGATGTGCATGCACTTTATAAACCTTAAAGGCTCAATGAACCCCAAAACCACAACCTACGTACAGCCACATGTATCGATTGTGACATTTTGCAGAAGTCATGTGAACACATCTGTACTCACTTTAGCAACTTTAAAAGTTGCAATGTGCTTTGATTAAAAAATTGATCTGTTTTATTTATTCTCTTTTCCCCGCTCTATCAGCATGCCCTGTTCCTGCATGTCCTGAATTTTTACATAATTACAAATAAATATAAAGTATTACATGGAGTTTTGTGTTTCATTGAGTCATGTAAATGACCAATACAGTTGTAGCAGTAAATTGGAGTCCAAAAGTCTGTGGTGGAGTCTCTGGCCTGGAGGCTCCATGCCTTCTCATGCCGTGGGCACATTCCAGACACCGGTTGGATGACCTCAGAAGTGCCAGCCTTCCTCCTCTGGAACTCTTCCGTTTGTCAAGCTGATCTCCCACAATCTCAGGCAGTGCAACTCCCATTCACATCAGGAAAAGAAAATTACAATTTTTTAACATTACATAACTGAGTGAGCAGTAATATCAGGACAGGCAGGAAATATGTACCAATTTGTGTTAAGGTTTAAAGTATGCTATTCCTGAATAGTACACATGCTGGCGACAGGCAAATTATGCACCTTTGGATTTGGGTGGAAGCTCCACTGATAGCAAAAACTGCAGCTCTTTAAAAAAATACAGAGGAATGTGCAGACATAACATAACGAAAGGAGCCATAACAGGTTATTAGAATTGATGACAACCCTCCTTAAAATTCCAGCTAGGGTCCCAAGCTGGTTTGTGATGACTATATCCAGCCTGTTGGTAAAACCTATTCTCTTTCTGGGTAAAGCAGGTGAACCTAGTTGAGCAAGCTGGTGGACCGGCTGGGCAGCTGCTTGATCAGCTAACATTGGTTTGGCTGGAATTTTCGCCGGGGATGGCATGCAGAAGACCTGTGTTAACTGGCAGAACATTGTAATTGGACCCCACTCAAGTTATCCAGAAGTATAACAATAATTATCCAATATTTGCTCGCATTATTGAAATTGGGCATTACTAGATAACCCTGGGAGCACTTCAAAATATTGCTATTTTAGCATGAATCAACATTCCTCATTGTGAACATAGCTAGTAAAGTTCACCCTGAGAGCACTAAATCTACAGCCTCCATGCGTCGTAATCAAAATCCTTGTAAACTAACCGTCACATTTCTGGAAATAAACATTATTTCTTAACAAAGCATCAGCTACTGGAATTGATTTGCATGTTCTGCATTCAGGTTTAGCATTAAATTATACAATTTTTACCGTTCCCTGTTAGACTCGAAAGTTGGTTAGCTTACTTACTTTCGTGAAAATAATCGATAGTTTTTGATGCTTAGCTATGTTATAACATTAGCCAGCTGGCATTAGTCTTTTAACGGTTACCGAAAACTTGCAGAGCCAGTCCTGTATTCTAGCTCTAAAGGAATCGACTAGCCATATCTCCTTCCGAATAGCTGTAGCCTCCGACATAGCCAAAAATAGCTACTAGTTAATACTTTAAAGTGTGCCAAGCAAACTAGCTTGTTGGCTTTGACGTACAACCCCAATTCTGAAATAGTTGGGACGAATTGTAAATTGTGAATAAAATCGAAATGCAATGACTTTCAGATCACGAGCCAATATGTTATTTACAATAGAACATAGATAACATTTCAAATGTTGAAACTGAGACATTTTACATTTCTATCCACAAAATGAGCGTATTTCAAATTTTCTGGCTGCAACAGGTCTCAAAAAAGTTGGGACACAGGAAAAAAAGGGCTGAAAAAGCAATTAATATAGAAGAGTATCAGCTGGAAGAACATTTAGCAAGTAATTAAGTTAACTGGCATCAGTTGTGTACCATGATTGGCTATAAAAGGGATGTCTTAGAGAGGCTGAGTCTCTCAGAAGTAAAGATGGCCAGAGGCTCTCCAACCTGTGAAGGCTTGCGGAAAACAATTGTGGAATACTTTAAAAACAATGTTCCTCAATGTCAAATTGCAAAGGCTTTGAAGGTCTCATCATCGACAGTGCATAACATCATCAAAAGATTCAGAGAAATTGGAAAAAATCTCTGTGCGTAAGGGACAAGGCCGAAGACCTTTACTGGATGCCCGTGATCTTCGGGCCCTCAGACGCAACTGCATCACTCACCGGCATGATTCTGTCATTGACATTACTAAATGGGCCCAGGAATACTTCAAGAAACCTCTGTCTGTAAACACAGTCTGCTTTGCCATCCACAGACGCCACCTTAAACTCCATCATGCAAAAAGGAAGCCATTGTTGAGCATGATCCAGAAGCGCCGCCGTGTTCTGTGGGCCAAGGCTCATTTAAAATGGACTGCAGCAAAGTGGCAAAGTGTCCTGCGGTCAGGCGAGTCCAAATTTGACAGTCTTGTTGGAAATGATGGGCGTTGTGTCCTCTGGGCAAAAGAGGAGAAAGACCACCCCTCCTGTTATCAGCGTTCAGTTCAAAAGCCAGCATCTCTGATGGTATGGGGATGCATTAGTGGATATGGTGTGGGACACTTGCATGTTTTAAAAAGCACCATGAATGCTGAAAGGTATATAAAGGTTTTAGAGCAATATATGCTCCCCTCCAGATGACATCTATTACAGGGAAGGCCTTGTGTATTTCAGCAGGACAATGCAAAACCACATACTACAGCTTTTACAACAGCATGGCTTCGTAGTAGAAGAGTCTGTAAGCTGAACTGGCCTGCCTGCAGTCCTGATCTTTCACCGATTGAGAACATTTGGTGCATAATTAAACGAAAAGTCTGTCAAAGGAGACTGAAAACTCTCCAGCAGCTGGAAGCCTGTATGAAACAAGAGTAGGATCAAATTCCAATGGCTAAACTCAAGAAAGTTGTCTCCTCAATGCTCAGACGCCACCACTCTGTGTTAAAAAGAAGAGGGGATGCTACAGCATGGTAAACAGGCCCCTGTCCCAACTTTTTTGAGACCTGTAGCAGCCATCAAATTTGAAATGAGCTCATTTTGTGGATAAAATTGGAAAATTTTTCAGTTTAAACATTTGCTATGTTATCTCTGTTCTATTGTGAATAAAATACTGGCTGGTGTGATTTGAAAGTTATTGGCGGTTTAATTTTATTCACGATTTACACTTTGTCTCAACTATTTCGGAATTGGGGTTGTATATTGTGCTAGACGAGATGTAGTTCACTGAGCGGTCTCACACAAAACTAAATGTACCTCACAATCATAACAACTGCTAATTTTTTGACTTGCAAAATTATCTTTTAATTCAAGATAAATCATATACGTAATTCACGGTAAAATCCAAACGAGATCAAAAAAATAGTTTTCCTCTCGCCATTAACAATGTTTTTTTTTCTTTTTTAATAAAGTCCCGTGGGGATCACCGGAAAGGGAGGGACTTCGCTACTCTATAGTTACCGGGTCATGAGCGAAAAAAAAAAAGCATTGCAAAATCGGGAAACTAATTTCCACCACACTTATTTAATTTGCGGTTTCCGTTTATATGCGCATCAAATAAAATCAGATAACGAACAGTTTTTTCGTTTTACGTTTTAAACTATCAAAACAAAGAACGGAAAACGGATTGTTATCCGTTTTTTGTTTCCCTATTTCTGAATGGTCATTGGGAAACGGCTCATTTCCCGATTTTGGTTTTCCCATTTCAAAACAAAAATCTGCAGGCCGCAAAGTACACTGTAAAACAATTTTTCCATTAATATGGCTGAATTCCGGCTGCAACGGGCTGTGGGGCAGACAGGGTCTCGCATGCGTTCTCAGTGTTTCCATATAAACGGTTGAACTACGCTATTTATCTGTTTTCGAAGTCATGGTAGGACCCAACACAGCACTACTTAAACAGCACCTCATGGTGAACAAAGAGCTCATCATAACTACAAGCTACTTTTTAGTACAGAAGAAGAAGCGAACAAAAAGAAAGCACCATTAAAGATGATAAAGATAACAATGGCTGGAATTATGTTCTGTTGAATAATAAAATCTTATATTCTGAAAGTTCTGCTTCATCCTCTAAATTGCAAGAATTATATGAAATTATGTTCAAACTCCGTTAAACTGTCGCCTGAAAACCACTACTCTTATCATCTTGTAACAAACTTAAGTGTGTGATGCACTGGAACACTTCTGTTATACAGAAATCACAAAGTTATCATGGCATTACAAAGCTCAGATCATAATTTAAAGTGGTAGTAAATGCTATTGATTCACTGAGAACTGTAAATACATGTAATACATGACTGAGTTGATTAATGACTATCAATTACAAGCCAAGCGTGCAACTAATTAACTTCCAAAAACCAGTGCATGTTTAAAAAGGAGGCAGGCTGAGGACATTCCTCTGCTGATGGTTTATGGGACTGAAACATTCATGTTCACTTGTGTCACTTTGAGCACTTTTTATTAAATATATTCTTTCGGCATCTAAATTGTCTCTTCACTTCTGTGCAAAGTGCGGGCTGTTTTTTTGATATTTTTTACTATTGCTCCTGACTGAACGCACCTGACCAACTCCTGAAAGCCTGGTTACAAGCGCGCAAACGCCTCCCTCAGAAGATTTTAAATGCGTGTATGTTGCTGCTGAAACCTCTGCTCTACTCTCAACAGGGCAGTAAATGTACAGTACTCATTATACTCATAAGATACTCATTATTCTTAAAACAAAATACACTGAAATACACTCCAGGAGCCGCTTGAATATCGCAGAGGTGACGGATGTTTTCATATCACCCAAGGCTCCATCAGTGACATCCAGGCAAGTGCCAACTGATTGGTCCATGTCGTTCACATGGGAGGCAACAGACTTCACCTCAGTTAAAATTTGCTCCATAGTCTCCAGGTTAGTTGGCTCTGGGGCGGTCACTTGAGCAGCTTCAACCTGCTGATCCTCGTTAGCAGCACACGTGGCTGCTTATTTAGCTTTTTTATCTTGCTGTTAACGGTGCCAGACGAAGAAAAAATGGGAATTTGTTGTTTTTTTTAATTCATATCTGAAACAGAGTTTGACTGGTTGTTTGGAGATAACTTTGGAGAAAGTAGTGAATTTATGTGAAGCCTGGAGCGGAGCAAAATCTCAAGCGTCCATCTTGCCTTGGGTCATGTGACCATCCGTATTTTTCCAATACCATAAATATTTTCAAGATCTGACACATTTAAGCATGACCTTGATGAAAAAAATAAGAAATTGGTCAGGGGGCAAACACTTTTTCACAGCCACTGTCTTGTATGAATTTCATTGTATTTACTGAGTGATGGTAGGATTAAGCTGTTTCAAAGTTCTGAAGGCTTGACACTTCACATATGAACTAATCCAGGGCTTCCCAGTCCAGCTCCTCGAGACGTACTGTCCCTGTAGTCCTTCCCTGTGAGCCAAATTTAGCTTACCTGCAGTTAAAAAATATATCCGCTTGTTGAATATGCAGTGTATCGCTAGTGTTGGAGTGAAACCCTACAGGACAATTGATCTCAAAGAACTGAATTAGGTAGCCCTAAACAAATCACATGTCATTGTGTCAGTCCCCAGTTAGTCAGACAGTGATGAAGTCATTATTTATCAATTATCAATTATTTGAATTATCAGTAAACTTATACAGATGCTGACCGCTATGCTAGGAAATAATTATGGGACAGAAACTGAAAATAGTTGATTGACATGGAACCAAGAGCCTTGGTTTGTAACTCCAAACTGCTGTCGTTTTCAGCAACAGCACAAGCCCCTGTTATGCTTGATTTCTGCTCCCAACAGTAAACTGCTTAATTGTGTGTGTTGCTTTAGATCAGGGTTGGAGATTTACCATCCTGTAAGTTCTCAATTCAACCCCAATACACCTGACTCTACTTATCAGCAGCTCTGTGAGATCTCTCACCTTTGATTGTGGTGTTCTCTCTCAGGATTGACATGAAAAACCTTCATGACAATAGATCTCCTGGAACAGATGCCCAGCTTTAGTGAAGTCTATGTAGCGAAAGCAGAGAAAAGTACTTGTAAACTGCAACTTCCTGATTGCCTAACACAGATATGAAAGTCAAACCATCATGAATGTACCGATTATTATCTGCAGAAATAGATTTAGTGGATCTCATTGCTCAATTTCTTTTCTTTGTGAGGATGAAAAATAATTGTGTGAGTCTGCTTTGATGAACCTTGTGGTTTCATGTGTAAGACCTTACACCAGGTTACACAGTCTCACCTGTGCTCCAGTAGGCTGACTGCATTGCGTCACTTGTTTGTCTGGGATGCACTTCTTGGATTGCATCACTGACAAATAATATATTGTTAGAACAGGGATAGGGGGGCACTCATCTACCCCTCCTTTTAGCCCCTCCTCTGTTTTACTGCAGATCTGTTTGTCACATCACAAACTCACTCAGCAAACCCAACCCCCCTATATGCGAGTCCTCTTGCACACACACCCTTCCTTAAATATAATCCTGTGGTGACGGGGTATTGTTCAGTCACTCCAAATCCTGTTGTTCCCTCAATGGATTTGTGAATGGCTATCATCTGCACAGCTTACTTACCACTAAAATTTCTATATTTACATGAACTGGAACTATATTGAATATTAATAACATAACCCTCCTGGACACAAGTGATCAGGATACAGGGGCCTTCTGGGCTGTCTGACCTTGAGGAGTGTTATGTTGAGCTATTGGAGTTTCTCAGGTTAGTTCATTCATCACACACACACACACACACACACATATATATATACATATAAATTAACATATGAACATAGGACAGAGAAAAATAAATGAGCAAATCCTACCATAAACTAAAAGCAAATACATCTGGCCTCCAGAAGCAATATATCCAACACTAATTTCTTGAAAGACACGAAGGGGATAAGGCAGTCTAGCTTCAAGGTATCCTGGAAATTATTCCACATACAAGGAGCGAATGCACTAGAAGAGGTACCTCCCAAATTTGTTCTAGTCCTGGGAGCCTCTAACAAAAACCACTCATGTGATCTGGTATGCTGATTTCTGATTTTGATGGATAAAAGCTTAGTAAGATATGAGGGAAGTTTGCCTAGCAAGGCTTTATAAATAAATAAAATACCATGAGGCTTCCTTCTAAAATGAAGGGAAAACCACCCCACAGAATCATATAAAGCACAGTGATGGGTTCGGAAACCATCACCTGTGATGAAGCGCAATGCGCCATGATAGATTGCATCCAAGGATCTTAACATACTAATAGAGGCATGCCTGTAAAGGACATCTCCATAAACAAGTATGGGTAATATTGTTGCCTCTACAATCCTCTTCCTATTGTCCAAAGAAAAACAGGACCTGTTTCTGTTAAGAAACCCGATTTTTATTCTAAGTTTCTTGGACAGATTGGACACAAGCGTCTTAAAAGAAAAGTCATGATCCAACCAGATACCCAGATATTTGTAAGACTGAACCTGCTCAATTTGAGCACCAGTCACTGAGAAAATGGAGTCACCTGACATAATTGCATTCTGTGCTGAAAATATCATGCACTTTATTTGATCAGTATTTAAAACCAGTTTAAGATCAGCTAGAGCATGCTGTATAACGTTAAAAGCAGATTGTAAATTTGTGAGGGCCTGTAAGCATGTTGGAGCAGAGGAATAAAGCACTGTGTCATCAGCATAAAAATGAACCTTGCAATTCGTTACATTACGAGCAATGTCATTTTTTATATTGTGAATAAAATTGGACCAAGAATGGAACCTTGGGGTACACCTTTTGTCACCTTTAAAAATTGAGACTGCACATCCCCGGAAATAATAGCTTGTGTTCTATTTGAGAGGTAATCCTGGAACCATGAGCATGCTCTGTAACCAAGACCAATGGAGGACAACTTATTTAATAAGATATTATGGTCTACTATGTCAAACGCTTTTGCTAAATCAAAAAATAGGGCCGCACATTTTTGTTTACTATCCAAAGCTGTTTCTAAATCATTTAAAACCAATGAAGCTGCTGTAATGGTGCTATGTCCAGGCCTGAAACCAGATTGCTGCGACGTTAAAATGTTGTTGGAAGTTAAGAAAATAAATAAAGAATAGATCCGGTTTATAAAGACTTGCCAATCGCACGCCACACCTCCACTGTTAGGTAGCAGGACCCCCGCCAAAGGGAAATGCAAGAGTGGGGAACCATAACGGTAAATGGACGGGACCTGAAATTATGTACCACGCTAGGTAACGAAGAAGGAGTAGACTCAAAAGCCCTGACCGAGATTTATGACTCTACAGAAATGCGCAAGCGGAAGTGCAGACAGACACAATATGACAAAGAGGACGAATGTGACGACTGAATTGACTTAGGGCTAGGACAGGCCCCCAACCATATGCTTCCCTTGTTTGAGACCGCCTCAGGAGACCGATGTCGTCCTTGGGGTCGCCAAGACTTAGATATATAAATATATTATAAATATCATACACCTTAAAATACCCAAATTGAAGGGCCTTGTCTTCTGGAATGCGTTCTTAGAAAATGTACATTTTGTTGTAAATCCACGCTGGTGGTGGCAGTGAGTGAATTGGGAATGGAGCAAGGAATGTTTTCGAGTGCTGTTGGCAGGTGCTTTAAGTGCTGAGGGTGTATGTGTGTGTATGCTGAGCTCAGATTGTGTGTGTGTGTGGAAGTCAATGTGAATGAACCGAACTCTGTGAGTGTCTGTAAACAACTGCATTGCTGGCATATTTGTTAGTTCTGTCTTTGTTAGATTGAATGTAGTTGTCATTCCATACCATGAAGTGCTCATATAGATGTCCACAATAAAATTAGCATTTATTCAAGATTAATTTAAGGCACCCCGTTGATTAGCCTATATTTACAGTATTTTATGGAATTCTTAGAGTAATTGCAGGATTGGTAAAAAGTGAAGTTGGTCAGAGTAAGTGAAATTAGTTGGTCCGAGTAAGTGAAGTTGGTTTAAGTGAAATCGGTTAAAGCAGGAGTTTAGCCATTTTAATGGCTGTGGAGTTGTGAAAGGACAAAGTTGTAGAAGTGAGCAGAATAATTATTCCTTGTGAAATCAAATAGAAGTTCCTATTTCTTGATTAAATAAGGGTATGCCCTTCTTGAATGATCAGTAACTATAAACAGAGGGAGGCCTTGAAACTGAGCCCCTAAGCACAAGATGTGACTCCTCCAAGCGCATCCCTAGAGCAGAAATCTTCAAAGAATATAATGTTTGTGTAATTTTGTGATTGATTGCTTGAAGGATGCCTGGCTAGAAGGGTATAAGAAATGCTTGTGAAAATTATTCAGCAGAGACCAACCTCTGAGTGCTGTGGACACAGAGTCCCTGTTTGCTCTCTCATTCTGCAGAATTATATTGCAATAAACTGTTGATCATGTTTCTTTAAAAAAAAAAAGCATTTTGTTCCCATTGTTTCAAATAAATCCTATCTAAGAATACTGCATGTCCTGGACTCAAGGACACCCCTCTATCAAATCCTGAGATTGAATACTTTGTTGATGGTTTGGCGTCAAGAGACGATAAAGGCAACAAATGTGTTGGATATGCTGTCTGTACTCATGAAACTGTGTTGAGTGTAACCTTCTGCACACCAAACATGTTGACCCAATCAGTTTGGCTGACGCCTTTGCAGACAGAGAAGCAAGATTAACAGCCAAACACACTCTTGTGGGGCTATTACACCAATCTGAAGACTTCAGGTGACCTGCTGTGAGCAGAGCATGATGCTGCTCCCCCACAAGAAAAATGTCAATGGACATCACATGGAACACAATACACTGATGGCAGGTGGGTAGAACCCAATGGTAAACCTATATTACCAAAATCCCTCTTCCATATTGCTGCAGATTAGGTGCATGGGCAGTGCCATGTACCAAGAGGAGGGACCGAGGGGTTAATAGAGCAACAGAGCAAAGTGACCATCGTTTATTTACTAAAAAAAAAAAAAATTTTCTCAGAAATGTCCAACATGACAAAGATGGGTAGTAGTACAGAAGGGGGCAATCCCTACACCCCTTGGGCCATTCCACACGTACATCTAACACTGTGTGAGGGGAAGAGGTATGCGTTAGTATTGATATGACCTTTTTCTAAATCGTAGAAGCTATAGATGCAATCACAGTAGAAAAAATCCTGAGAAGAGAAATTACTATCCAAAGACATTGTATAGTGACAATGGGTCAGAATTTAGGAATGAAGTGTTGACCCACCTGGGAGCAAAATTGGGAATAAGACTGAAACAATCAGCAGGATTAGTGGAGAGAACTAATGGAACACTGAAAGCAAAACTGGCAAAAGCCATGTACTTCACTAATTTGACCTGGGTTGAGGGCCTCCCACTGGCGCTATACTATAAGGACACGTTTCTTTCACCACATGAATTACTCACTGGAAGGCCCATGCCTGGGCCTCCGGGAGACCCTAACGTGGTCCCCACCGCAGCCTTGCTGCAAACAGATCTGTCAGATTATATGTGGACTTTGGGCAACATGACTAAGCTTCTCTCTCGCCAGGTGCAAGCAGTAAATTCCACAGGAGACGAGGAAAATGGCACCCCAGCCCCAAGGGTGACCACAGGCAACTGGGTCTGGTTAAAGGCACCAGGCCGTCCACGCTGGGACGAAACGATCTGGACGGGACTGTTCAAGATCACTGAGGTTTCCGACCGCGCAGTGCAGATCGAAAAGGAGGGAGATAAGAGCTGGTATCATTTTGCACACTGTGCAAAAGCTAGACCGCCAGAGCAGTCACTGGAGCAGGTAAGAACTAACCTGTTGTCATTGCAGGACATCAACGAGGAAGTTGGAGATGGAGAATCGAAGGAGGGTGAGGAAACGTAATGAAATGTGGCTAGGAATAGGGAAGGAGGGATTCGCTCTCCTGGTAGGATTTTCTTTACTTCTTGGAGGCGCTTTGCTATACACTGAACGCACTCAGAAAGAAGCCCACATGACACGTACACCAGACCAAGAATTCACGGAAGACATGCTGATGGTAGCGGCAGTAGTAGGAGGACAAAAAGCAGGAGGAGCATTCTCCAGCCTGGTCTTGCAGTATATACATTGTTGGGTCCTAACACATACATCACCGGAATACACGGACAAGACAAATTTAATTGCACGTCCCAAAAGTAACGTGAAAATAGCAAGTACGATAGTAATATTGGCTTTCGTACTGGTAACAGACGCAGCTACAGTGAACTCAGACCCCTGTGGAGCCAAGGTGATTTTAAAGGTGGACTCGGACAGTGAGAACACATTTCAATTTGATTTATGTAACATAATCAACTGTGGTACTGACCCCTCCAAATGGAGGGGGTATGAAGATATTGAGTTGGAAGAGTACTGAGATGACCCCATAGGCCTGGAGGCCAGGGGACTTGCCCTAACCTCGCCCGACGAGGCGACTATGTTACTGTACCAACAGGTGACCGGAGATGTGACAGGAAGTGACGAGTGGGTGTGTCCTCCAGAACCCTACACGCCCAACTGCCCCATTGGAAATCCCTACTGCAAACATGGACAAGGCAGAGGAGCAGGTTGGGCTTGCTGGAAGTGGGCGGAGAAGTATCGCCCAGACCTGCCTAATCTCAGAAAACAACTTCTGACTGATCCTGAATTTCAGCAGGCCTACTGCTGGGAGATTCTGGGGTTGTCTGAGGAGGAGTGTGAATGAGATTTGAGTGGATGAAGGCTATTAGCCTACTAAATTCATGACACTGCAGTGTGCTCATGTGCTAGATCCATATTCCGTGATAGTGGCTGATGAGTGCACTTGCACATATGAAGTAAAATCAAAATGCCGGAATATGCAGATTTGCTGAAGGACCAAAGGGTTTCGCTTGGAGGGGATGCTGGCCGGCAACTAGCCAAGCCGACCTCCACTGGCGTCATGGCCAAGCCATGGTCATGTGGATCTCTGAGTTGTCATGGGGTGAAGGGGGGCACCCAAGGAGGTGTCCCAGTGGTCAAATAGAGCCTGGAGGTCAGGTTTTGCTTCGCTGCGCTAGGATGCAAATGCAATCACCCCATTGATAGCAATATGTAACGTAGGCGCTCACAGCACAAAAGGGTGAGAATGTAATCGCTTCAGCACTTAGTGTTGCCCCCATAAAATAGGGCCAAAGGAGGGAGTTGTGGAATAATACAAAACATCTTTTGCATTCTTATCATCTTATTATCATCAGTATTGTTATCAAAACATCTTTTGTATTATTATTATCTTTTACTGCTAAAAACATCTTTTATGTCAATACCCCAAAGCTTATAAACCTATTTGCCCAGAGCGTGTGACTGTGTGTGTGAAGAACTATGCAGGGGAGATAGCGGCTCAGGAATGCAGAAATCCAACCAAAAGAAAAACGCCTAAGCGCAGTCTAAAGTGGCATCAGGTATCCCGTAACCGCCTTTCTGTGACCTGTCTAAAGTAGACTGGACAATACTATGAAGAAAGGCGGGAGCTGATTAGACTGCGGTTATAGACAGATGTACAGCCAATTGATGTACAGCTAAAGGACTGTGGATTATAAGAACTGATGCCCAGGCAGAGCGCTCTCCAAACTGTGGCTGAGAACATTCCTCTCTTGCGGTTTGTAATTAACTCTTTGTCTGTCATAAATTTACTATATTTCAATCACAATCTGGTCAAGTCTTTAGAGAAACGCACCTTACCAGAAAAATTCCCAGCATGGGACTAGACTAGTAAAAAGCAAGCTGGAGCACACAGAGCTCAGGACAGAATTCACTTTAATGGAACAGGGAGAGACTGACGTTTCGACGTCTCACGACGTCTTCCTCAGAGTCAAATGAAGTATACAACGTACACACCCTGCGGTATAAATACCCTCCCATTCATTACCCATGATACAATTGAAGTGCGCATAAATACAAAATGACAGAGTGATAGAGAAAGTATTATATCAATATGGGGAACAATAAACAGGAAACCACATTACATAATTAATGTCTGTACATACATGTACATTACAAAAAAACATGACAGGTTAAGGCAATCATTTTTAGACCATTAGGCTCAACGCTGTTCAAGGTATAGATCCAAAAGGCCTCTCTGCGGAGCAATTTCTGGGTTGTGTCTCCGCCTCTGGAAGGTATTTGGATTTTTTCAATACCCCAAAATTTTAATGAAGAGACCGACCATGATTTGTTTCTGCATAGTGACGCTTTGATAGCATAGTCCAGATTCTTTGTGCATATAGCTGTCTTATGTTCAGCTAAACGCAGCTTTAAGGCCCTCTTGGTCTGGCCGATGTAAATCTTGGAACAAATACACTTCAACATATATATGACATGGCTGGTACTGCAATTAATAAACTCATTTATTTTGAACTCCTGCTCAGAACGCGGGTGACGGAATGTCTTGGTGTCAGTGGAATTTGCGCAGTGTACACAATGTCCACACCGATAAAATCCTCTAGGGGGCGTAGGAAGCCAAGTCAATCCTGTTTGAGGGCGTACGTCACTATGAACCACTTTATCTTTGAGGCTACTAGACCTTCTGTAACATACGAGAGGAGGTTCGGATGTGAAAGTTCTCAACTGAGAGTCACTCTGTAAAATGGGCCAATGTTTAAGAACAATGTTTTTTATTTTACCAGCGACTGGACTATATTCAATGGAAAAACATATAGGGGAAGAAACAGGCCTCTCCTTTTTGGAGAGGAGGTGCGGTCTTTCAGTTTGGCGTGCCCGAGCAATGGCAGCGTCAACAACATCAACGCCATAACCTCTCTGAAGAAATCTATCCCGCATATCACAGACATTATCTTCAAAATCTGCGTCAGTGCTACAGTTCGCCTAAAACGCAGAAACTGGCCAATGGGTATGTTATGTTTTTAGCTGTCTAGAGCGGTTACTGTTTGCTTGCAATAAGGTGTTTCTACTCAGAGGTTTTCGGAAAATAGTCGCTTCCAATTTTCCACTAGCACCTTTAAAAATAGTGAGGTCCAAAAAGTTTATGGACGTCTCACTATGTTCTTCAGTAAACGTGAGATGACTATCGACCGAGTTGACATATACCAGAAAATCGTACAATTCAACTGCAGTACCATCCCATATTAGCAAAATGTCATCTATATATCTATACAAAAGAAATCTTGGAAGAAAGGATTCAAGGAAGTGTGGATGAATTTTTTCTTCCCAGTGACCCATGTATAAGTTCGCATAGTTTGGTGCAAACGCGACTCCCATAGCAGTGCCCTGTGTCTGTAAATAAAAACATCCATTATACTGGAAGTAATTCATGGTTAGTGCCATCTCCGTCAAGGTGATAATAAAATTAGAGGGGGGTAGTATCCCTTCAGGACGCGCAGAAAGATAATGGGACATAGCCTCAAGACCACCTCGATGGGGAATATTTGTATAAAGACTCTGCACATCCAGAGACGCCAAAATGGTATTCTGATTTACATTGATCGTCTCCAAGATTCTCAGTACATCAGAAGTATCACCTAAATATGACGGTAAGGCAGGTACCAGTTTTTTTATGAAAAAGTCAAGGAACTTAGACAAAGGTTCAGTCAGACTGCCAATACCCGACACTATGGGGCGCAGAGGTGGGTCAACGAGGCGTTTATGAATTTTGGGCAGCCCATAAAACACCGGACAAATGGGATACTTTGTAATTAGGAAATCCCTTTCATTGGCCGTTATCCAGCCCGCAGACAAAGCATTTTCAACAACACTGTTGATTTCAGTTTTAATACGTTCAGTGGGGTTGGAGCGCAAGGGGGTGTAAAACTTAGTATCCAAGAGATGCGCTTTAATCCCCATATCGTACTGCTCAAATGACTGTACCACTACCGCTCCACCTTTATCTGCGCTGCGGATAACCAAAGTGGGGTCTGTTTGTAGCTCTTTAAGGGCTTGACGTTCGTCTGGATTTAAATTGTCTATAAAACGATTGCGTTTCTTGGCTAAATGTGCCACATCATTTTCTACTAACCGGCTAAACGTGGCAATGGTAGAATTAATGTTGCCACCAGGCATAAACACAGATTTCTTTTTGAATTGTGTACATTCTCTACCATCATTAACAGAGTTTCTCAGGACAGTATCACCGTCAGATAGTGGATTAACAGATGAAGAGAAGAAATGTTTCAATTGCAATTGTCTAAACAACTTGAAACAGTCCACTTTAGTTGTAAAGAAATCACAACGGTTAGCAGGTGCAAACGACAAGCCTTTACCAAGGACAGATACAGCAGCACAGCTCAGAGGCCGGCCAGAAATGTTAATTACTTGTCGCTGTTGTTGCGTTGGGATCTCCTCGGCGGATCAGACGGCGGACTTATTCCTCTGCTTTCCCCTCGACCCCCGGCGCGTCTTCTTTGAGGCCATCGCCGGCGTGGAGCAGGGGGTAAAAAAGCCGACTGGTTGGGCTGGGACTGGCGGCCCTCAGCCTCACTCACGTCGGATGAGTCTCTTTCGCTGGCCGTGGAGAGTGGAGGATCCTTGTTCCTTTTTGACCAGGTTGGCCGGGATCTGGAAGAAAAGTGAAGGCGGCTGCCTTGCCAGTCATACACGGTGCCATTGGAGTAGTCCAGAGTGTCCCTTTCATATTTTTTAAGCTTGTATGCTTTTAGTTCTTTTTGGAAAGAGTTCAGGGAAGCAGTGACTTTTTCTGTGACAGAGGCAAACGTTTCCGCGTCCACCTTCTGTTTGATGGTGTTTGATGGTGGGATGGGTTGGGATGGATGATCCAGAGTTTTTACAACGCTGGGAACAGATTTTAAACAAATATTCGCTGGATCTCATGCTTTTAATTATTGAAAAAACAAAGAAAGCCAATGAGACAACCAGCAACAGCGCAAAGGACCTGGAAAACACCATCAAACAGAAGGTGTTTTATGGGCTGCCCAAAATTCATAAACGCCTCGTTGACCCACCTCTGCGCCCCATAGTGTCGGGTATTGGCAGTCTGACTGAACCTTTGTCTAAGTTCCTTGACTTTTTCATAAAAAAACTGGTACCTGCCTTACCGTCATATTTAGGTGATACTTCTGATGTACTGAGAATCTTGGAGACGATCAATGTAAATCAGAATACCATTTTGGCGTCTCTGGATGTGCAGAGTCTTTATACAAATATTCCCCATCGAGGTGGTCTTGAGGCTATGTCCCATTATCTTTCTGCGCGTCCTGAAGGGATACTACCCCCCTCTAATTTTATTATCACCTTGACGGAGATGGCACTAACCATGAATTACTTCCAGTATAATGGATGTTTTTATTTACAGACACAGGGCACTGCTATAGAGCCGCGTTACGCACCAAACTATGCGAACTTATACATGGGTCACTGGGAAGAAAAATTCATCCACACTTCCTTGAATCCCTTTCTTTCCAAGATTTCTTTGTGGCGCAGATATATAGATGACATTTTGCTAATATGGGATGGTACTGCAGTTGAATTGTACGATTTTCTGGTATATGTCAACTCGGTCGATAGTCATCTCACGTTTACTGAAGAACATAGTGAGACGTCCATAAACTTTTTTGGACCTCACTATTTTTAAAGGTGCTAGTGGAAAATTGGAAACGACTATTTTCCGAAAACCTCTGAGTAGAAACACCTTATTGCAAGCAAACAGTAACCGCTCTAGACAGCTAAAACGCAACATACCCATTGGCCAGTTTCTGCGTTTAAGGCGTAACTGTAGCACTGACGCAGATTTTGAAGATAATGTCTGTGATATGCGGGATAGATTTCTTCAGAGAGGTTATGGCGTTGATGTTGTTGACGCTGCCATTGCTCGGGCACGCCAAACTGAAAGACCGCACCTCCTCTCCAAAAAGGAGAGGCCTGTTTCTTCCCCTATATGTTTTTCCATTGAATATAGTCCAGTCGCTGGTAAAATAAAAAACATTGTTCTTAAACATTGGCCCATTTTACAGAGTGACCCTCAGTTGAGAACTTTCAAATCCGAACCTCCTCTCGTATGTTACAGAAGGTCTAGTTGCCTCAAAGATAAAGTGGTTCATAGTGACGTACGCCCTCAAATAGGATTGACTTGGCTTCCTACGCCCCCTAGAGGATTTTATCGGTGTGGACATTGTGTACACTGCGCAAATTCCACTGACACCAAGACATTCCGTCACCCGCGTTCTGGGCAGGAGTTCAAAATAAATGAGTTTATTAACTGCATATGTTGAAGTGTATTTGTTCCAAGATTTACATCGGCCAGACCAAGAGGGCCTTAAAGCTGCGTATAGCTGAACATAAGACAGCTATATGCACAAAGAATCTGGACTATGCTATCGTGTGTCACTATGCCGAAACAAATCACGGGTCGGTCTCTTCATTAAAATTTTGGGGTATTGAAAAAATCCAAATACCTTCCAGAGGCGGAGACACAACCCAGAAATTGCTCCGCAGAGAGGCCTTTTGGATCTATACCTTGAACAGCGTTGAGCCTAATGATCTAAATGATTGTCTTAACCTGTCATGTTTTTTGTAATGTACATGTATGTACAGACATTAATTATGTAATGTGGTTTCCTGTTTATTGTTCCCCATATTGATATAATACTTTCTCTATCACTCTGTCATTTTTTGTATTTATGCGCACTTCAATTGTATCATGGGTAATGAATGGGAGGGTATTTATACACAGGGGGTGCGTGCTTTGTATACTTCATTTGACTCTGAGGAAGACGTCGTGAGAGCGTCGAAACGTCAGTCTCTCCTGTTCCATTAAAGTGAATACTGTCCTGAGCTCTGTGTGCTCCAGCTTGCTTTTTACTAGTCTAGTCCCATGCTGGGAATTTTTTCTGGTAAGGTGCGTTTCTCTACAGACTTGACCAGATTGTGATTGAAATATAGTAAATTTATGACAGACAAAGAGTTAATTACAAACCGCAAGAGAGGAATGTTCTCAGCCACAGTTTGGAGAGCGCTCTGCCTGGGCATCAGTTCTTATAATCCACAGTCCTTTAGCTGTACATCAATTGGCTGTAGATCTGTCTATAACCAAGAAGTCTAATCAGCTCCGCCTTTCTTCATAGTATTGTCCAGTCTACTTTAGACAGGTCACAGAAAGGCGGTTACGGGATACCTGATGCCACTTTAGACTGCGCTTAGGGCGTTTTCTTTTGGTTGGATTTCTGCATTCCTGAGCCACTATCTCCCCTGCATAGTTCTTCACACACACAGTCACACGCTCTGGGCAAATAGGTTTATAAGCTTTGGGGTATTGACATAAAAGATGTTTTTAGCAGTAAAAGATAATAATAATACAAAAGATGTTTTGATAACAATACTGATGATAATAAGATGATAAGAATGCAAAAGATGTTTTGTATTATTCCACAACTCCCTCCTTTGGCCCTATTTTATGGGGGCAACACTAAGTGCTGAAGCGATTACATTCTCACCCTTTTGTGCTGTGAGCGCCTACGTTACACATTGCTATCAATGGGGTGATTGCATTTGCATCCTAGCGCAGCGAAGCAAAACCTGACCTCCAGGCTCTATTTGACCACTGGGACCCCTCCTTGGGTGCCCCCCTTCACCCCATGACAACTCAGAGATCCACATGACCATGGCTTGGCCATGACGCCAGTGGAGGTCGGCTTGGCTAGTTGCCGGCCAGCATCCGCTCCAAGCGAAACCCTTTGGTCCTACAGCAAATCTGCATATTCCGGCATTTTGATTTTACTTCATATGTGCAAGTGCACTCATCAGCCACTATCACGGAATATGGATCTAGCACATGAGCACACTGCAGTGTCATGAATTTAGTAGGCTAATAGCCTTCATCCACTCAAATCTCATTCACACTCCTCCTCAGACAACCCCAGAATCTCCCAGCAGTAGGCTCGCTGAAATTCAGGATCAGTCAGAAGTTGTTTTCTGAGATTAGGCAGGTCTGGGCGATACTTCTCCGCCCACTTCCAGCAAGCCCAACCTGCTCCTCCGCCTTGTCCATGTTTGCAGTAGGGATTTCCAATGGGGCAGTTGGGCGTGTAGGGTTCTGGAGGACACACCCACTCGTCACTTCCTGTCACTTCTCCAGTCACCTGTTGGTACAGTAACATAGTCGCCTCTTCGGGCGAGGTTAGGGCAAGTCCCCTGGCCTCCAGGCCTATGGGGTCATCTCAGTACTCTTCCAACTCAATATCTTCATACCCCCTCCATTTGGAGGGGTCAGTACCACAGTTGATTACGTTACATAAATCAAATTGAAATGTGTTCTCACTGTCCGGGTCCACCTTTAAAATTACCTTGGCTCCGCAGGGGTCTGAGTTCACTGTAGCTGCGTCTGTTACCAGTACCAAAGCCAAGATTACTATCGTACTTGCTATTTTCACATTACTTTTGGGACGTGCAATTAAATTTGTCTTGTCCGTGTTTTCCGGTAATGTATGTGTTAGGACCCAACAATGTATATACTGCAAGACCAGGCTGGAGAATGCTCCTCCTGCTATTAGTCCTCCTACTACTGCCGCTACCATCAGCATGTCTTCCGTGAATTCTTGGTCTGGTGTACGTGTCATGTGGGCTTCTTTCTGAGTGCGTTCAGCGTATAGCAAAGCGCCTCCAAGAAGTAAAGAAAATCCTACCAGGAGAGCTAATCCCTCCTTCCCTATTCCTAGCCACATTTCATTACGTTTCCTCACCCTCCTTCGATTCTCCATCTCCAACTTCCTCGTTGATGTCCTGCAATGACAACAGGTTAGTTCTTACCTGCTCCAGTGACTGCTCTGGCGGTCTAGCTTTTGCATAGTGTGCAAAATGATACCAGCTCTTATCTCCCTCCTTTTCGATCCGCACTGCACGGTCGGAAACCTCAGTGATCTTGAACAGTCCCATCCAGATCGGTTCTTCCCAGCATGGACGGCCTGGTGCCTTTAACCAGACCCAGTTGCCTGTGGTCACCCTTGGGGCTGGGGTGCCATTTTCCTCGTCTCCTGTGGAATTTACTGCTTGCACCTGGCGAGAGAAGCTTAGTCATGTTGCCCAAAACCCGCAGCAGCATTTGATACCATCTCTCACACCATTCTCCTGAACAGACTGGCAGCCATTGGCATCACTCGCATACCTCACACCTGGTTCACCTCCTACCTTTCAGATCGCACTCAATACATCCAGCTTAAATCCCGCAAATCAGATTCTCTGCCTGTCACTGCTGGTGTGCCCCAGGGGTCAGTCCTGGGGCCCCTCCTCTTCATTATGTACATTCTTCCACTCGGCTACATCTTCCGCAAGCACAATATGAACTTCCACTGTTACGCCGATGACACCCAGCTCTACCTCTCATCCAAACCTTCTTCAGCCCTTCCACCTTCCTCCCTCACCCTCTGCCTCCAAGAGCTTAACTCTTGGTTCTCTTCAAACTTTCTTAAGCTAAACAGTTCCAAAACAGAGGTCCTACTAGTTGGCACCCCATCCACTCTCGCCAAATCAAACAGTTTTTCTATCTCCATCAATAACACTCCTATTCCTCCCTCCCCTCAGGTAAAGAGTCTGGGTGTCATCCTTGACAGTACCCTCCTTCCACTCACACATCAACAACATTACCCGCTCAGCATATTTCCACCTTCCAATATCTCTCGCCTTCGCCGTCTCTCTCCCCTCACACCACTGCCATTCTTGTTCACAGCCCAATTACCTCCCGCATTGATTATTGTAACTCACTCCTTTTGGCCTCCCCAACAAATCCTCCACAAACTTCAACTCCTCCAAAACTCTGCTGCTCGTGTCATCTCACAAACCCCTATCTCTCACCACATCACCCCCATCCTTCATCAACTCCACTGGCTCCCCATAAAAGAGCGAATCCATTATAAACTTCTCCTCCTCACTTTCAAAGCTCTGCACAACCTTGCCCCAACTTACATTTCTGACCTCCTTCACGCCGCCACTCCTGCCCGTTCACTCCGTTCCTCATCCAGCCTCCAACTCCTTGTTCCCCGTGCCCGCCTCACCACTATGGGATGCAGAGCATTCGGCCACTCTGCTCCCAAGCTCTGGAACTCCCTCCCTCCTGATCTCCGCATCATCCACACCCTCCCACTCTTCAAATCTCGACTCAAAACTCATCTTTTCAGACTGTCCTACCCCACCTAGCTGCAACTAAACCATCCCACTCCCATGATCTATTTATTATTACGATGTTTATTGATTTTTACATTGTCTCTGTGTTTTTATGTTTTTGTACAGCGACCTTGAGTGTCTTGAAAGGCGCTTCTAAATAAAATTTATTATTATTATTATTATTATTATAATCTGACAGATCTGTTTGCAGCAAGGCTGCAGTGGGGACCACGTTAGGGTCTCCTGGAGGCCCAGGCATGGGCCTTCCAGTGAGTAGTTCATGTGGTGAAAGAAACATGTCCTTCGCTGTTTGCTGGCGCATAGAGTATAGCGCCAGTGGGAGGGCCTCAACCCAGGTCAAATTAGTGGAGTACATGGCTTTTGCCAGTTTTGCTTTCAGTGTTCCATTAGTTCTCTCCACTAATCCTGCTGATTGTTTCAGTCTTATTCCCAATTTTGCTCCCAGGTGGGTCAACACTTCATTCCTAAATTCTGACCCATTGTCACTATACTATGTCTTTGGATAGTAATTTCTCTTCTCAGGATTTTTTCTACTGTGATTGCATCTATAGCTTCTACGATTTAGAAAAAGGTCATATCAATACTAACGCATACCTCTTCCCCCTCACACAGTGTTAGATGTACGTGTGGAATATTTAAAGGGGTGTAGGGATTGCCCCCTTCTGTACTACTACCCATCTTTGTCATGTTGGACATTTCTGAGAAAAAATTTTTTTTAGTAAATAAAAGATAGTAACTTTGCTCTGTTGCTCTATTAACCCCTCGGTCCCTCCTCTTGGTACATGGCACTGCCCATGCACCTAATCTGCAGCAATATGGAAGAGGGATTTTGGTAATATAGGTTTACCATTGGGTTCTACCCACCCGCCATCAGTGTGTTGTGTTCCATGTGATGTCCATTGACATTTTTCTTGTGGGGGAGCAGCATCATGCTCTGCTCACAGCAGGTCACCTGAAATTGAGTCTTCAGATTGGTGTAAGAGCCCCACAAGAGTGTGTTTGGCTGTTGCCCTTGCTTCTCTGTCTGCAAAGGCGTCAGCCAAACTGATTGGGTCAACATGTTTGGTGTGCAGAAGGTTACACTCAACACAGTTTCATGAGTACAGACAGCATATCCAACACATGGGTTGCCTTTATCGACTCTTGACGCTGAACCATCAACAAAGTATTCAATCTCAAGATTTGATAGAGGGGTGTCCTTGAGTTCAGGACATGCAGTATTATTAGATAGGACTTCTTTGAAACAATGGGAACAAAATGTTTTTTTTTAAAGAAACATGATCAACGGTTGATTGCAATATAATTCTGCAGAATGAGAGAGCAAACAGGGACTCTGTGTCCACAGCAGTCAGAGGTTGGTCTCTGCTGAATAATTTTCACAAGCATTTCTTATACCCTTCTAGCCAGGCATCCTTCAAGCAATCAATCACAAAATTACACAAACATTATATTCTTTGAAGATTTCTGCTCTAGGGATGCGCTTGGAGGAGTCACATCTTGTGCTTAGGGGCTCAGTTTCAAGGCCTGGTACAGATAGAAACAATTCTGTTATCTCGCTAAGTTGGGACATTTCCCAGACATGAGTCCATAACTCCTATCCAGGTGCATGTACCCCTCCTATCAGTACTTTCCCACCGACAGTTTTCTCAGAGCCTGAAGCGGAGAACAAAATAAGCATTGGCATTTCTAACAAGTATATATTATTCTGTTTTTAAGCAGTAAAACTACATAATGTAATAAAATCTAAGTGCACTTAAAACTATTTAGAGGAATTATAACAGTAACAACAAAAATTCCTTCAGCAACATTATTCAAGTCAGGTCTATTTATAGAGAACATTTAAAACAACAAAGTTGAATCAAAGGAGCGTACAATGATATTTGGAAGATAATAAAATGGGGAAACTAAAACATCCATAAAAATCAATAAATCTGTCAAACGAAATCAAGCAAAAGAGTTGATGGAATTCACTTAGATCCTTTCTTTACCTGCCGAATAAATCCCAATTCAAGAACTTTGTCTTGTGTATTTTCGCTTGGTCTGAATGTGTTTTACAAAATCATCAATTTCATTGGAATTGTTTGCAATACACTGCCTTGTCGATCACAGTGCGTGTGCCACCTTGATAAATTAATATTATTTAAAAATTCATAATTATTAAATTTGCCCGTCCTTGCTACTGAGCTCCTGTCAATTTTGCATTAAAATATATATATATATTTTTATTTATTTATTTTATTTTATTTTTTTGCAGTATATTCATGAATTGGTATTCCTCTGTATTCTGGGTCAAAAATGGTGCAGTAACAATAATATCTTTTCAAAGTGTTTTTTCAATTAATTATGTTTCAGCAATCCACCTCAGTCTAGGGTACTAGGAGATGCACAGTCAGGGCTTGTTAGCCCCAGCCATTGAATTCCCCACGTCATCAGCAGAACCTGGTGGAGTTGCTTTAGACTGTGTTACAATATGCTTTTTTTTTTTTTTTTTTTTTAATTATTCACAAAAAAAAAAAAAAAAAGGGTATGTATTGAACATTCAACTGTACTAGTTTTTCTGTTGGGCTCCCAGCACATAAAGGTCAACTCAGTCAGTACCTTTTATTTGACTGTCCACTTAATCAAAAATAAATTTAAAAACGGGAAGCTAAGTAATATGTGATCACGTTACAAGTGGACTTTTTCAATTATATGGTGGTCCACCTTTTGAATTCAGTCGTGTGTTAATACTCCGAATTGGATTTCCCCAAATCTATTTTAGAGGGTAAACTTAGGCTGAAAACCCACAGTTAAATCCCCAGCTGGCCAGCTCATCACTTTCACGCAAGGTTATTTTTCATCTGTTCTTTTCAGCAGTGCACACTGAAAAAGTTTCAATAGAATGAGTTTAGATGCATACAACAATGAACAAAAACTTCATCAACATAATTCGCCGTTTTTCCATTCGCTTGGATCCTTTCCTGTAAAAATTAAATAAACAGATTAAGGTTATCATGCCCCTCTTAGTTTTTTTCCATGTAGAATCACTGGTTGATAGTTCCTGTTTGAAATGGAGAAAAGATCTTTCATTAATTCATTTGCATTTCTTCGGTCAGGATAGCTTCCAGTCACATTTGCTCAATCACAATGCATCATTCTCTGTTCTCTGACTTCTGCATGTTCACCTTTCACTTATCTGTGCTCCCTAATCTGCTTCGGTCAATAAGGCTCCATTCCTCTATTGTTTTGACTGTGCATTTCTCCATCTAAAAACCCATCCAGTCTCTAATCCCACAATAGTTCACTTGATTTTTTATTTTATTTTTATAAATCTAATATGTACTATTAAATTTCATATTATATTTTATATTCTGAGGTACTTTTCTGATCTTTTTTCAAATATCAATTGAAAATTTTCAATACTTGAGAAACCTCTGTATCAATAAAATTTGGCACACAGTCTCTAACTGTATACAGTGTTAAACAGTACTTTGGCAAATTTTAAACACAGTGTTATTCTTGTTTGTACTTTTCCTTCATTTTCTTTTCAGAGATATGCTTCTAGCACACCAATCTCACACAGTCTAATTATTTACAGAAAACTGCTTAGATTTTCTAGTTCTTTACCATTTTAAAAATATTGAACAAATTCAAATGGTGTAATTACTTCACACTCACAGAGCATATTAATTGTGGTTTTCTCAGCCAAATCACTACCGCCAAATATTGGAGTATTTAAATATTGGACTTTGTCCTGCACCTCAAAGCAATTCAGTTAGCCACATTAAAAACACTGGTCCACGTTCATGTAATTGACGTTCAATTATTACTTCCTCTAAACTTCCCTCTGTTTATAGTTACGGATCATTCAAGAAGGGCATACGCTTATTTAATCAAGAAATAGGAACTTTAATTTGATTTCACAAGGAATAATTATTCTGCTCACTTCTACAACTTTGTCCTTTTACAACTCCACAGCCATTAAAATGGCTAAACTCCTGTTCTCTATTTACCATCCAAATTAATTCCACTTACTTTAACCAACCACAGCCATTAAAATGGCTAAACTCCTGCTTTAACCGACTCCACTTACACCAACTTCACTCACTCGGACCAACTAATTTCACTTACTCTGACCAACTTCACTTTTTACCAATCCTGCAATTACTCTAAGAATTCCATAAAATACTGTAAATATAGGCTAATCAACGGGGTGCCTTAAATTAATCTTGAATAAATGCTAATTTTATTGTGGACATGTATATGAGCACTTCATGGTATAGAATGACAACTGTATTCAATCTAACAAAGACAGAACTAACAAATATGCCAGCAATGCAGTTGTTTACAGACACAGAGTTCGGTTCATTGATTCATATCAATTCATATTTATAATATATTTTTATATCTAAGTCTTGGCGACACCAAGGACGACATCGGTCTCCTGAGGCGGTCTCAAACAAGGGAAGCATATGGTTGGGGGCCTGTCCTAGCCCTAAGTCAATTCAGTCGTCACATTCGTCCTCTTCGTCATATTGTGTCTGTCTGCACTTCCGCTTGTGCATTTCTGTAGAGTCATAAATCTCGGTCAGGGCTTTTGAGTCTATTCCTTCTTCGTTACCTAGCGTGGTAGATGATTTCAGGTCCCGTCCAGTTACCGATACTGTTCCCCACTCATGCATTCCCCTTTGGCGGCGGTCCTGCAACCTAACGGTGGAGGTGTGGCGTGGGAGTGGCAAGTCTTTGTAAACCGCATCTTTCTTTATTGGGCTGCAATCGATGTGTTCTGGTGTATTCTGATGTGTGTGCTTGTGTGCGTATCATCTGCCCTCACTTTCTCTTCCCGAGTCCTCTGCCTCAGACCAATTACCATCCCCCTCTTCACCTGACGTTTCTCCTTCCTCATCCCCGTCCTTACTCTGCTCCTGCGACTTGCTCTTTCCATGCCTATGTCTCCTAGCATCCTGTCTCCGACTTCTTTCTACTTCCAGGATGGAGGCCACTTCTGTCTTAATTTTATCACTTGTCATGTCATGTCCCGTTCTAAGAGCTGCCACAATATCCACTGACACTTTGAACAAATCTTCTACTTGCTCTTCTACCGTTACTAATTGAGGCATCGATGCCTCTAACATACCGCTAGTTACTTTCATCATTGGGGCTTGTATTTGGGGTTCTTCAGTCTGTGGTGTGGCTTTCGTGTGTAGTTGCGTGTCTTTTGTCCCCTCTGCCTTGGGCGTGGTCGGTGCAGCCGGATTCTCATTGTATGGTGGGGGTTTGTCCGTTTCTGGCAGGCACGGGTACAGCGTTGCCACAGGGATGTGTTAAATTTTTTTTTCCTTCCTTATCTATCTTCTCACTCATCCAAAGGTGGGGTGCGAATTGCTTCCTTTTCTTATCAGTGTAATTGCCGAATATGTTGAGGAGCTCAGTCGTAAGCACCACCTTTTCGCGAAGCTTATCTTTGTCCTTTTGAGTCACCTTTGGAAATTTCTTTTGGATCAATTCGAATTCTTTCGCCCTGTATTCAGCATTTGTGTTTGTAATCAGCTCGTCTTTGTGACTCAGTCAGGAATGGCTCCTCGGGCCCAGGGAACCATCCCTTCTTTCGCCACTTATCATTTTTACAGCTCTTTTCTTTTTGTCATTTCCTTCTTTTACCGAGATCTACACTCTAGGTGCCTCCAGACCCTAGTCAAGGTCTGGTTCACTGTTGGTTTTTCTGCCATCACTACCGCTTGTATTTCGGACACGTTCACTGGTGGGAACTCGTCGTTCAAATATCGCAGGTTTAATAATGACACATAGACGCTCAGTGCATCTATTGTCTGTTGGTGTCCCACTGGGTATGGTCGAGTTTGTAAATCAGGCTCTGCGGCTTGATAATTTTTATCTTGTTGTCCCAAATTTTTGTTTCTCGGCGCGGCACAAAATAAAGTTGGCACTGTGTGTACCAGTCCTCAGGTCTCTTTCTACTATGTCCTACCTTTTGTATCCACTCTTCAAATGTCTCACAGTCTAATTTTACTTGTATAACAGCTCCATTAACCTGTAGTTTTGCAATCTGGCATAAACGTCTTTAATTGGAGTGGGATATCTAAATAACCGGCTCAATTTTTCACCAAGCCCTGGGGTTTGTTCTGGGTATCTGTATTTAATTTCTTCCCAGTTTATAACACAAATGCTGTCACACAGAACTTCCGCTAATTCGTCTGGTGACAATTCTTTACTGTCCCACCAGTGACATCTCGGTGTACTATGTCTGTAATGTCGCAATTTAGGCGCATCTATGTTAAACTGCAAACTCATTTACAGCAATACTATGTACAGATAAAACTACAACATTCCCCTCATTGCCCCAATACCAGTATCAGTACTATGAATATTGGTTGCAATCCACCGGTCAAGATCAATTTCCTCTCTGCCTCATACGTCTGCAGAGTGGGAATGTCAAAAGTCCAGCATTGCGTTGCCCAATATTCTTCAGCGTCGTGTGAGAGAACAGAAAAAACCCCACAGTTCTGCAAACAGGAAGTTTCACTGACAGTGTACAAACCACAAGTCAGTAACTTCTTCAAATAACGAGTGTCACTTGATCTGTATGTGCTTCGATCTTATGACAGAGGCTCCGTTTGCAGAATTTAACAAGCGATTCTACCGCCATAAAGTGGATTTACAATAAGATACACTGAGGTCCTGATCTCTACATGCACAGTCCAATGGCCAAGTCCTTGATTGGATATTTTATTGTTATGTGATCTGCAAGTTTCTTCTCTACTTCCTTTACTCTTGTCACATACACTTGTGTATTAACTTCTAAGGCGATCTGAATGGATCTCCCGTATAGGACCTCTAGACCGTTCAGAACTCAGTGGCTGACGTCCCCCCACTTAACCTATTAAGTCCTTCATGTCCTACCGTGTTCACCGTTGCCCTCACGTTTCATATTAAAATATCCCTTGGGTATTTCTCTGGCTTACTTGCAACTAATTTTTTTTTTTTCATTATTTTTTATGCTGTTACAACGCCCCCGTATCCACTTCTTATTTCTCTTATCACCTAGGACTTTTGTTCAGACTAGTCTTTAGAGTTGGGTATTGGAATGCGCATACAGGAAACCAGTATTGAATATTACCCTGTGTCTGTAACTGAAATCATACAAAAGTATAATAATATAATTTTATACCTTTCCGTCAAACGTCCGACACTTCGTATTCTATCCTATGCAGATTAAAAAGCTTCTGCCTGCCTCTGTCTTTGGCCGGCCATGAAGTGTCTGGCGATTGTCGTCAAGGCGTTGTCCAAATTCTGACCGAGTTTTCTGGTCAGACCCAAGAATCTTCCCCCTCCACGTCGGGAGTCACCAGATTTGTGAGGAAAATTACCTCTTGTTACCCGGTGGTGTTCGTTAAGGGTGGAAGACAATTAAAATAAAGACTTGACCAGACTGTCTGTCATAAATTTACTATATTTCAATCACAAAGAGTAAATTACAAACCACTACAGAGGAATGTTCTCAGCCACAGTTTGGAGAGCGCTCTGCCCGGGCATCAGTTCTTATAATCCACAGTCCTTTAGCTGTACATCAATTGGCTGTACATCTGTCTATAACCGAGTCTAATCAGCTCCGCCTTTCTTCATAGTATTGTCCAGTCTACTTTAGACAGGTCACAGAAAGGCGATTCTGAGATACCTGATGCCACTTTGGACTGCGCTTAGGGCGTTTCTTTTGGCTGGATTTCTGCATTCCTGAGCCACTATCTCCCCTGCATAGTTCTTCACACACACAGTCACACGCTCTGGGCAAATAGGTTTATAAGCTTTGGGGTATTGACATAAAAGATGTTTTAAGCAGTAAAAGATAATAATAATACAAAAGATGTTTTGATAATAATACTGATGATAATAAGATAAGAATGCAAAAGATGTTTTGCATTATTCCACATCGGCTTTTTTTTTTTTTTTTAAATGCTGTTAAAAAGGCCATCTTTACTTGGACTGTTCCATAACACCCTCTAGTTGGTCTAGTCCAACTTCTTAGTCCGTTTCCAGAAGGATCTTTAATAACTGCGTTGAGGTTGAGATGAAGAGGTTCTCAGACAGGGGAATTAAGTTTTCCTGTGGTAGTGTGCATCCATTGAACTAAACCACACATCCCTTTGACTTCATTAGAAATCAATAAAGAAGAAAATCATTCAAGTGATTCTGACGAGTCACTCACTAGTGGATTGCACTACAGAACCCAGGTCTTTAGAGGATGACAGCCACTGACAGCAAGCCCTTCTTTTCACATTTTGAAGATTGTTTCTGCTGGACTAGACCAAGAATGAAATGTTTATGAGCTTGAGCTCAGTTTTATTTATTTTAAATCAATATCAATGCACTGCATCCATACCAGTATGCATATTCAAGATTGTGCCACTTGTGCCTTTGTGATTTTCAATGACATACAATGTTTCGTCACTCACAGACCTGAACAGCAAAAAGGGTAAAATAGCCACACAGCTCTGATCAAAAGATCACACCTGAGTTTAACCAACAACTTCATATAATTCACGGCCTATAGATGTGGACTGATATTTACATAATTTAAACAGCCATTGTGTGCCTGACTGCAGAGACAGAGTACCAACAATGATAAGGTTGAATTTGGACTGTGAAACATGCTAAATTTACATCAGTGTACTGCAATCCTGTCTGAAGTCCCCTCTCAGCTTTTAATCACAGATATTGGGGGTGGACAAAATAATGAAGTCCCCCTGAAAAAGGGCTTTAAATTTGAAGACTCAAAACCTAATTACTCAACAAGCTAGTGTCATTCCCATTAATATAAATACTTTATTTACACTAAGCAGTAAGGGTGTGTTTACTGGAGGACAAACCCTCAGTACTTTGCTAGATCGGTGTCAAAAGCATGATTGGGGTACTAAGCAATAGGGGTGAAATTGCTGGAGCCCAAATTTCTTGTGCTTCATTCTCAGAAACGGTAAATTAATTTTGCTAATAACCAGTAAATTCCAGCTCAAGAAATCACTCAAGTATTGAATCAATTCTTGTCTCAACCAGTGTAAAAAATAAAATAAAATGAAAAAAACTTACACCATTATCGAAATAAATTTGGCCTTGTTTCTGATGACAAACCCCAGAGCTTCCCTTTGTTCCCCAGAGCTGTAACTACCAGCTAAACTTAGACAATAGTACAGCTTCCTTCTGAATTCAGAGACTGAGGTTAGTATATGAAAGGGTGATGGACACTTTTCCTCTTGGTTGACCTTGAACATGTTAGACAGGCATTACTCAAATACTTTACATTTAATTTCAATTCTTTCTTTGTCTTTTCGGTTACGTTTCACGTTGTTTCATGTTAAATGCGTTGCAGCATTTTGTGGACTAAAATACTTTGACTGTGGTACTGACTCACTGATCATCTGCATTAAGCACAAGAATATCCAAAACAAACAATTTTTATTTGCGTACATGGTGAGCTCCCAGAAAATCTGTAGTCACTGAAGGATTTCACCAAAACAAGACCCCATGCTGGCATAATGAAATTAAGTTGAAATAAAAAACAGTCTTGGAAGTTGGCACATAAATGTCATTTACACATTATATAAAAATCTCTTTGATTGATTGATCATACCTGCTCATTTTTAAATAATCAAAAAAGTTGAATTTGCGTAATATATGCGTAATCATCAATGCATATGGTAATAGTTGTGTTAATTATCATCTATATCCTTATTATAGTCAAATCAAAGATAATATATTTGCCTAAAACTCAGATAACATTCTTGCTTCATTTCATGAACTCATTTTCACAAATTCATATGGAGGGTAAATGCAATGTAAAAGACAATCACAAGCATAAATCTCATGTGCTTACATTGTGTCACTCGGGAGAAAAGCTTCGGCAGCAGATGCAGAGCAAGTTTTTCAGCCATGGCAGCTGCTTAATCTGGGAGATGTAGAGAAGGGGTGCAGTGATGGTACTGAGGTACATAATGGAGAACATAATCAATCCAAAGTCACACATTTCTGGGAAATCAGGTTTATGTCTAAAGGGCATGATAACAACTACAGGCAGGTAATGAAACACTATGATGCCCAGATAGATTTGCACGGTCCTGAGAGCTTTCTTTTTCATGGGGTGCATCTTCTCTTTGCCCAAGACTGACTTCCTCAGACTCCACATGATAGAAACGTTGCAGAAAACCATGATGGCGAAGATGGCCAAGATCAGCCCAGTGAAGATGTTTCTTGAGAGGTCCAACCACAACGACCTGCTGACAGCATAGGCTACCATGAGCCCCCAAACAAGAATGGAAGTAGTCACTCTGATCTTGTTATCCTTGATGCTGGTGAACACAATGGGGTGGACCACAGCCACGTAGCGGTCCAGGCAAATGGAGGTGAGAAAGAGTGGGGAGGTGTTTTTGATCCCAGTGATAAAGTCCATTATATTTTCGAAATATGTGATTCTGAGCATATAGAAGCCATAGTAGCAGATGCAGCTCATCACACAGAGCAATACATCGGCGATGGCCAGGTTAAAGATAAAGATATTGGAGGTGGAAGAGTCACTCTTCTCTCTGGCCACCAGCCACATTACCATGATGTTGGCAGGGTAGCCCACTATGAGGTTGATGTTTCTTTCAATAAACAGAAACGAATTCCCAAGAAGTGAATAATAGCATGGTTTAGATATGTACGAGATTTGAAGACTGGATCCTGAAGAGGAGTGGTTGAAGGGTTGGCTAGAATTGATGACAGAGCTGTTCATTTTGGTTTTATTTTATCTCGCAGGTTTGAGGGTTGATGATCCTTAGAAAAGAGAGTGAATGTAAGTTACATGGTCAAGCCTAACTGAACTCACCACTTAAACTGACTGAAAGGCTACATTATGTTCTTAAGCTGATTCCAGAACAAGTGTTTGCCACTAACATGGCAATATCCCCCGCCGCCTCAATTTTATGTGTTCGTACGGACGGACGGACGGACGGAGCCCAATACTATATCCCCCGCTTTGCGCTAAACCCGCGGCGGGGGATAATTATTTTACATTATTCTTTTCTCCAAAGTATTCCTCATCATAACACAGTAACTGCATAATAAAGGTGGAAACACTGGCCTATTATGCACAAATTTAGTTGCATTGTTCGACTTAAGGATAATTTTTGTTTTCTGGGAAGATTACCTCCATCCAGGGAAAACTACCTCTCCTCTGATACACCAGCTTTACTCTGTCAAACTGCACTGGAATTCCCTGAGATTGGAGACAGTGTTCCCAGAAGACAAGGTCTGCCCTTTGGGTCTATTTTTTACTGTCTGCAAAAGCCTTTCACTCAAGCACAAAATAAGAAATGAAAGAGTGGTTTATCAAATTGAAGAAATGAATAACTTACCTGAGAAACTGCAATAGCTCGACATACACTCCTCAAGGTCAGCAGCCCAGAAGGCCCCAGTATCCTGATCACTTGTGTCCAGGAGGGTTATGTTATTAATATTCAATATAGTTCCAGTTCATGTAAATATCGAAAATTTAGTGTTATGTAAGCAGTGCAGATGATAGCCATTCACAGATCCATTGAGGGAACAGCAGCATTTGCAGTGACTGTACAATACCCTGTCACCACAGGATTATATTTAAGGATGGGTGGGTGTGCAAGAGGACTCACATATAGGGGGGTTGGGTTTGCAGATTGAGTTTGTGATGTGACAAACAGATCTGCAGTAAAACAGAGGAGGGGCTAAAAGGAGGGGGTAATATATTATTTATACAATATATTATTTGTCAGTGATGCAATCCAAGAAGTGCATCCCAGACAAACAAGTGACGCAATGCAGTCGGCCTATTGGAGCACAGGTGAGACTGTGTAACCTGGTGTAAGGTCTTACACACAAAACCACAAGGTACATCAAAGCAGACTCACACAATTCTCTTTCATCCTCACAAAGAAAAGAAATTGAGCAATCAGAAACAATAAATCTATTTCTGCGGATAATAATCGGTACATTCATGATGGTTTGATTTTCATATCTGTATTAGGCAATAAGGAAGTTGCAGTTTACAAGTATTTTTCTTTGCTTTTGCCACATAGACTTCACTAAAGCTGGGCATCTGTTCCAGGAGGTCTATTGTCCTGAAGGTTTTTCATGTCAATCCTTAGAGAGGAGAACACAATCAAAGGTGAGAGATCTCACAGAGCTGCTGATGAGTAGAGTCAGGTGTATTGGGGTTGAATTGAGAACTTACAGGACGGTAAATCTCGAACCCTGATCTAAAGCAACACACACGATTAAGCAATTTACTGTAGGGAGCAGAAATCAAGCATAACAGGGGCTTGTGCTGTTGCTGAAAATGGCAGCAATTTGGAGTTACAAACCAAGGCTCTTGGTTCCATGTCCATCAACTATTTTCAGTTTCTGTCCTAAAATTATTTCCTAGCATAGCGGTCAGCATCTGTATAAGTTTAATGATAATCCAAAATTGATAAATAATGACCTCATCACTGTCTGACCAACTGGGGACTGACAAAAAAAAAATTCTATTTTTTGAGATCAATTGTCCTGTAGGGTTTCACTCTAATACTGGAGATACACTCCATATTCAACAGGCGGATATATTTTTTAACTGCAGGTACGCTAAATTAGGCTCACAGGGAAAGACTGCAGGGACAGTACGTCTCCAGGAGCAGGATTGGGCAGCACTGGATTAGTTCATATGTGAAGTGTCAAGCCTTCAGAACTTTGAAACAGCTTAATCCTACCATCACTCAGTTAATCACAATGAAATTCATATAAGACAGTGGCTGTGAAAAAGTGTTTGCCCCCTGACCAATTTCTTATTTTTTTCATCAAGGTCACGCTTAAATGTTTTAGATCTTGAAAATATTTATAATATTGGAAAAAGACGGACGGTCACATGACCCAAGACAAGATGGACGCTTGAGATTTTGCTCCGCTCCAGGCTTCGCATAAATTCGCTACTTTCTCCAAAGTTATCTCCAAACAACCAGTCAAACTCTGCCTCCGAGATGAATAAAAATAAAAACTACAAATTCCAATTTTTTCTTCATCTAGCTCCGTTAAAAAGCTAAACAAAAGCGGCCACGTGTGCTGCTAACGAGGATCAGCAGGTTGTAGCTGCTCAAACGACCGCCCCGGACCCAACTAACCTGGAGACTATGGAGCAAATTTCAACTGAAGTCTTGCCTTCCGTGTGAACGACATGGACCAATCAGTTGGCGCTTGCCTGGATGTCACTGATGGAGCCTTGGGTGATATGAAAACATCCGTCACCTCTGCCGAAAACTCTCTCCCTACCCTTGCCAACAGAGTGACCGACCTGGAGAAGCGCGCGGAGGAAGTTGAAGGCAGAGTCTTCGCTATGGAGGACGGCTGTGCTGCCTGCGGCACCAGCCTGTCTTCTATGGTGACAATAATGGAGCTACTGCGGTTGAAGGTTGATGACCTGAGAACCGTGGCGGCGTAAAAACAAGAAAATCATAAACCTCCCAGAAAGGGCAGAGGGGAGCGTCTCTCTCGCAAACTTTCTCTAGAAAACACTACCAAGTCTGGTTGGCTTGCCCACGGATTTTCCTCCGCTGCAGATTGAACGCTCCCACCAAGCCTTAGCTCCCGCTCCGGCGCGAGGCGCAACATTCTCATTGTTGGCTCTCACATGCGGATCTACCGCGATCTGTCTTCAGAGGTCCTGCAAAGACGGCGAGAGTTCAATACTGAGGGGGAAGCGATGGCTCGTCGCAACGTATCGCGGATTTGCCTATCCAACCCACCTTTGGTGTCTTCATGAATTCTAGATTCGCCTCTTAAAAGCTGTGTTTTTATTTATACGGCTGAAGTCTGGCGCTGGTGCAGACACGGGTACGTCAAAAATAGCACATAATTGTCTTTAAATGAAGTGTTTCCATCCACGCGATTTTCAAGCGGCTCCTGGAGTGTATTTCAGTGTATTTTGTTTTAAGAATAATGAGAACCTTATGAGTATAATGAGTACTGAATATTTACGGCCCTGTTGAGAGTAGAGCAGAGGTTTCAGCAGCAACATAAGTGCATTTAAAATCTTCCGAGGGAGGCGTTTGCGCGCTTGTAACCAGGCTTTCAGGAGTTGGACAGGTGAGTTCAGTCAGGAGCAATAGTAAAAATATCAAAAAAACAGCCTGCATACTGCACCGAAGTGAAGAGACAACTTAGATGCTGAAAAAATATATGTAATAAAAAGTGCTCAAAGTGACACAAGTGAAAATGAACGTTTCAGTCCCATAGACCGTCAGCATAGGAATGTCCTCAGCCTGCCTCCTTTTTAAACACGCACTGGTTTTTGGAAGTTAATTAGTTGCACGCTTGGCTTGTAATTGATAGTCATTAATCAACTCAGTAATGTATTACATGTATTTACAATTCTCAGCGAATCAGAAGCACTTACCACCACTTTAAATTATGATCTGGGCTTTGTAATGCCATGATACTTTGTGATTTCTGTAGATCAGAAGTGTTCCAGAGCATCACACACTTAAGTTTGTTATAAGATAAGAGTAATGGTTTTCAGGCGACAGTTTAACAGAGTTTGAACATAATTTCATCTAATTCTTGCAATTTAGAGGATGAAGCAGAACTTTCAGAATATAAGATTTTATTACTCAACAGAACATAATTCCAGCCATTTTTATCTTTATCATCTTGAATGGTGCTTTCTTTTTGTTCGCTTCTTCTTCTGTATTAATAAGTAGCTTGTAGTTATGATGAGCTCTTTGTCCACCATGAGGTGCTGTTTAAGCAGTGCTGTGTTGGGTCCAACCATGACTACGAAAACAGATGAATACCGTAGTTTAACCGTTTATATGGAAACACTGAGAATGCATGCGATGCCCTGTGTCTGCCCCACAGCCCGTCGCAGCCGGAATTCAGCCGTATTAATGGAAAAGTAGTTTTACAGTCCGTGTACTTTGCGGCCCACGGATTTTTGTTTTGAAATGGGAAAACCAAAATCGGGAAATGAGCCATTTCCCGATTACCATTTAGAAATAGGGAAACAAAAAACGAACAACAATCCGTTTTCCGTTCTTTGTTTTGATAGTTTAAAACGTAAAACGAAAAAACTGTTCATTATCTGATTTTGTTTGATGCGCATATAAACGGAAACCGCAAATTAAATAAGTATGGTGGAAATTAGTTTCCCAATTTTGCAATGCTTTTTTTTTTTTCTCATGACCCGTTAACTATAGAGTAGCGAAGTCCCTCCCTTTCCGGTGATCCCCACGGGACTTTATTTAAAAAAGGAAAAAAAAAAGACATTGTTAATGGCGAGAGGAAAACTATTTTTTTGATCCCATTTGGATTTTACCGTGAATTACATATTTGATTTATCTTGAATTAAAAGATAATTTTGCAAGTCAAAATATTAGCAGTTTGTTGTTATGATTGTGAGGTACATTTAGTTTTGTGTGAGACCGCTCAGTGAACTACATCTCGACTAGCACAATATACAACCCCAATTCCGAAATAGTTGGGACAAAGTGCAAATCGTGAATAAAATTAAACCGCAATGACTTTCAAATCACACCAGCCAGTATTTTATTCACAATAGAACAGAGATAACATAGCAAATGTTTAAACTGAAAAATTTTACAATTTTACCCACAAAATGAGCTCATTTCAAATTTGATGGCTGCTACAGGTCTCAAAAAATTTGGGACAGGGGCCTGTTTACCATGCTGTAGCATCCCCTCTTCTTTTTAACACAGAGTGGAGGCGTCTGGGCATTGAGGAGACAAGTTTCTTGAGTTTAGCCATTGGAATTTGATCCTACTCTTGTTTAATGCAGGCTTCCAGCTGCTGGAGAGTTTTCAGTCTCCTTTGACAGACTTTTCGTTTAATTATGCACCAAATGTTCTCAATCGGTGAAAGATCAGGACTGCAGGCAGGCCAGTTCAGCTCACAGACTCTTCTACTATGAAGCCATGCTGTTGTAAAAGCTGCAGTATGTGGTTTTGCATACTTTATATTTATTTGTAATTATGTAAAAATTAAGGACATGCAGGAACAGGGCATGCTGATAGAGCGGGGAAAAGATAATAAAGAAAACAGATCAATATTCTAATCAAAGCACATTGCAGCTTTTAAAGTTTCTAAAGTGAGTACAGATGTGTTCACATGACTTCTACAAAATGTCACAATCAATACATGTGGCTGTACATAGGTTGTGGTTTTGGGGTTCATTGAGCCTTTAAGGTTTATAAAGTGCATGCACATCAAATGCATACAGTGGTAATCAGGTTTCCAGAGCAGTTTGGTTCTGGGTACAAGTTCCTCAATGTCTCAGTAGAGTTACTGGTGAGGTTAAAAAAGGAAAGACAAAAAGGTCAGCAACTGCACTGTAAGGTTTACCTTGACCTTAAACACTTCGCCTGGGTCCTCCCTAGCAGACTCGTTCATTCACTCTTTGTAATTATCAAACAACAATCCTGCAAAAAACAAAGGGCTGACTCACCTCTCTCCATAATGAAAAACATTGTCTGGAACAATGTCATGCAGGCCTGCCTTACTCCCATCGCCTGAAGTGGACTCGGCAAGCGACGCGGGTTAAAATCACCTTCAATCGGCTCGGCTCCGATCGGCTTGCAGTGGGAACGCCAGACCCAGGCCAACCCGCTAATTTACGTTTTACAAAATTCTTCTGCTCACCTTCCTTGTTTGTTTAACCAAGCAATATTTTCGATTAAGAAAGGAGCTTTTGCGTCATTTCCTTGCTTAACTAAGACATTGTGGTTACCTTTATTGCGCATTAACGAACCTGGCGCAGCCTCTGTATGCAGCGTTCATATTAAATTTTCTCCCGAAACTGTTTTGATAAAGACTAGAGATGCTTGCACGCACGGGCAGCCAGCCATTGCATTTGCTTCGCCATATGACTGAGGATACGAGAAGGCTGAACCCGTAAGTATAAAACTAAAAACCACCACAGTATTGTCCTTCTTTAACAAGAAAGGTAAAGATGTATTATTTCTCGCTATATCTAAAAAGAACCATCGTTTAATGTCAAACATTTTGATTACCATCAGTTTACGGAGCTTTTTCCTGAGTGGGATAGGATACTTCTTTGCAGACATTCAATTGAAATTTACCTTAAAATGCAAAAATGAAATTAATGTTTTCAGTCAATATAATGGTGTAAAAGTAAACTTAAATGTCTTACATTTTTAACCAGGTATGGTTTTAATCATTTACTGGAGCTTTATCTTTACATGAGTCAGAAAAAGGATGCTGATGCCGGTTATTCATCTGTTGCAAACTGAGCACTACTCATTTTGCGGGTTGGGAAAGGTTAATAATGCAGCTCTTCAGCAACAGCTCAAATAGCGGTTTCTAACAATGTGGTTTAACAGTGTAAACAATCCATATGAGTATAGGTAGTACAGTTAAGAAAAAATTGCAACTGGTTAAAGATTTAGGATTACAATTGTGGCTGGAACAAAAACCAGCAGAAATAGTGGGTGCCCAGGACCAAGCTTGGGAACAGACCCGGCTTTTTTTTGCCAATGGGAAAGGAGCCAAATGCCGCTTGTAAGCGGGTCGACCCGCGTTTAAAAAACCCGCGTCAACCCGCTAATTTCAGTGGGAAAACGGCTTTAGAAACCAATGTTTTCAAGGACCTGTATTTGAAATCTAGAGCCATCAAATGGTGAGATTATAGATTGCAACCAACTGATCATTCCTTTTTTCAGAGAACCTACGGTTGCCCGCAGAACTTGCAAAAACGCGAAGGGCGTGCTCTTGTGTCAGTGTTTTATTTATTTACTTTTTTCCCGTTTTGAGCTATTGTAGAAACATGGCGGTGCAAAATGGCGAGCTCCATGGAGGAGGACCTGCTCTCTCTGTTGATATAAAGGGCTCATTCTGGAGAAAAGAAAACACTATGTGTGGGGGTTGTAGGGATTTGGTGAACCAATTGTAACAAAAAATGGGGATATCTAAAAGCCAAGGAAACCCTGACCACTAGGTCCAAAACGGACTGCAAAAATGAGTTTAAACAAACGAAAAATCAACCCTTACAATAAAACAAGGGCGAGATATATTTCAATAGGTTGACTCCAACACAACGGGAACGAAAAGTATTTCTGCAGCATAACAGGGCCTCCCGCAAACAGAACGGCTCCGGAAAAAATAAATGCCAGACTTAGAAGAAACCCCTTGGGAGGACAAGCTGCAGACCACAGGAGGCCGCTGTAGGTTACAAAGAAAGAAAACCACTAACCGCACAGGTAGAGGAAGAGGAGAAACCCTCTGCTGACCTAAAGCCCTGCAAACTGATTCAAACTGAAAACTACTCCGGGAAATACTCCCAGAAAACGAAAATAATTCTCAGGACTGCAAACCTGACAACGAATGAAAACAAAAAACACGGCGTCTTATAGTGACCGTGTAGTTAAGCAGGAGCTCTGAAATATAAGGGCAAAGGGAGTCCCTGGAAAACCCAAAATACAGTCGCGGAAAAAAAAAAAAGCCTTCTCTCCTGGGAGCTCTAACCCATGCAGAAGAAATCTAAATGGGCGCAGAACGAATACAATGCTTTTTTACGCAGTTCTGCGATAGTAACCGGACGCAGAACTAATATAATGCTTTTTAACCAAAGTTCTGCTAATACCGTCCGTACCATAAATACCGGCTAGAGTGCAAGACATGAGACACTGAAGCCCAGACTGAAGGAACCGCAGGGCTTAAATAAAAAAAGTCTCGGGCGGAGGCGTGAAATGCGAACAGGGATCACCTGCTGCAGGTAATTAAATCAATGCCTCTGCAGCCTCACGCATTAACTCGCAGCTTACAGACCCAGAACCATGACGCTATGATTCTTCTTTTCAGGAAATAATTCACTGATGAAAATGTACTTTTGAATATTATATTCCATTCCTTCTAATTATTCAGCCAGATTGTCCGTCTAAATCACACTGGTCCTTTAAAGAAATAAAAAATTGACATGCGTAAGATCCAATTACAATGTTTTTTTCTAAAAAACAGGCACTTCTTCAACAAGAATTTCCTTGTAAACTAGTTACCCGACTTGGAAGCGGTCATAATAAGACACTTGGAATCAAGGTTCGCGGCATTTGCTATGATGAATTATCTTACGAGTTACCAAGTGTCCCGTCCTAAATCGTGCTGCTAGAGAAAATAAACCAGGCTTGACAGAACGAGAAAGGTCAATATTACCGAATCGTTCTGACATAATTCATGCCTGGCTCTAAACCAGCAAGGGGTTGGTGCTTGCTCTGGCACCAGTTTTGAAAGCCAGGAGCTGGTGCGTAGGCTCTGGAAAAGCAAAGAACGACGGGCCTCTAGAGCTATTCACCGTCTTAGTATCACAAGAGGAACAAGTGATTAAATTTTGGCACATCTAGGCCAAAGTACAGCTGACATATAGGCCAAAGTTCAAATCCAGCTATGCTGGCAGAGAATTGAAGTCCTTCCACTGGGCCGGATTTCCAGTCGGCGTGCTTTTGGGTTTTGCTGCCACCTGGAATGCAACAACACCCTACATCAGCCAACGAAAATAACTAATGGCCAGAGTTGTCTTGGCATGACGAAGTGCTGCACTCTGAGTGCTCTTGTTTGGAATGATAATTGCAAAAAAGTTAATTCTGCGAGTGTGGAAATTGGATTTGGTACCCACATATGAATTATGGTCGAGAGAAATGGCAAATACGGTACATCTGGAGAGGCTATGGTTTTATAATGAAGATAGAGGAGAGATATTTCAAAAGATCTGGGACCATGTACTGAATTTTTTTCAAAGTACAAATTGACTTGCTGTGTTCAATGTAACATACCTTGCTATGTTTTCTCTTTTTTTGGTACATATATTCTTAAACATTTGAAGAAAAGCTGATATATACTCAGTCAAAAAAGAAACTTCACACTCGTTTGGAGGTCGATAGGTTGAACATACAAGAAAAGTGGTTTTAAATAATGATTTAATTCCATTCTGTACCCATTAAGGACGGTGTACCATAAAAATCATGATCATAATGTAACCAGTTCCACCGGAAATGCTACGGAAATGTAAGAGAGTAAAAATGGTAAGTTACAACTTGATGAAAGCATGTCAATAAGCGCGTATGCCCTCCATGAGCGTTCACAACTGCGACGCAACGTCTCCTCATGGATTGAATGATGCGTCTGAACACAGCTTGGGGATGCGTCGCCATAATTGAACCAACATGGCACCAAGTTCCTGCAAATTCTGTGGAGGGTTCCTTACTTGACGGAGTCTTCTGCCCAACACATCCCATACATGTTCTATGGGAATAAGGTCGGAAGACCTTGAGGGCCACTCCATGACATTGATGCCAGCATTCCTAAGAAAATTCCGCGTTAAATTGGCCGTATGAGGTCTGGCATTATCGTGTTGGAATGTCAGACCTGGGCCATGAGCTGCCATGAATGGCAAAAGCTCTGTATCCTGCAGCAGTTAGGTTTCCTTGAACGATCATCAGTCGGGAACGGGCAGGACCATTAAAGGCACCCCAAACCATAACACTACCGCCCCCAAAACGGTCCACTTCCTGCACACAACACTGGGCGCTGCGTTCACCGCGTCTCCTCCAAACTCTAACTCTCCCATCAGCGAAGTGCAAAGTGAATCTGGATTCGTCACTAAAAACGACCCTATTCCAATCACGCCAAGTCTATATCAGATGTTGCTGTGCCCAGAGAAGCCGTTGACGTCGGTGTAACTGGGTTAAAATTGGTCTATGATATGGCCGACGTGCATGGAGACGAGCAGTGCGCAGGCGATTACATATGGTTTGGGCAGTCACACGACCTCTAAACAATTCATTCCTAGTGGACGTTGCAGTGAAATCGATTACACAAATGGCGTAAGACGATTTGTCGGTCTTCTGCTTGTGTCGTCACACGTGGTCTACCCGAACGAGGTCGGTCTGCTGTGGTGCCAGTTTGTTGGAGACGTGTCCGAAGATCATGGATAGTCCGTCGACTTGCATCCCATAACCCTGGCAACGTCAGTGACCGACGTTCCCGTATTCAGCATGCCAATGGCACGTTCACGTTGAATGTTTGACAGTCGTGGCATTGCAAATCGCGGATAATTGATAATTGTTTTTCCGAGATGTCACTCTACCGTGCTAACGTGGGCTCAATTGCACGTGTCTCATAAGGTCACGTGACTAGGAACACGAGGAAACATGCTTTTACCTTGATGTATGCTCGCACGTGCTGCATGCTTGTGCACGTCGGAGTTGCTGTGTGTCATGATGTCTTTGACAACGCATTTACCCCTAATAATAATAATAATATCTCTTGCATTAAGTTTCAAGAAAATATTTAGAAATTTATGAGTGTGAAGTTTCTTTTTTGGCTGAGAATATTTGATCTGTGGCTGTGGTTGTTTACTTTGTTGTATATGTTGCTTTATATTTTACTTTATTATTATCATTTTAATTTATTTATTTATTCTCTGTTTCATATGTTGTTTGTGACTGATTAGAGAGACTAGAATATGAGATATAGGTTATGATGTAAAGATCCTGTGTGATTATTGCAATAAAAAAAGGAAAAGTAAAGAACTGGTGCTAAGTCAGGCTCTGGCTCCGAGCCCTGGAACCAGCTCGGTGGAAAGGGGGGGGGGGGGGGTAAGTCCAGTTTTGGAGAAGATGAGTCGGTGAAGTGGCCACTTCACTTCAGCTGAAGGTGGACGGTAACATCCGACCACAATAATATTTGCACCATTTTGGAGGGATACTTTAATTCAAGCAACCGTCAATACACACACAAAAAAATAGCCGAGTCTAGCTTTTTCCCTGAAACGTCTTACACTTCCGAGACTACCACACTTTCGGTGAGCAGCTTGCTAGTGCTCTGGTCTATTGCATGCAGAATATAACATTGAATGACAGCAATCTTATCATCTACGTCAGCGCTTATCAAACCTCTCCTGGAGTACCACTTGTGCATGTCTTAGAGCACTGCCTGCTCCAGCTCAAGTGAGTCAGATGATCAGCTCGTTACCCGTGAAGATGCTTGATAATGAGGGAATCATTAGAATCATCCGTGCTAGCGGGGAGAGATCTAAAATAAGTGGGAGAGGTGGTACTCCAGGTGAGGTTTGAGAGGCACTGATCAACATCTGTGATTGTAGACAGCAACGCCAAAAATTATACTGGAAATTCTATCAATCACCTGAATATCGCCGAGGAAAGCCCTTCTCGAAACTTTGAGAAAATGACCGTTCCCCAGCCGAAAGCTTCTTAATACAGCTTCAACACTCAATATCATCAGGCCAAGTATTCTAATCCACGCACTCAACTTTCCGCAGCTCTGCGAGACCGGAAGAGAATCAGCCACTGAACTATCCCATAAAGCAGTGGTTCCCAAAGTCGGTCCTGGGGACCCACTGCGTATGTCGGTTTTTGCTCCAACCACAATTACGATCCCAGAGTTTTAACAAGCTGTTCATTTTTAATTAGCAGTTGCTTGTCGAATCGAGGGACATTTTACCCCTTAAACCACATTATGACAGAAATGGCTACGCATTCCATGAAATTTCAAAGCCCAACATTCATATTTTTTATTTTGATGTATTCCACGTAAGCACGACAATCAGGTGGCAGTATGTTTTATGTGATCAAATGCAAGACTGCAATCAGTCAGTAATCTGGTGATTAGGGTTCTGAATGCAGGTGCTCAGGTTCTTTCCTGAAACCAATCAAGTGACATTTAACAGGTTTGACTCATCGTTTGCTTTGTCTTTGAATTCTTAATTGCCTAATAATTGTTAGCTTTAATGACCTTAGGTCCACAATTTTATCTACTAGAAGCCCATCTATAGATTCATGTCATCAGTTGCAAATTTCCATTTTTTTACGTTAGAGAAGTAATTTCCAATTTAGCACACTATGAAATGATTTTTCATCATGGCCATTTTTGACATGTGGTTTAAAAGGATAAATAATCAGCGTGAACAAGAATAGTGCAATCAAGAGCAATGAGCAACTCATTAGCATTCTAAGATTGGAGCTGTGGTTGACACAAAAACCTGCGTACACAGTGGGTCCCCAGGACCGAGTTTGGGAACCACTGCCATAAAGCATCAGAAATGGGGTGTGACTGCAACATCAGGGTGTTTTTTTTTTTTTTTTAAATTGTATTGACGATCGCTCAAATTGCCGAAAGTTCAAAGCAATTCGGTTCACCAATAGAATGAGCACAGGTGCAGTTCATTTTGGATTTAGTATAAATTGCTACCCCTCGTCCTTTTCTGGCACGGTCTGTTAAAAGACATTGCATCATTCCATAATAATCATGGCATCAGTGACTGATTTTTTTGGATATTTGTCACACTTAAATGTTTGACAGCATCACACTAATTTTAATTAGACAAAGATAACCCGAGTAAATACAAAATGTAATTTTAAAGGGGACCTATTATGCTGATCCTTCTTTTAATATATATTAGTAATGTTATAATGTTGGATGTCCATTCTCAACCTCTGAAAAGTTTCTAATCATAAGACACAGGGGTTTTGCCGTAATCCAAGAACATGATTTTGTGAACGTGATTTCCTCTCTGAACAGCTCGTCCCGAGATCTTCACGAGATCTGGGCAAAACCTGACGTCAGGTTGTGCCGTCCAATTAATACAGACCTCGCCAGAGCCAATCACGGCGCTGGACCTGCCCACACTGGAAACTATTCTAGCAGGCACTAACAACGGCAGATCATACTATGCCTTAGTAGCGTCCACGCTTTTAGAAATACAAAAGAAGAACCACAGATTATTTGAAGTGCAGTTTTGTCAGTATCTCTCCCAAAGCTGCTTGTCTGTTTATTTTTGGACGCAAAGAAAAGGACCTATTTCTCTTCCAAAGGACGATGCCCCCAGAAGTCAGTGGGTAGCTTGTTTGTTTGCTGGCGGCAAACAGCCACAGCCAAAGGGAAGGTTAGCTGATTGTGCTCAGCATTTCACCAAAGACAGCTTTGTTAATAAAGGATAATTCAACACAGGATAAAGCGTTTCAGCTGCTTCTCAAACCTGAAGCAGTTGCATCGATCAAGCGCCGGAGCCACAAGCTGTAAGTAACGATATAACGGCAAATAATGTAAGTGAAGCTAACGTGTTACGGGTGGCTAGCAGGACCGCTAACAATAGTTAGCACCAACAACTGGCCTCAAATGCTGGCTTTGTAAAATATCTGAAGATAAAGCTTGTATCGGTCGCGACTGTCCGTGACTCACAGAAGCGGAAGCTCTAAGTTGCTTTTACGGCGTAAGCCTACCTAACTTGATAGCCTGTTGAATGTGGCTGTCGCACTGCGGCTAACGTAGTCAAGTAACTCTTGCTAATGTTTATGTCCTAAATATGCAGGAGTAATATCAGGGGAAATTCAACAGAAGGTATGTGAACATAAACCTCATTTGAAACTAACTTTTTATACTTGTTTGTAATTTGGATGCTTGGTACAACTGTCCACGGTAACGGAACATGCTGTCTGTAAAACCTGTATTGCAGAGGTTTGTCTCTGTGGTTGTTATGAATGCTCTGCATGTTAGTTTGTGTACCGTGCTACTTAAAAATGCTCCTAGTTAACTTAGATGCAGTAATTCTGTTCGGTATGCTTCTGTTACTTCGGTAAGCATCAGTGTGGCAGTTTCATCATAACGTTGCCTGATTGTAGCCACTAAAGTTGATGCTAACCAGAGAGGGTTTGTTTACGGCTGCTTGTGATCGCTTCACTTATCCAAGACCGGGATCAGCCGGATACTTCACCAATATCTGGGCTAGCTGTCTGATGCTACCGTGAAAGCAATCGCGAAACGCACAAGCTCTACCGTGTCCAGTATAACAAACGATTTCTCTGCACTGCCGTGGCATAATTTCATCCCCCTTTAGAAATTATTCTGGCTAATCAGAAGCCGAAAAAGGCGGAGATTGAATTGGAAATTCTTTCCTGTGGAAGTGATCGATTCGCTAGCTCCACATAAGCAACTTTCCACGCTAAGGGAACTTACGGTCTGTAAAACCTGTATTATTTTCATCACATAACTGGAGCGCTCTCTAGCTGTTGCGTATTGTCCTTGAAGCTGCTTTCTCATTGGACGCGAAGCGAATTTTTCGTGCGACAGATTACATTCAAAGTCAATGCATTGTCTGTGCATTGACTTTGAATGTAATCTGTCATGTGAAAAGTGTGTTTCGTGTCTGGTGTGAAAGCGGCTTAACGCCTATAACGCGTGTATTCGCATCTTAGGTTACAATCGAAGACAATGCAAAGACGCGAATACACGCGTTATGGGCGTTAAGCCGCTTTCACACCGGACACAAAGCAAATTTTTCGTGCGACAGATTACATTCAAAGTCAATGCATTGCCTTTGCATTGACTTTGAATGTAATCTGTCGCGTGAAAAATTTGTTTTGCATCCGGTGTGAAAGCGGCTCATCGCGCCCATTTTCCGCAGGCAAACGCTGGTCATTCCAACGCAATAAGTAAACCATTACCACGGGCAATCTCCAAAAAGGCCGTTTAGCCTGGAGCTTTCGCCCTTCCGTCATTTACCAGCGCAGAAGCTGTTCGTTACTCCATGCTAACAACGCCACAGTTATGCACACGAACCAGCAGGTCCTTATAATACACACCTAAGCAGTCCATAAGTTGTTGGTCCACTTTTTGCTGCTCCTCACTGACCAGGTTTCCCTCTAAACTCAGACCCACCGGATTTCTCCGGTCTCCGGTCTACATTTGGGTATGTCGACCCGTTCTACAAATGTGTCTATATGGGGTGGATTCTAGCTTTCCCTCAATCCTAGCTATAGAGTTGAAATACCGGGTACTCACCATAGAAGCCGTAGGTAGATAGCAAATTCGAGCTTGAGTTGCCAGACTTCCGCACTGCGCCCTCCACTTTCGCCATTGCGTTTATTAGAAGAAATTAATTTAATTCAATATATACACACGTACAGCATTTGATTGCGGAATTTCCCCGCCGATTCCTTAGCTCAGATGGCAGACGCGTCTCACGTTTCACACTAGGGAGGCGGACCCGGAAAACTGCGTTCTGCCGAGTCCCACCCAGATCCGCCCTCCACAGAGCTGGCCAGTCAGAAGAAAGTGGGCATACAGGGAGGGGGGGCCATAGCGGAAGAGCCACCCAAACGAGGCGTTGCAGGCAGAGACTACAATGGACTACAAATGGGGTTTTTTGAGGATGGCAGTCTGAGCTAAATAAGGACCCTTTTTGGACTTTGAACGATCAGGAGTACACTAGGGGAGTCCAAGATCAAAATATAAACTTGGAAATGTTGCATAATAGGTCCCCTTTAATGATAATTTCATTCATTAGGGGAAAAAAGCTATCCAAACCTACTTGGCCCTATGTGGAAAAAGTAATTTCCCCCCTCCCCCTTATGTTAAATTATGAATTAACTGTGATTAACCACTGAGTTCAATTTCCCTAGCCACACCCAGACCTGATAATTGCCAGAACTGTTGAATCAAGAAATCACTTAAATAAATAAAGTGAAGTACGCTAGAAGATCTCATAAACAAACACGTCATGCTGATTAACAAAGTCATTGGCTGCGTTTACATGTTTTCCTCAATCTGATTGAAATCAAACTGATTCACTGAATCTGATTCGATCTGTTTTCATGAACGCGAAGGAAAGTGATCCACGTTCAATCCGCGTACACATGGCCCCAGCTGAGACCAATTACAGTTTCTTTGACTTGCGCAAAAGGTCCCACTACCTGAACACGAACGTCATTACATCATTACATGACTACTACGTACTAGGGAGCGCATGCGCAGAACGAATAATCCAATCCATCAACCAAATCCATTCTGTTCAGCCGTTTATATGCGGCATCAAGCTGATTATCAACCTGCGTAGACTACCTCTTTCAATTCGATGGAAAATTTAAACCGATCTGGGTGAATCGGATCAGCTAAGGTGGTTACATGAGACACTTTGAATCTGACTAAGCTGTCAATCCGATTATAAGTAGGATCTTTGGACCCATGTAAACGCAACAAGTGACATCTCAGTGTGGAAAGGGTTACAAAGCCATTTTTAAGGCTTTGGAACTCCAGCGAACCACGGTGAGAGCCATTTTCCACAAATGGAGAAAACTTGGAACAATGGTGAACCTTCCCAGGAGTCGCCGGCCTACCAGAATTACTGAGTGCAGTTACTCATCCAGGAGGTCAGTAAAGAACCCAGAACAACATCTAAAGAACTGCAGGCCTCACTTGCCTCAGTTAAAGTCAGTGTTCATGATTCAACAAGAGAGAGACTGGGTAAAAATGGCATCCATGGGAGAGTTCCAAGGCAAAAACCACAACTCCCCAATAAGAACACAAAGGCTCATCTCACATGTGCCAAAAAACATCTAGATGATCCCCAAGACTTTTGGTAAAATATTCTGTGGACTGACAAGAAAAAGTTGAACAATTTGGATGATGTGTGTCACGATACATCTGACATAATACTAACAAAATTTCATTAAAAGAACATCATACCAACAGTCAAACATGGTGGTGGTAGTGTGATTGTCTGGGGCTGCTTTGCTGCTTCAGGACCTGGATGACTTGCCATTATTGATGGAACCATAAATTCTGCTCTCGACCAGAAAATCCTTAAGGAGAAGGTCCAACCATCAGTTTGTTACCTCAAGCGCACTTGGGTTCTGCAGCAAGACAATGATCCAAAACATTAGCAAGTCCACCTCTGAATGCCTAAGGGAAAAAAAATGAAGGTTTTGGAGTGGCCTAGTCAGTGTCTGGACTTTCTTCAGTTGAGATGCTGTGGCTGTGATGGTTCTGCCCTGCAGTCCCTCCCCTCTCCTGCTGTCCGCACCTCCACTTCAACGAGCCACATCTGTTGCTCGTTAAGGTGGAGGTGCAGTGAAGAGTATTTAAGAGCTGCTGCATTCTGTGCGAAGGAACCCTGTTGTTTTTGCCGCTGCTCTTCTCCTGTTTGTTTTAATCTTTTATTAAAGGAAAGATTTTTATATTTTTACTCAGCCTGTGCGTGTGGGTCCCTTCACCCGTTTTTGGGTACATGGTCCCAGTGCCCGCCGGCTTCGTGCCCTCTGCCAGCGGGGGCAAAACCATGACAGTGGCATGACCTTAAACAGGCCGTTCAGGCTCGATAAACCTCCAACAAGGCTGAATTAAAATAATTCTGCAAAGAAGAGTGGACCAAAATTCCTCCACAGCGATGTAAAAAGACTCATTACCATTTATCGCAAACGGTTGATTGCAGTTGTTGTTGCTGAGGGTGGCACAACCAGTTATTAGGTTTAGGGACCAATTACTTTTTCACATAGGGCCAGGTGGGTTTGGATAACTTTTTCCCCTCAGTAAATGAAATCATTTTAAAACTGCATTTTGTATTTACTCGGGTTTTGTCTAATATTAAAATTCTGAAACATTTAAATGAGAAAAATGTGCAAAAAAAAAAAAAAAAAAAAAATCAGGACGGGGGCAAATACTTTTTCACAGCACTGTATATTACCTGATAGGAGTAACAGAAAGACAAACCGGTCTCTCCTTGCTTGAGTCTTAATGGAGCTGCCGCCGCTGGTGAACTCCGCATAAGGAGAAAGGCTCCCACTTCCCCATGGCCAAAGACGCCGAAACCCTCCCGGTGCATCCCTCGGGGAGAACATGACCAGGATGAGAAGCCCATCTTGAGCAGTAGTGTCATCCTGGCAAGATCTCTATCCGAGTCTAAAGGGGTCGCAGAGCGTGTGGCAGGCCATAGGCAAGGCAAAGATGCACTTTGTTGAACCTCAGCGTTCAAAGACACGTCAGCCACAGGTATCTGCAGTGCCAGGTAACCAAGATGGTATATCAATAGGTAAGAGATCTGCATTTTAAGGCATTTTCTTTTTTAAAAATTAATGCCCTCAGGGATGAGAAAATGGAGTTGCAGGAGAGGGATTAGCCAACTTCAGAACAGACGGGAAAAAAAAGCACACACACACACACACTAAACTAGATAGACTTGAGACAAGCAGCACAGCCTCAGACACAAGCTGCCATCTTGCTTTGTATGTTTTGTTTTCAATATGTTTGCGCCATATCGTGCCACCTTTCATGCATTAAAAAAAAAAAATTTGTGCACACCATGCATGAGCCATGTTTGCGCCGAAGTTAAAGCACTGTTCATGCATAGTTTAACACAGTGGCACGCATTATCACTCTGTCACGAATTTCACATAGATTTAAGGTACATTCACCCTCCTTGTCACTTTTGAAATTCCCAACAAGACCTGGCACACACTTTTTCACCTACCCTGCACCCTCGAGTACTTCCCTCATTAGCACGCCCAATCGCATGCCGTGGCTTAAACTTTTTATCGTGCAAGTGTCAGGGCGGCTTAAGAAAGTGAATCTGCTCGACTGGAAGTCATAATCTGATTCCATCCTCGCCAATTAGTCTTCCCTTTGCATTGTGTTTATGCATTTCAGTTAGTCCAGCATTATGCTTTTTTATATGACGGAGCTTTCCATGGAAATTTGTGGACTCAAAGTGCTGTTTTAAGCTTTAGCCAAGGGATACGAAGAACATAAGCTAATAATCAGAGGAAGAATCACACCTTGATTTGGACTTGCAGTTGAGCGGATTTACTTCATTCAAAGTTGTGAGCATGCGCAGTAATCGTGACGCTTCTCCTTTAAGCGGGTTGGTATCGAATCCACCTACTAATCCGTGGACCAGAATTGCTCACATCGGGTTGGTTTTGAAAAATAATCATGCAAACACTTAAATTATTCAAGTTCCAAAAACCGTTCAAGAGCAGATTTTTTTGGTTTTCCAAAAAAAAAAATTTGTGATTTCATTATGCAAGTGATTAAGATGTGACTTCCACCTTTCAATCGTGCAATAAACAAATAATAGCTAGCATTCTTATGACAGGGTACTAACATTCACATGGAGTATCTTCTTTGAAGCAGATATTTTGTCCTGGAAAATAGTTGCGATATTATTTCTGCAATCATTTTGTGTGGCAATTGTGTAGCGCTGTTACATGTGGAAATAGAGGGAGACCAAGTGCAAAGTAGCAGGCAAAACAACTGATTTATCAGTGTTCATTGCACAAAGTTTGCAACAGGTAAGCAAGCACACAGAAACAATGGAAATATAATGGACAAGAGAATAAGGCTTACAAACTCCAGAAAGGGAGAAATTAGCTAAGCCCAATCAGGAAGTAAAAACTCACAGACGCAGATACATAAGCTTCGAAATAAGAGTTAAATTTATTAGGGAAACATAGACGCGCAAAAACTCAAGCTCTCTTTAAAGAGAGAATTTAGTCCCCCGAAAGGGAGAGAACTGAGCCAGCATCAAGGGAGGGAAGTGAATGGTCTGAACAACAAAAGCCAACTGCAAAAAGCAGGAACTAAATCATGGAGTGATGAGAAAACCAAACCAATGGAAAGACTGAACTAATGATTGAATAATTGGTGTGAGTGGCAGGAAACTGAGCTGGCGTGACGAGCTACTGCTGGCGCTTGTAACAAGCATTTTCTTTGCAAATGTCGCCTGTTTGTGTAATTGTGACATCAGACAAAGTTTAAATTTGTTTGAATCATGTACTAACTGTAATAATAACTGAAGTGAAGTGTGTCTTATTGCAACAGTTGTATAATGTTATGTTTGTAAGTCCACTGGATTTTATGGCACCCCCGCGTATATTGAGTCATGTATTAAGAAGAATGTTAAAAAATTGTTTGATATCCCTCGCTCAATCTCGCTTGCCTGCTGTGATTCTGTCATAATTTGCTAATAATTTAGTTTTCCATTCAACCAATGATATCTAGGTGCTCATAAATTTGTTTTGTTTCTAAAAAACACTACATGGCAAACTCATATTTGCGTATAATTTCCTGAATTCAGCTCCCAAGTGCTCATTGTACAATTCCTCATTCTTCGATGTAGTATGATTACAGGGAAATAAACACCATTGTGAAGTTACAACAAATCGGCCTAAAATGTGTGCCAAAGCCCCCGTCACTTATTCAAAATCAGCAAGAATCAAGCAGAACCAGCCGGAATAAAGAATTCGCGCAACATTACAGCAGGAATTTTAAATTGACCAAAATTCTTACAGCTTTGAAAGAATTGCGTTCCAATACTTAGAATGCACTTCGAACCCGCCTCAAATGATTCTTGCACATTCTGGGTGTATTAGCTCTCGAATGCAGCTTGAATGTAGTTGGAATGCAGTAAGAATATTTAGAATGCTGTTAGAATGCAGTCAGAATATTTAGAATACACTTCGAATGCCGTACGAGTGCGGTTCAATTGCTGCCTGAACACCACCCGAAGTCTGGTTGGAAGGTGCCTCGAATGCTGTATGAATTCACCTCGAATGCAGTCAGAACGCTCCCGGAATGGCCGCCGAATATGGTTGGAATGTCCAAGAATTCAAACAGAATGCAGCTTGAATACTCAGAATGTACTTAGAATGTAACACGAGCAGTGGCGTAACAATAGGGGGTGCAGGGAGTGCAACGACACTGGGGCCCGGCAGCAAGGTGGGCCCATTGATGGGCTCATCCGGGCCCCAAAAGACGACAACATAGCTGGTGTTTAATTGTTAATATCCTCATAGTAACCTTAACCCACAAGTAATAGTCCAATACAAGAAAGTTTTTGTGTGCTACTGCATATTTAGACCACTGCAACTGCATTCATTTCTCAGTCATGGTGCTGGCAAGTTGATGTTATCATGGTACATTCATCATTTTAACTGAATAAAAGTCGTTATAACATGAAATAATTTAGATTTCTTTTTGGAAAATGCTTAATAAAACAAACAATGATAAGTTTATCTGCTGTTGATATCATCATTGAGACAGCAAGTGTTTCTGGGTACAACATTCCATAGACCACCCACGTGACAATGTCACGGTCCGATTGTTTAATCCAAGGACAGCCTGTGGTTTAATCTTGCATGCAAGATAGGCTACAAACAAAGTATTTATGCAGGAAGCGGCAAGAGCGCAAGGAGCAGGAGGAAAGGTTGGCCAAGCTGCCGAAATTAAGCACATCTGGTTTCATAGCTAAAACAGTTGGAAAACTGGAACTGCTGTTGCTGCTGTTGCTGACCTCTTGGCTGCGCTGTAGCGCTGTTCGTTGGTGTTCATTCTGCTTGAGTTGAGACAGAGGAAGACGTGTGGGATCGAATCTGAAGTTTTACTCTTGTTTAAACGGAGTTATCTGAAAATAATTTGTGTGTTAAGGCTCAAACAGTATTAGAGATTAGACAATTTGCTCCCGGTATAACCTTTATGCGCATTAGGGGCAGGAGAATCTTCCTCCATCTTTTTTTTTTTGCCCTTTTTCCCCTTTAACAACTCGGTGAGCAAACAGCCAAATTAAGTCGCTAATCTGGTCAAACAAAGGCGACGGGGTTTTTTTGGGGTTTTTTTTTTGAGGGGGTTTCAGTCTCCCGGAGCAAAGTAAGGTAAAGTAAAATAAATTTAAACGCTAATTTTAAAGAATAAACTAAACACGAAGTAATTGTCTAACTTAGTGAATTGTGTGATATACAAAGTAAATCAGAGTTGTTTTCAAGGACTGAGGTACACTGTCGCCAGCTTTTTCTGTAGCTGATTTAGCTAACGTGCTATTGTAAGCTCTCAACGCCAGGAATATATCAAATTACCGGGATATCTAACTATAACCTGGCTTGGTTTCATACTTAGTCGCTTGCCTTTCATACAGTCTTCTAGCCAATAAATATTGACGTTCACCGGGGTTTTTTAGTCCCCTTCGTTCTCTATCCTGACCGCATTACCGCATGAACGCATTGCCAAGCTTGAACATTAACGCGAACCAGGGTTTTTGTCTTTTTTAAGCATTTTATTTTCATCGAAGGGCTGCCTGATTAAACACATTGCAAATTACGTTATCTTTGTATTTTCCTTCGGTTGCGGTGCCTTGATCAGCTGATTAAAGTTTAACTGCTTGTTTGAGTGCTCAGCGACAGCTTGTTGGGGGAGATACCGTGTTTAGTTCGCTCACAAAGTAAACGACTTGTTTATTCGGTCCGTTTTAATTAAAGGGAACCGAGGCTTAACTCTTATTTCGGTTACCCTTGGTTGTATTTGTGGCTAGCTAGCTGGATAGTTACTGTTTGCTTTTTGGCTGGGGATCTGAGATTTAGTATTTAGTCAATAGGGCAGCAGTCACTTTAGTCGTCCATTCGGTTACCTTGGAATTTAAATGTAAAGCTTTACCGGAGTGCTCCACCTCCTCCAGTTTCTCCTGGGCATAGTAACTTAGCCAGTCTTTTTTCTATCTGGGTTCTCAGCTAAGCCCTGTGATACTTTTAGGTTAGTTTATTAATAGTACCGGGTCTAGATAAATTCAAGTTGGCTTATTAGGAGTGCTTATTATCGACAGTTTTTCAATTTGGTATTTCATTTCTGTTCACTAAAACTAAGCCCCTGTTAAAAGCGGCTTATTATCCATTCACATAGTTTCCCCACGGTTTCTATTGTGACTGCTGCTTAGGGCTTCTCAGGTTAATAAATTAATAAATTGTGGTTCCTGAGCTTCTGTCTTGGCATTAGTAATTTTCTTTGTTATCTAGGGTGAGCGAGGTCATTAGGTAGGGGGTTCAAAATGTGGCCAAAACTATGTGACGTTTGCAGGATGATCGCACTTTTGGAAAGATTTCCAGGGTGGGTTTGTCTGTCACCGGTGCCAGCTAATTGAGCATCTGGAGAGCAAAATCCTTGTTCTTCAGGGCCAGTTGGCGGCACGACATAGTTCAAGAATCAGTAGAGTTCCTAGAGGAACTAAGTAGTATGTCGTTTAGAGAAATGGTTTGTACGGCAAAGCAGGGTGGTGTGGGGACCCCAGAGCAGGTAGGGAGAGAAAGTTGGGTGACGGTAGGGCGTCAGCGCAGGAAAGGGCGTGCACACCGTGCAGCGACAGCTCCTCCAGTGGTTGAGGTGTCCAACCGATTCCGGCCCTTACAGGAACTCGAATTGGCCCCTGACCCTGAGAGTGAGGGGACTGATGAGCAGCAGGGCACCCTGTTGGCCTCTACCCCTCAGAAAAGAGAGTTATTGATAGTGGGGGACTCAATACTTAGAGGAATAGACAGTTTAGTCTGTTCGGCGACAAGGAGTCTCAGACGGTGTGTTGCCTGCCTGGTGCCCAGGTAGGAGACCTCCTGGAGCGTCGGACAAGCTCCTGGCCAGAGCGGGGAGGGATCCAGTTGTCATAATCCATGTTGGGACTAATGACATAGGTAAGGGTAGGTTTGAGGTTCTGCAAAGCAAATTTGTTGAATTAGCTGAAAAGCTTAGGAACAGATCCTCCACGGTAGTGTTCTCCGGGATTCTACCGGTACCACGTGCAAGCAGAGGGAAGCAGAATTTTATCTGGAGGTTTAACACGTGGCTACGAACCTGGTGTAGGAAAGAGGGGTTTAGGTTTATGGGGCACTGGAACTACTTCTGGGACAGGGGTGACCTGTTCAAGCCGGATGGGCTACACCTGAACTGGAGGGGTACCTTTGCACTGGGTCAGCGTATGTTGAGGGTAGCAGAGAGTTATTTAAACTAGGGACTTGGGGGGCAGGGAGGTTAGAGAGTGTTACACAGAGGGAAATGCAGACTGCCCTGATGGAAGCTGACAGCGTTGCATGCACTATTGATGATATATTTTTACAGCAAAAAAGTGTGGTGAGGGGCTTTGAGCAGCAGGCACATGGGAAATTGAGGGGGAAGAGCGTTCGTGATAACCTGAAATGTTTTTATCTAAATGCAAGAAGCATTAAAAATAAATTTCGAGAACTTGAGGCCATTATGATTAGTGAAGGCTATGACATAGTTGGGATTACAGAGACATGGCTTAGTGAAGAGGATGGAGATGAATATAATGTAGAAGGTTATAAGCTCTTTAGGAAGGATAGATGTAATAGGCGAGGAGGGGGTGTAGCACTCTATGTGAACGAATAGAGTAGGGACAGGGTAGGGGGGAGGAAGAATTTCTAGATGTCATAAATGATAATTTTTTGGTGCAGTATGTTAATAAACCAACAAGAGAGAAGGCAGTTTTAGATTTGGTGCTCTGTAATGACCCAGATAGAATTAGCAATGTTGAGGTACTGGAGCCACTTGGGACAAGTGATCACTCTACTATTAATTTTGAGGTTTCATGGGAAGTTAAAAAGGTGTCTCCAAAAACAAAAATTTTCAATTTTAGGCGAGCAAACTTTGACAGGATGCGCTCATATCTAAGTGGAATAAACTGGGAGACACTCCTGGACTGTGAGTCTGTAAATGAGATGTGGGAAAAGATTTAAGGGGTTTTACTTGATTCACAATGCAAATTCATTCCAAAGGTGTCCAAAAGTAAGCTGAAAAAGCAGAATCCTCAGTGGATGACAGCAGCTATTCGTAGGAGTTTGAGGGAAAAGAGAATCTTTATAAGATGTACATAGAGGATAACAATGAGATTACTCAGGCGAATTCTGTAAAATGCGGGCTGTGGTCAAAAAGAGCTGAGGAACGCTAGAAGACTGTATGAAAGACAAATTGCAGAGGGGGCAAAACTAACCCTAAAGTAGCTTCTTTTCAGTACTGTAGCAGAAAAAGGAAAAGTCAAAGAGCAGGTTAAGTGCATAAAGAATAAAAATGGATCGCTGCTATATGATAACAAGGATATTGGACACCTTAAACGGTTACTTTGTTGAGAATTTTACCTTAGAGCGGGTCTTTGCTCGCCAGAGGGCTTGTCCAATGCTCAAGATTATTTAGCGGAAATTGAGGTTCGGGATAACATAGTATTAGACAAGTTGCATCAACTAATGGCAGATAAGGCGATGGGTCCGGATGGCTTATATCCTAGAGTGCTCAGGGAAGTTAGTGAGATCATCTTTAAGCCGCTATCAGCCATCTTTAGACGGTCTTTAGAAACTGGAGAAATACCAAATGATTGGAAACAGGGCAATATAATACCAATATATGAAAAAGGGGACCGTACTGAGCCAGGTAATTACAGGCCAGTCAGTTTAACTTGCATTGCGTGCAAAATATTGGAATCTATCATAAAAGATGAGCTGGACTTATTTCTTGAACGTAACAATATCTTGAGGGATAGCCAACATGGTTTCCGTAAAGGAAGGTCATGCCTGACAAACCTTCTGGAATTTTTTGAAGAGGCCACCAAGACCTATGACCAGAGCAGGGCTTATGACATCATATATTTGGATTTTCAGAAAGCATTTGACACAGTACCGCATAAGAGACTAATTTTTAAAATGAGCTCCATTGGAGTTACAGGTCGTATTCTGAAGTGGATTCATAACTGGTTGCAGGACAGAACACAAAGAGTGGTGGTCAGTGGTATCTCATCTGAGCTAGGTAGGGTGGGGAGTGGCGTCCCCCAGGGATCGGTGTTGGGACCCCTGCTGTTACTCATCTACATTAATGACCTTGATAGGAATATTGAGAGCAGATTAGAGAAATTTGCAGATGATACTAAATTGGGGGGCTTGGCAAATAGTTTAGAGTCCACTAAAGTGATTCAGGATGATTTGGATAGAATCCAGAATTGGGCAGAAATGTGGCAAATGAAATTTAATGTAGCGAAATGTAAAGTAGTTCATGTAGGTAATAAAAACATTAGACGGATTACTTCATGGGAGGTTTTAAACTGGAATGTGCTTCACAAGAGAAAGATCTGGGAGTGATTGTTGACCAAACCCTCACAGGCTCTAGCCATTGTGCCGTAGCAGTTAAAAAAGCCAATCGGATGCTGGGATACATTGCCAAAAGTATTGAGTTCAAATCCAAGGAGGTGATGCTTCTTTTGTACAACACATTCGTCAGACCACATCTAGAGTATTGTGTACAGTTCTGGGGACCATTCTTAAAGAAAGACAGAGAGGCTTTAGAGAAAGTTCAGAGAAGAGCCACAAAGCTAATTCCGGGTATTAAAGATGAAAGCTATGAGAAAAGGCTGAAGATCCTTAATCTCTTTAGTCTTAGGAAAAGGAGACTAAGGCGTGATTTGATTGAGGTCTTTAAATATGTTAAAGGGATTAACAAAGTGAATTATGTAGGATTCCTTCGACCAAGTGTTCTTAGCAGAACTCGGGGTCACAAATGGAAGCTGACCAAAGGTAAATTTAGCACTGATATTCGGAAATATTTCTTCACCCAAAGAGTAATTTCGGTGTGGAACAGCTTGCCTGACCATATTGTTGAGGCAGAGACCTTGGGAGTTTTCAAGAGCAGGCTTGACTTAAAGCTAGATACCATTGAGACATTGAATATCTGAAGTGATATATTCACGATGGTGCAAAGAAACTGGCGAGCCTAGTTGGGCTGAACGGCCTGTTCTCGCCATTCATGTTATGTTATGTTATGTTACAGTCTTAAAAGCCGCTCTCCCCTTTTCTGCATGACCGTGAGCGCAGATCAACTGCTTTTACGATGTCCACTCGCTCGCTGATTATTGTTCCCACAATTCCTTGCTGTTCACAAAATTTCAGATCATACCAATAAAGTTATGTTAATGTGTCGTTCATTTACTCATTATGCCTTATTGTTCATGATGATGACCATTATTAAGATAATAATTTTAAGATAATAATGTTAAGAAATAAATAGGAAACTTTATGTTATAGAATGATATAGTGTAGTAACCCTTAGTGTGTGTTGTAGCCTACGTAGGCCCGATAAAAATTACAGGCGCGTTCTAACAGGTGATATTAAAGACCAACATTCATGTAAAAAACTCAAAGCAATTTAGTGGAATCTGGACGTGGGGGCCCGTATCGGCAGGTCTACACTCGGGCCCACGTGGAGCACGTTACGCCGCTGAACTTGAGTGTTTCTCGCGGGGGCCGGTTGCGTATTATTGGCGCGGATGAACCAGCCAATACGAAGACGAGCTTGTCCTGCTCATGAATAATTAACTTACTTCCTCAAAAGCAGAGGTTCGAATCCCCCTTGATGCATTCTCAAACATGACTTTTAAGAGTGGAGGTAATTTTTAGGGTACAATATGAATCTTGTAATATTAATAATGTATTTTTATATGCATTAGTGGTTGAAACTCACTATATTGCATTAATACTTAATGTCAGTCTGAAATTAACTGTATTATTATTGTGTTTATACAATAATCAATGTTAGAATACATTTATTCTTTATTGAAACAGCACAAAAGAGAGAAAATACTTTCACAAAGTTTGATTTTATTTATCTTTAAAATCCTGTATGCATGAGTGTGATGAGTGATGAGTTTCCTCTGTGATTGTGTGTGTGTGAGTGAGTGAGTGAAAAGGTGTCAATGAGAATGAATGATTGAGAAAATGATGAACAAATCAATTTATACATATTCAAGATATATTCATAAGAAAAACCACTCAAATAAATGTACGTGTATAAAAATAACTTTACAGTGAATAACAGGGATTTGTGTGTATGTGTGTGTGTGGATGTCTGTGTGTAAGAGCGAGTAAGTGAGTGAATGAGTAGGTGTGTGTTTGGGTGAGTGGTGAGTTTGTGTTATTTGAGGGTGAACAAATCAATGTAAACATATTCACAGATATTTATAGAAAAAACAAACAATTCAAATGTAACTGTGTAAGCACAACACAACTTTACAGTGAATAACAGTGATGTGGTTGTCTGTGTGTGTGTGTGTGTGAGTCAGTGAGTGAAAAGTTGACAATGACAATGAATGATTGGGAAAGTGAAAGGGTGTAAGAGTTTGTGGTAAGAGAGAATAAGCAAATCAATGTATTCATATTAACATATATTCATATAAATAAAAAATGAATAATATAAGTGTATAAACACAACACAACTTTATTGTAAATAACTAAATTTCCATATATTTACAGTCATAAATACTTGATTAATGAGTGAAGTGAACGGTTGTTAAGTTAAAGAAAACTTACATACTGAGCACTCTATATAGTTGAACATGTATGTACATATGAACGTATATTCATGATAAAACTCAATTCAACTGAAATAACTTTTACAATAACTCTACAATACACACGTCCACCTGTCTTGACGGGCCCAGTGCGAGCACTCCTTGGCGATGACAGTCGTAAGAGGCGCAGGGGAGGTGAGATTTCTGGTACACAAAGAAAAGAGGCATGATTTAGATGATATCAACAATAACATTATAACACAACGAACAACTATGCGCGCTACATCCACTTACCCATCACGGCTGGAAGCTCCAGAGGTTCCTTTAGTGTGACCTCCTGTTTCTGGACAGCAGCAGGAGGAGATGACATGACAGAGGATGGAGCCCAGCAGGAGGAGGGTGCCGGGTCTGTGACCGATGGAGGAGGGGTTGGAGCAGGAGCAGAAGGCGAGAATGGCACACGGACAGGGAGTGCTGCTTCCTCATCTCTCTTCTGAGTCCGGTGCTTGTCCCAATCCAGAGGGACTGGACGGCAGCTTGGCTCACAGTACTGTAGGCCGAACCTCTCGCCCATGTCCCTGTCTGAGAGGTGAAGCGCAGGGTACTTTGCCTGTCCAGTCACTTGCTTCCAGGTAGTTCCGCCGGGCTACACCAATCATACCCTGAGCCTGGAAGAACTCGGTGGATACCTGGGTGCCGGGGATCCACTAGGCTTGGCGGAAATGATAGCCCTCCTGCTGCGAGGTGCCTCGGACCGGGATCCAGACTGGCACTTTGGTGCCCTCACCAGGCACATGGTTGAGCTGGAGCATTCCACCACACCTGTACATGATGCCCTCTGACAGCTCTGGGTCACTCAGGCAGCCGCGGAGCATATGGACCCTCTGGATACGCCAGGTCTTCAGCATGGACGACTTGAGCAGAGGGACATTATCTGGGTCCGTGGCCAGGTGAAAGTGTCTCAGGACTTTTTCCACTCTATCCAGAAGCTCGGTGGGTGGTGGGATCCGTGTCCTACAATGCTCATGGATGTGTTGCTTTGTTGGAGTGGCAGGACGGATCCGTCCTGAAGCCTTTTCAAATCCTCCTGGTCCACAATGGTGAAGGCCGCAGAGAGCATCTGGCAGAAGGTGCTGTACAGGGGGTGATGCTCCGAGGTGCACTTGCGGGAAAATCGCCTCAGGCAGTGGAATAAGTCCAGCTTCACAACGATGTTGCTGTTGTAATGGGAGCGTGAGGCACAGGTGTTCTGAAGCTCTCCAGAAGTGGCCCAGGCCACAATGGAGGGAGTCGTCCTCCATGCTTCCTAGTTGCCATGTTCACCAGGGATGGAGTCCTGGATCCTGAAAGCACAGCAATCCCTGAGAAAGAAAAAAAATAGAGAACAATTCAGATATTGTGTTTGCATTGCATTGTATCATACAGTATGGCAAGACATTGTACTGTACTACTTCTATGTCAATGTAAGTGTGGGAAGGAAACAGTCTCACCTGTCCACCCAGTGGAGACCAGCCTTGTCCACGCCAGCATCCATGTACCTCTTGGCAAAACCCTGATACATGGGCTGCAAGAACTTCTCCGTCTCGGACTGGACCATCACCCAGGACACAATCATCCAGTTCTCATTCATGATGGAGTAGCTGGACATGACCCCAGAGGCCAGTGTGACCTTCCTCGCAACCTTCCTCGTGTGGTCAGACCTGAGGACCTGCCCGAATGTGCCCTGGAGGAGCTTAGAGATGGCTGGCTCCTGACGCTTGAACTCATCAAGCAGACAGTCTGTCAGGTAGTAGCTTGACACAGAGATGCCGCGCCAGCCATTAGGGTCATCAAAGGGCCCGAAGTCCCGTGGCATGTTGTCCTTTCTGACAAACTGGCCGATGGTCCTCTGCTGCCCATACCTGCCTGCCTCTGCATCTCGGATGTTTTCGATGGCGTGCAAGTAGGCCAGGTGAGCTCGTTCATACTTGAGGTGCATGAGTTCATTCACCTGGTTCGCCATGTCTGAGGGAGACTTGCCGGTGCGCCACAGCTTGTCCAAGGTCCTGGAGCTCTGTCTTCATCCAGAGTTTCTGGTGTGGAGCACAGCTCCAGCTGCCCATGTCGTGGTCATGAGCAGGCTGGGCAGCAGGAGTAGTTGACGGTGCTGAGGACACAAGAGCAAAGATGGACAGGACAAGGTAAGTATGTATAGTGTGTGTAAGAGAGGTCTGCATTTAAGAGCCAGTTTCTGTAACTGAACCAAGGGGTGATATAGCATGCTCCTGGAAATCACTGATTTTTTTTGTGGGGGTAGATATATTGTCAAAACTGACAAAAAATAACGTTTTTTTTATCCGAACATCCCTTCGGGCAGGAATTTCTGACCCTTTTAGGGTCAAGGTGAAAAGGGCTAAAATAGAGAAATTGTCAAAATCTGAATTTGGACTTGAATATCTTGGTGCGCCTTCATTAAGCCTCCTTGATTCTTTGGTATATGAATATATGGGTAGATTACTTTCACTTTGTGTTATAATTTTCAAGGCTAACTGAGGGCGCCGCCTATAGGTGGCGCTCCAAATCATGACTTTTTGCATTCTGGGCTATGTTTGAGGCCATCCCAGAGTCTCGCGCCCTCACAAAGCCTTGCTTATTTTTTGCATATTTGGATACATGGGGACTAGTTCTTTCCAAATTTGCATCAATGCCGGTGGCTTAGTGAGGGCGCATTGGTATAGGTGGCGCTTTTTAAGCCGAAAATGCAATTTTAGGTGATTTCATTTGACCATATCACGGTGCGCCCCCGAAGAATTTCAGGAAAACTTGTTTTATTGTGTTCCTCTATATCTCTGCTATTCATGATAAAAATATCAGGGTGGCTTTTGCCTCATTTTAACCCCCACACATGCCAGAAATGGACATATTTCACATATTTCCACAGCTCCATTCACAGACTCTGAACATGCCATCAAAACATGTGGTGACTGCAGTGCTGCCACCTGCTGCCTGAGCCCCCTATTAACACACTGGAAAACTAACTTTTGTCTTTCTTGATTAAAGGTGGAGGTTGTCTAGTGTGAACGTTTTTGGCATACAGAGGGTTAACAAGGCAAAAAAGCCACCCTGATATTTTTATCATGAATAGCAGAGATGTAGTGGAACACAATAAAACAATCTTTACAAATCCTTCGAGGGCGACTGAGATATGGTCAAATGAAAATCACCTAAAATTGCATTTTCGCTTAAAAGCGCCACCTATACCAAAGCGCCTCACTAAGCCATCAGCATTGATGCAAATTTGGAAAGAACTAGTCCCCATGTATCCAAATATGCAAAAAATAAGCAAGGCTTTGTGAGGGCGTGTCTCTGGGATGGCCTCAAACATAGCCCAGAATGCAAAAGGTCATGATTTGAGCGCCACCTATAGGCGCCTCAGTAAGCCTTGAAAATGATAACGGTAGATGAAAGTACTCTACCCATGTATTCATATACCAAAAAATCAAGGAGGCTTACTGAGGGCTTAACTAAGATATTCATTGCCAAAATCCAGATTTTGACTATTTCACTATTTTTGCCCTTTTTCACCCTTACCCTAAAAAGGGCCGTGAATTCCTACCGAAGAGATATTAGGATAAAAACGTTATTTTTGTCAGTTTTGACAATATATCTACCCCACAAAAAAAATCAGTGGTTTCCTGGAGCATGCTATATCACCCCCTGGTTCAAACTGGTCCAAAGTTACAGAAACTGGCTCTTAATTCCACATTAGATAAGCATATATAAGCTCTATATCATACCATGTGTGCCACTGTCCTCTTTGCTGAGCGTGGGACGAGCCAAAATAGCACTGGCTTCACTGGGTCCTAAGAAAGAACATAGGCTAACTGTGATGCATTTGTAAAGACTGGTTGCATGAAAGTGATATAATGTGCTTGTGAAACTGACAATAAATTACACATCATTTATCATCATACACCAGGTCTATAGACAAGAGGAGAGAGGGAAACACACCTTGAGTCGACTCCGGCCTCACAACCCTCTCGGGCCTATCAGTCTCCTCCTTAGTAAGGAACGCGAGCTCAGGAGGCAGTGGCAATGTGGTCTTCCTCTTCACACTCGGTGTGACTGGAGCTAATAAAAACAGTAAACAAATCGATTATATCTTTTGTGTAACAACTGATGCATTAATAATGTATTAACCTTATTATCACACCAAGCCTGGCTTACCATCAACTGTTGATGCCTGCTGTGCACCAACTGGAGGAGCCCTGGACAGGGCCTCAGACGGAACTGCAACCATCAAACTTTAGTTATTAATAAATACACAAAGCATGTGAATGTTAGTATGAACTCATAACCCATGCTCTTACTTCTGCTTCTCACAGCCCTGCAAATCAAGTGTTAGCCACCCCGCCCTTCCCACACACACGCACACACACACACACACACACACCTGTTTTATTAATACTACTGATTTAGTAGCCTACGCAGGAGGAGCAATACACATCAAACATGCGGGCATTAAAGTGTTAGTGCCAAATGGCTTTGTTGCTTTTCAAACTCAGCATGCAAAGGCAAAAAACAAAGAGAGCATACTTACCCTTGTTGCGGTTTGAATCAGTTCATCATGGCAGGAATCAATTCATAGTCCTCAGGACAGGTTAGTATGGCAGCTTAGGACCATAATGTTAGAGGAACATGGCCGGAACATGGCCAGAACACAGATCATTATAAAAGTCAAAGTTCAGTTTAGGAGAACAATTCATCATATGAACTCCGATCCTGACCCCTTTTATTGAGAAACCTGTCTTTGCTCTCAGTGACACTCCTGGCAGAGCAGATGCTGCGGCTGCTTCGGCTGCTGCTCTTGGCACAGCAACTGGTACACACACACACACACACACACACACACACGCACGCACGCACGCACACACAAATGCAAAGAATGAGTTAGAAATGAATGCATTTAAAGAGAATATATCTGATATTATAGATGAAGTTACCACTCAGAATAACACTCAGCGTGTGTAACAGTTCACTAACAGCTCTGCTCTTGAAGCTCAGTGGGTGAGATGCTCAGCATGGCCTTCTCCAGCTCCACGTCCTCTTCCATCTCTGTAGCAGAGATATGATTGAATTTGGATGCACAAAAGCAATAACTGAATGAAAACACATGGCAACTGTCAATAACACACACCCAGGGGTTGAGCTGCGGCCTTTTCGGCGGGTTTCGCTGGCATGGCAGGTGTGGCAGACTGCTGCCTCTTCCGCAGATATTGCTGCAGCTTAAACATGCGGGTTCCTGGAACACAGCTCCTCCCCATGATGAAGTCAGCATAACCATCAGCACGTCCATCCCAGACCTCCTTCCAGGTGCTCTTGGCCCGGGTGCCAAAGCCAACCAGCTGCTCATCGTCTGGTGTGGCAGGATTGGCACGCACTACACTTCCCTCATACTCCAGAAGGGCCTGGATCTCTGGAAAGCTCGAAGCATAATCAACAAACGACAGTAAGCTGTCCTTGCTATGCCCCTCAGCCATAAAGACCCCTGAGGACTCCTCTTTTTCGTGGCTCTTGATGAGGTACACAGTGTATCCAACATCATTTTCCAACAGCCATCGGAAACACATTCCTTTATACTTCCCGAACTGCAGGACGCAGTCACCAAGCACCTCCGTCCTGTCAGATGCATCCCCTCTTCTCTGACGGACCACAGCCAGGGCGTTCTGCCACACCAGGGCTGCCCTTGTGGGAGCAGACTTGTCCTGTAGAGCGGGGTCATCTTTGATGTGGCGGGCCTCTTCAGATGGATTCTGTAGGAGAAACCCAAGCGGTCCCTTGCGGAACGCAACCTGGATTTTCCCTGGGAAGAACATCACCTTCCGCTGCATCTTGACCCGTAACAAACTTAAAAGTACCAAAAATGTATTTAATTTGAACTATGCTATTTTATTATGCATATTTATTATTATTAGGCCTGGATGTGTGAGTATGTGTGCGTGTGTGCGTGCTTACATGCGTGTGTGTGTGTGCGTGCGCGCTTGTGTGGGAGAGAGAGAGAGAGAGAGAACAGTGGGGGTAACTAACAAGAGTGGAAAATCACTGGCAGGGTGTGGGAGGGGTCGGCAGAGGTGAGAGAAACACAGGGGGTAGGAATGAGGCCCACTGATGTCTATCCAGGTGTGCATGTACAAAGGTGGGGGAGGTTGGTGACAACAGGAGTGGAAAATCCCTAAGTCCAGGGGGGGGATGGGGAGCTAAGAGGAGTTGATAGAAGCAGGATAAGTGTATACTCTTGTGTCTATGTGTGTCCGTGTAGATCATGTGTAGGGTCAAATGTTGGTGAAGGGTGAGGGGTCAGGAAAAGTGTTACACAGATCATGCTTGAAGTTCACAACAAAGGAGTCAAAAACGTCTAAACATTGCTTATGTAACGCCAAACAAGTAAAACAATTTAAATATCCAACACAACTTTGCGAGAATCATACCCACAAAAAAAAATCAATTCATGTCTGGGTACGAAAACTATTCACAGGAATACATTAAATAATAAAATTCACTCAGTATTTACGTAGTCATGTTATCACTAAGCCATAAACATTTATTTTAGTAAAAACAAGCAAAGCTGTAATTGATGACGCCAAAGTAATGCCACTATATATGGAGCTGAAAAGAAATTATATTACTGCACAAAATAAACATACATCAAAAATATCGTCAAGTTCATTCATAATTTAACATACAGTTACACAAAACGTACCTTGGAGAGAAAAGCCGGTTCTCTGTAAAATAAATGTATATTAGCAGCGAACAATAAAAAAAAAATATTACCGTCTATTTGTAAACTTTACGTGAGATGATAGTAAACGTTTCTTCTTGTTACGAAATGTTTCTCAAACCATTAATTTTACCTTTTTCCAATGAAAAGCTGAGGAGGAATAACTTCGAAGGGAGACGCTGAGATCCTCTGTCATCTCTGCAGAAGTTCTCGCAGAATGGAAGTTTTAAAATTGAGCTTGTATTTAAAAACTCAGAACAGCGCCACAAGGCCGTAGTGACCAAAAGTATATTGCATCCGTAGTGGCTTAGGACTACCATAGAGAATGAATGGGATTCGGTTTAGGGCGTTTTAGCTAAAGAATTCTCGCCCCCCGGACCCAATCGTGGTGTTAATGACATTAATTCACGTCTGCAAACCTGACTGGCATGCAAATTCAACTTTTATGGCTATATGTAGCAAGTAATTATGTAATTGAAATCACAAAGAAACCAAATGATTGTTGCAAGCAGTGAAATGAAAACCATGTCAACCTAGTTTTCTGATATTTTAAGTTATTCAATTTGTGGTATTTGAGAAAGAACAGGCCGTAAACATGGATGATTAGCCTGTCGTGTGCAAATGTTTGTTTTGACAGGCTACGTTTTTCAATTATTGCTTCAACTAATTCTCCCTTTTTGAGCTTTGAGTGTGGTACGTCCAAATCTTTGCATATCTGTCTCAATTCACGAACCCTGAGTTGAGAGATTGCCCTCCTCTCACTTACTGCAGGTTAGTTAACAGTCATCAGTTTTTCTTCTGCCATACAAAATGTCCAGTGCTCAAGCGCTCTCCAAATCTCGCATTTTCACGCCCTTAAACCGAAAGGGTCTATTAAAACATGGCCCATATGCAGCCTGTAATGATTAAGAGGTGATAATGATAAAAAGGTTTATTTACATAACGCTTTGATTCGAGACTGCAAGGATGGAAATCTTAATAATTAATTCCAAAAAATTCTCAACTCTCGGTAATTCCGTGTATCCTTTTAACCTTTTGTTTATCGGATTATGAAAGAAGACTGAAAATAAACTCCCTCTTATTTGAATGGCATTAAAAAATACGCATTGATGGGGGGAAACATTATCGTAAACATATCGACCAAGCATTGAACGTGACATAAGAGAAGGTTTTAATATTTGGTAATGGCATTGCGTTATCTTCCTGAGCAAATTTGCTGTCTCGTGAGCATTTCAAGCTCGATGCACTGACCAATAATGCCGTGGAAACTGCAGATAATTATAGCAAAAACACAGCGAGCAGAAATGAATAGAGCAGTAAAAAGAATCATTTCACTACTTTGCTGGCTTACCTTAAATGCATAATATTAGGTGCAAAGGCACGGTAGAGATGCACAGATCGGCTATTACATCATCCGAGTCTGCAAATTAATTATCCACCCGCAATGAATTATCCCACTTGCAGATCTACCACCCTCGCTCACCCGTGAGGGCATTTAAAATAATTACTATTTCTGGTACTCGCACATACTTGTTGTGAGATCACTGAAATGCATTGTTTATTTTTTTTTATTTTTTTGTGCAGCAAGAGCTGTTCTGAGAGGAGATCAATCAATAGCTGTGTGTCTCTGGTGCTCTGCACAGTGCGCACTGATCACACATTACCATTGGCGATTTCTCAGTCAGATACATTTTCCCTCATTCACCAGCATCACACAACAACATCAACAGTTGGGCTTTTGACGCAATTTTATTTTCAAGATATGATGATAAATAATTAGTGTATAAATGTACGCTCAGTGCACGGCTGCCGGCGCCAAAGGCCACTGTAGTCATATTCACAGTCTTTGTCGTGCGTGTGTATGTGCAACAACAAGACTTAAAATGTCTTACTTTCGATTATGTTAGCAAATTAACCTATTGACAAATTAGACCCATTTTGAGATTTGAAAGAAAAAAAAATACACTGAAGTACATTCTGGAAGCCTTAAATTTAATTCCTTTTTGTCTCCCGTCGCCTTTGGCGAAAGGGAGACATAGGAATGCACCCCGTCTGTGCGTGCGAGTATCCATCCGTCCGTCTGTCCGAAAAAGTGGCGTTAACACGATAACTCAAGAAGAAAATGGATTACAGACCCCAATGTTCTGCATATGAGAAGATTAGATTATGCACCAGTTTCCTATTCAATATCAGTGGCGACAGGAGACCTTGGGCCTCGCGGCCAGCTTGTCCCATATATTCTCCTGGTTGATTAACTTAAGATCAGAACATAGTGTGGTTGTGAATGTAATGTCTTTGCAAGCAAACAGACGGATTCAGACTTTTGTTTCCCTTCTTGTGTTGGACTGGTAATTGATACATAGTCCTCATCCTCAAGTAAATAATAGATACAGGCGTGCTTTATATGAATTTAAAATACGCACTTGGTAATAAATACTGATTAAGCACTTCAGAGCAGAGAACATAGGCGGATTTAGGGGGATCAGTGGAGGATCCAAGGGTCGTAGATAGTGAAAAAGTTTTGCATGCTATATTCCTGAAGATATCGATAACCACCTCGCACACGCGCACATCTTTGCACTAGGCGGTCTTTCTGATATCTTCCATTGCACACCTCTTCTCGAGAAGACAGCTCTCACGATTTATACAGCTCTTTTTAAGGTTCAACTTCACCATTCCGGTTGTGTTACAACATGGCAAGTTTATTTGGATCAAATCGTACATATTTGCTTTATGCGATAGGAATGACCGAAAAACTCTTTTCTTGCAAATAAAAAATGATACATGGACTTCAGCTATGCACAATTTATTTGATTTTTTTGTTTTCGTCCTAAAGTTTAAGAAGGCAGACTTGCTGGGAATTTTTCTCGACCAATGGCCTTGCTTGTCCCCCGTTGCGGTAACAGTCTAAAAACGCGTTTCAACGACTATAAATGTCAGAAAGCAATGGAAAGGCGGAAAAGCTTTGAGAATATAGCAAACCGACATTTGAGGCTCAGTGTTTCAAATGCAAAAAAATGACCAGCTGTTTGGCCATGATGATCGACATAGCAAGCAGTTTTCATTTGCAGGGGGACATGGAAGCGGTAAGACTGACGTTAAATTGATAGGCTGTCGCAAGTATGCGTTCCATTAAAATTTGCTTGAGCTTACGAAAGGACCCCACTGATGGACCAGTTGTTCATAGCCTACTATTTGACGCATATTGATTCGTTGTTTTATGGTGCCAAATAAAATTTGTCCTGGAATACCGGAAGACTTTCCAAATTTTCCATTCCAAAACCCCGTCTTGACGTTCAGAATCATCCGTCATTTAACTTGTAACCAGCTAGTACTGCGGTTCTGAAGCTATTGAGCTATGCTATGCCCTTTAGAGTCTGTAAGTAAGATATGTGACAATATTTTAAAAAGGTTATGTATGAGCCAATCCAAATAGTTCAGTGGTCTAATTGAAAAATTCTAAATGGCCCTAAAGTCATGTCTTTTTCACATTCATTAATGTAAATATAATAATAATAATAATAATAATAATAATATTTCTGGAAAAAAGTAGTTTATATGTTGACAATGTTATGTTTTAATATAGAACAGCATCATTGTATTAAATTTATATCAGGACATCTTGAGGATAAATAGGACCTTTAATGTAAATAAGATAATAAGTTTGTTTTTTGACTTGGGATGTAACGATTACCGGTGTAACGGTAAACCCCGATGAAAATGTTGACAATAACAATTACCGTTTTCATTTCAAATAAAATTATTATCTCGGTGGATTACCGAGGTGTGGAAACCGTGCGTTTAATCCTTCCCAGCTTCATCCGAGTCTCCTGAAGTAGCCGCGCAGGCGCGCTGTGTAGCCTACAACTTGCGTTTAAACTTTCTTTAAATTGGAAATGGAATCATGGCGGAAGGAGGAGGCAACTACGCTCAGGACATCTATCAGCCCTCTAAGAGGACTAGGTCTGAAGTATGGGCATATTTTGTGTACTATTTGAATGCCGGGGGACACTTGATTGAAGACAGCTATCCTATCTGCAGAACATGCAGGAAAAAGTTTCTGCTAAAGGCAGCAATACGTCAAATCTCATGGCACATCTCCGTGACCATCACCCACAACTTTATAGCCAATGCAAAGTTAACATTTTAGCTGAAATGCATGATGTGGGGACATCGGGTTGAGGTTGAATGCAATGATCCGTCTGTCTAACTTATTGATTAGTCAATAATGTAAACAGTACCCGAAGTACTGCGCCTGTCGCCATCGAGAATGCATATCTAGCAGCGAATATTCTGAGCTAAACAGCTAAACTTTAATTCACGAAGAGACGGTGAAACGGTGAAAACAAGGCATTATTTAGCGCTAGTTGAAGGCATCAAAAATGCCATAAACTTCGTTTTTTGTAGAAATTTAATTGACAGTGACTACGTGTATATTACCATATATCATTAAATGGACGTTGGAATCAACCAAATACGAGCCAGCAGCTAGATCAGCTAAATCGCGCTAGTAAATTTGTTTACTATGACAACGGTTAACACTACTAATCAGCAATGTCATAAACATTTGCTGAAATGAATGACACTGTACCAGAAGCATTCTACCAAAAATCCACATTTTCGTTCAGTGGTGCAGTGTGGCGCTAGCTGCTGGACACTCTCTTAACCTTCGCCTAAGAGCTAGACGGATGCCCACTTGCGTTTATTAAACAGTAGTGGATTACAGTATTTTATTGCATTGCATGCATTTCTTGATTTCTAAAAGATTGCATAATTTGTATTCGCTGTGTAAATAAGCCGTAGCCGCGTCCCTGTGCAGTTATTTTATTCGCACAGCCGCTGTGCAAATAGTGGGTCAAGTTTTTTTATTCGCACAGCCGCTCCTTATGAGCAGCTACTTAGTAGCTGTGCCAATAAGATGGGTCAGAACATTATTCGCACAGTAGCGCGTCCATTTGCATTTGTCCAAGGTCAGTAAATGGTTTGATTCAAGCGAAGTTGGATAACTTTAATTTACTAAGTCACACGGTCTGAGCCAAGTGTCTCTGAAAACACGAAACATGATTATTTGCCCTGTAAGATTATGAATTTCTAGCCAATCGTTTTCTTTTGATTTTGCAACAAAAACGGCTGTAGGCGAAATCGTATGTACATTGATATGCATGGTAGCCCAATGATAATAATAAGACATGATGCCAGATCAGCAGCATCTTATTTGTTGATGATGGAGAGAAAAAGGATACAATCAGTTCTGTTCCACTGATATGTTTACATATATTTTTTTATTTTAATGTCATCAACACTTGAACATTTGGATTTGATTACATATGATTGTAGTAGTTATTTTTGTAATTTGTTTATAGTGGCTATTTTAAATGCATAATGCACTTTTTGTCTTATTCTTTTTAAGGTTTACTTTAAAGTGCTCATGTGTACAGTTCTACATTTTAATTTTGATGATGAAGAAAACAAGTATATAATAAGTGGTGTTTCTTAGATTTTTTTACGTATTGTTCTTTATGTCTTAGCTTGAATGTTTGGATTTGTATAATCTAAACCTGCACTACTGGAAATGTTCCTGACAAATAAGCTGTTTACATAGTGAACCCTTGTTCCTTTGATGCTAAGAGTTGCACTTTTGATAAGGTTTTGCCTATATTTTTGAAATATAATAAACACCGTTACATTTTTAAAAACTATTTCAGTTTGTGTAGGCCTATCAGTGCTTTCTGAACATATTGAACACATTTTTAAAAATACCGCGATAATACTGAAAACCGTGATAATTTTGGTCACAATAATTGTGAGGTAAATTTTCATACCGTTACATCCCTATTTTTGACATTACCCTCCCAACCACTGCCTCCAGATGAGTAAATTCACTCACATGATTAGAAATTCAATTTAATGGTGACTCGGATTATGTGTATGACAACACTTCCTACTCTCACAACACCTGGGAGTGTTTTCGAAGCATTAAACCCTCATCTTTTAGAACCATTTTGAAAAAAGGCAATCACAGCATTGTAATAACTTTTTACAAGCTGTTTAGGGTGGTATCTTCTACTAAACCTGGTTTAGACTTGGGGGGGGACGGGGGATTTGGTGATCTGTAAACATCTCCTAAAATCACGGATGCATTTAGCCACTGGGTTTGCGTGTTAGTTATACAGTAACACCACAATTATTTTGGTGGAGGCTATTTGGTGTTACATAAACTCAAAAACTAATAATATCAATGTTTTGTGGGAAATATGTCAAACCCTTTCCTTGCTAGTGGTGATTTTGTCAACATTTCTGAAACATCAAAGTCTTCACTGGAAAGCTCCCATCAAGAATTTTCCACTGAAAACCAACACTGTAGGGTTTGGACGATTTTGAAAGATTTTCTCCTGTTTGAAATTTTGACAAGGTCAACAACAGCAGTGAAAGGGTTGAGGTCACGAACTTTGACAGTAAAGTGAAAGTCTTAGGTAAAGGTTAAAGTTGTCAGTTACTCTAAAACTGCGTTATAACGGCGCTTTGAAGGTTTTTTTAGCTTAATTTTTGGAACCTTGGGAGGAAAATCATTGAACAGATACGCAAGATTTTTCTCCCAAGATATCAGGAAAACGTGTTTTCAGCACATTAATTTTTCAAATTTTTCCTTGCTGCGCCCCCCCCTTTCACCAATTCCTGGATCCGCCCCTGGAGAAGATTGCATCTGTTCGATTTGGTTGGCAGATTTGTCTCTAACCAAGATGGCGCATCACAAGGGTAACGACAACTTCCGTGACACACTGCTGGCCCGAATTTGAAGAAAAGTAGAGGTAAAAATGCCAAGTGCAGTTAGATAGCTTTACTTTGAGTGTGTCAGTGAGTGTGTTCATTGAGCTGTAAACGATGGTCCATCATGTTGATAGAGATATAAACGTAATGCATAAGGGTTATAAATGCATTCAGTATCTGGTTCTGTGAGTACTTGTCCATTCATGGTAAAGCAGGGCCCCCATAGCGTATCCTCCTTATGATCCCCAGATGTCCAGGGCCGGCCCTGGTCATGCAGCTTCTGTCTTCTTGGACAATTTGCTAATGAAGGGCGATATTGTGAGTGGACTAACATGCCGGAAGCTGCGTGATGCGAAATCTCTGCAAGAGCAATTGGAAAAACGTTACGTGTATTTAAATAAAAGACCTATGGTTGCGATAAGGTGAATTAAATTGCGTAGGCATTCCTATGTCTCGTGATTGAACTTTCGGTGATGCTTTCTTTTTTCCCCCCGCAGAGGCTATTTTTTACACTGCCTCGAGGGTCACCCATCAAACTTGCTGATGAGGCATGCATGGCACAGCTGGGAAAGGAAAAGAAAATTTCATAAATAAAATAAAAAGAGATCTGAAATGACTGAAAATAACCTGGGTTTCAAGTACATAGCACTAACAGCGAGCAGAGAAGAGTTGAGTAGAGTCCGTACCATGCAGTGGAAAAGCACCAATGGTTAACTACTCGGTGGCCCTGTGGTGCTCAGACCCTTCATTGCTGCTTGTAGCATTATTTTTGACAGTGTAATCACAGGGACTTCGAGGACCAGGTCTGGGAATTGAAAAGCAGTCACAAATGCAAAACATTGCAGGACACAAGACTTTTAAATGTTTTAAAATGTTTTATATCTATTTTACAGACCAGGGGCCTTATTTATAAAAATTTGTGAGGATTTCACACCTAAATGATACGAACGCACAAAAAAAAAGACATTTTGTGGAAAATAACCTAATTTATAAACCTATGGCTAAAATAAACTGCATTGAATTTTCATTTATTTAATCAGGATGGACTTGGAATTTATTGACATTGAGCAAAATCTTAATAATTACCTTTTTTTAATGTCAAGTTTGTTTTCATGAATCAGAAATCTGCAAAGAAAGTGACGTACGTATCTTTTTTGTGGCTATTCACTGTTTATAAATGAGGCCCCAGAACATTAACAAAGTGCTTAAACTTGAGCTAAGCTGTGTATATTTTCAATCAATTTCCATCCACTGCATCCATACATTATGCACATTGAAGATTGATTCTGCTGGACAGGACCAATAACGAAGTGTTTATGAGCTTGACCTCAGTTTTATTTATTTTACATCAATATCAATGCACTGCATCCATACCAGTATGCATATTCAAGATTGTGCCACTTGTGCCTTTGTGATTTTCTATGACATATAATGTTTCGTCACTCAGAGACCTGAACAGCAAAACGATCAAAAAATCACACCTGAGTTTAACCAACCACTTAATATAATTCATGGCCAATAGATGTGGACTGATATTTACATAATTTAAACGGCCATTGTGTGCCTGACGGCGGAGACAGAGCACCAACAAAAATAAGGTTGAATTTGGACTGTGAAACATGCTAAATTTACATCAGTGTACTGCAATCCTGTATGAAGTCCCCTCTCAGCTTTTAATCGCAAATATTGGGGGTGGACAAAATAATGAATCCCCCTGAAAAAGGGCTTTAAACTTGAAGACTCAAAACCTAATTACTGAACAAGCCAGTGTCATTTCTATTAATGTAAACACTGTAAGCAGTAAGGGTGTGTTTACTGGAGGACAAACCAGCAGTACTTTGCTAGATAAGTCTCAAAAGCATGATTGGGGAACTAAAAAATTGGGGTTAAAATGCTGGAGCCCAAATTTCTTGTGCTTCATTTTCAGAAACAGTAAATTAATTTGGCAAGAGAGCTACCTCAATGATTATGGAAGCGCAAAAAACACTTTTGTTGTATTGATGCTAATAATCAGTAAATTCCAGCTTAAGAAGTCACTCAAGTATTGAATCAATTCTTGTCTGTCAACCAGTGAAAAACCAGTAAATAAAAAAAAACTTATACCATTATCAAACAAATTTGGCCTTGTTTCTGATGACAAACCCCAGTGCTTCCCTTTGTTCCCTAGAGCTGAAACTAACAGTTAAACTTATGCCAAAGGATCCAAAGTACAGCATCCTTCTGAATTCAGAGACTGAGGTTAGTATACGAGAGGTGATGGACATTTTTCCTCTTGGTTGACCTTGAACATGTTAGAGAGGCATTACTCAAGTACTTTACATTTATTTTCAGTTCTTTTTGTGTCTTTTCGGTTCCATTTCATGTTGTTTCATGTTAAATGCGTTTTATCATTTTATGGACTAAAATACTTTGACTGTGGTACTGGCTCACTGATTATCTACATTAAGCACAAGAATAGCCAAAACAAACTATGTTTATCGGCGTATGTGGTGTGCTCCCAGAAATATGCAGTCATTGAAGGTTTTTCTCGGCAAAACAAGATCCCATGCTGGCAAAATGAAATTAAGTGGATATAAAAAACAGTCTTGGACGTTTGTTGATAAATATTATTTGCACTTTCCATAAAAATTAGTCTCTTTGATTGATTGATCTTACCTGCTAATTTTTAAATAATCAAAAAAGTTAAATTCAGATAATATGCATAATAATCAATGCATATCTTTATAGTTGTGTTTATAATCGTCTCTATCCTAATTACAGTCAAATCAAAGATAATATATTTGCCTATAACTCAGGTAACATTCTTGCTTTTTTTTCATGAACTCATTTTCACAAATTTATGTAGAGAGTAAATGCAACATAACAGACAATCACAAGCATACATCTCATGTGCTAACATTATGTCACTCAGGGGAAGGGCTTCGGCAGCAGATGCAGAGAAAGTTTTTCAGCCATGGCAGCTGCTTCATCTGGAAAATGTAGAGGAAGGGTGCAGTGATGGTACTGAGGTACATAATGGAGAACATAATCAATTCAATGTCACAGAATTCTGGGAAATCAGGTTTATTTCTAAAGGGCATAATAACAACTATCGGCAGGTAATGAAACACAATGATGCCCAGATAGATTTGCACGGTCCTGAGGGCTTTCTTTTTCATGGGGTGCATCTTCCCTTTGCCCAAGACGGACTTCCTCAGACTCCACATAATAGAAATGTTGCAGAAAACCATGATGGCAAAGGCGGCCAGGATCAGCCCAGTGAAGATGTCACCTGAGACGTCCAACCACAATGACCTGCTGAGGGCAAAGGCTATCATGAGCCCCCAAACAAGCATGGAAATAGTCACTCTGATCTTCTTATCCTTGATGCTGGTGAACACAATGGGGTGGACCACAGCCACGTAGCGGTCCAGGCAAATGCAGGTGAGAAAGAGTGGGGAGCTGTTTTTGATCCCAGTGATAATGTACGCTATATCATCGAAATATGAGATTTTCAGCAGAAGTAAGCCAAAGCAGCAGATGGGGCTCATCACACAGAGCAATGCATCGGCGATGGCCATGTTGAAGATAAAGATATTGGAGGTGGAAGAGTCGCTCTTCTCTCTGGCCACCAGCCACATTACCATGATGTTAGCAGGGTAGCCCACTAATAGGTTGATGCTTCTTTCAATCACCAAAAACGAAAACCCAAGAAGCGACATATAGCACATTCGAAATGTGTACGAGATTTGAAGACTGGATCCTGAAGAAGAGTGGTTGAAGGGTAGGCTAGAATTGATGACAGAGCTGTTCATTTTGGTTTTATTTTATCTAGCAGGTTTGAGGGTTGATGATCCTAAGAAAAGAGAATGAATGTAAGTTACATGGTCAAGCTTAACTGAACTCACCACTTAAACTGACTGCAAGGCTAAATTACGGTCTTAAGCTGATTCCAGTATTATTTTACATTATTCTTTTCTCCAAAGTATTCCTTATCATAACACATTTACTGCACTATAATAGAGATGGAAACACTTATACTGGCCTATTTTGCACAATTTTGTTGCACTGTTACACTGAAGGATATTTTTTATCCTCGCCCCAAAGGGGGAAGGAGGGTATTGTAATCGGGTCCGTCTGTCTGTCTGTCTGTCCGGACGCCTATCTTAAAAACTATTGGCGCGATTTACATAAAACTTTGCCATCAGAAAGGTCCTACCCATGGCTCGGTCCTCCTCTTACGTCAGACTACTAGGTCAAAAATCAAAGTCACAAACAAATGTCAAATGGCAAGGGTTTGCAAACTCTGATCGTCTTGTTGTTTTCTGGTAAGATTACCTCCATCCAGGGGAAACTACCTCTCTTCTGAGACACCAGCTATACTCTTTGAAACTGCACTGGAGCTCCCTGAGATTGGAGACAGTGTTCCCAGAAGACAAGGTTTGGCCTTTGGGCCTATTTTTCACTGTCTGCAAAAGCCTTTCACTCGAGCACAACAGAAGAAATGAAAGAGTGGTTTATCTAATTGAAAAAATGAATAACTTACCCGAAAAACTGCAGTAACTCGACATAACACTCCTCAAGGTCAGACAGCCCAGAAGGCCCCTGTATCCTGATCACCTGTGTCCAGGAGGGTTATGTTTTTATTCAATATAGTACCAGTTCAGAAAGTATATAAATTTGAGTGGTGCGTAAGTCATCCAGACGACAGCCAGTCACAAATCAATTGAGGGAACAGCAGCATTTACAGTGACTGTACAATACCCTGTCACCACAGGATTATATTTAAGGATGGGTGTGTGTGTGCAAAAGGACTCGCAAATGGGGAAGTTGAGTTTGCAGAGATTTTGTGATGTGACAAGCAGATCTGCTGTAAAACAGAGGAGGGGCTAAAAGGAGGGGTAGATGAGTCCCCCCCTATTCCTGTTCTAACAATATATTATTTGTCACTGATGCAATCCAAGAAGTGCATCCCAGACAAACAAGTGACGCAATGCAGTCGGCCTGCTGGAGCACAGGTGAGACTGTGTAACCTGGTGTAAGGTCTTACACATGAAACCACAAGGTTCATCAAAGCAGACTCAAACAATTCCCTTTCATCCTCACAAAGAAAAGAACTTGAGCAATCAGAAACATTAAATCTATTTCTGGGATAATATTCGGTACATTCATGATGGTTTCACTTTCATATCTGTGTTAGGCAATAAGGAAGTTGCAGTTTTCAAGTACTTTTCTCTGCTTTCACTACATAGACTTCACTAAAGCTGGGCATCTGTTCCAGGAGATCTATTGTCCTGAAGGTTTTTCATGTCAATCCTTAGAGAGGAGAACACAATCAAAGGTGAGAGATCTCACAGAGCAGCTGATGAGTAGAGTCAGGTGTATTGGGGTTGAACTGAGAACTTACAGGATGGTAAATCTCCAACCCTGATCTAAAGCAACACACACAATTAAGCAGTTTACTGTAGGGAGCAGAAATCAAGCATAACAGGGGCTTGTGCTGTTGCTGAAAACGACAGCAGTTTGGAGTTACAAATCATGACTCCAGGTTCCATGTCCATCAACTATTTTCAGCTTCTGTCCTAAAATTATTCCCAAGCATAACAGTGAGGATATGTATAAATTTACTGATAATCCATAATTGGTAAGTAATGACTTCATCACGGTGTGACCAGTTGGGGACTGACACAATGACATATGTGATTAGTTCAGGGCTGCCCAGTTCAATTCAAGAGATCAACTGTCCTGTAGGGTTTCACTCCAACACAAGCAATACACTCCATATTCAACACGTGGATATATTGATTAACTGCCATTTGGTTGAGTCAGATGCGCTAAATTAGGCTCACAGGGAAAGACTGCAGGGACAGTACATCTCCATGGGCAGGATTGGGCAGCAATGGATTAGTTCATATGTGAATATTCATCCCTTCAGAACTTTAAAATAGCTTAATCCTGCATCACTCTGTAATCACAATGAAATTCATACAAGACTGTTTGCTGTGAAAAAGTGTTTACCCCCTTCCCAATTTCTTATTTTTTCATGTAGGTCATGCTTAAATGTTTCAGATTATGAAAATAGTTTTAATATTGGAAAAAGACGGATGGTCATGGGACCCGAGATAAGATGGACTCTTGACATTTTGCTCCGCTCTCGGCTTCACATAAATTCGCAACTTTCTCCAAAGTTATTTCCAAACAACCAGTCAAACTCTACTACTTCAGAGATGAACAAAAAAAAAAAATTCAACAAATTCTAATTTTTTCTTTTGTCTAGCTCCGTTAACGGCAAGATAAAATAATGTGCTAAGCAAGCAGCCAAGCTGCTGCTAACAAGGATCAGCAGGTTGAAACTGCTCAAGCGACCTCCCCGGAGCCAACTAATCTGATGACTATGAGGCAAATTTTAACTGAAGTGAAGTCTGTTGCCTCCCGTGTGAACGACATGGATCAATCAGTTGGCGCTTGCCTGGATGTCATAGATGGAGCCTTGAGTGATACAAATACATCTGTCACCTCTGTCAAAAACTCTCTCTCTACCCTTGCCAACAGAGTGACCAACCTGGAGAAGCGCATGGAGGAGGTTGAAGGCAGATTCTTGGCAATGGAGGACAGCTGTGATGCCTACGGCTCAGGCCTGTCTTCTATGGTGAAAACAGTGGAGCTACTGTGGTTGAAGGTTGATGACCTGAAAACTGTGGCCGGCGTAAAAATGTGAAAATCGTCAACCTTCCAGAAAAGGCAGAGGGGAGCGTCCCTCTAGCGGACTTTCTCCAGAAAACACTGCCGAGTCTGGTTGGCTTACCCTCGGATTTTCCTCCACTGGAGATTGAACGCGCCCACCGAGCCTTAGCTCCCACGCTGGCTCCAAACAAGCCACCAAGAAGCATTTTGGTGCGGTTTCTGAAATTCTCTCAAAAAGAGGCTATACTCAGGGCAGCTATGAAGAAGCACGACATTCTCATTGTTGGCTCTCACATATGGTGCAAGTGGGAGCTTCTTTCCAAAAAGTCTTCAGTGAATGCCTGACCACTGCGTTGCCGTAAATTGCAACCATAGGAGAGGGAAAGTTGTCGACTTAACCTTTCACAGGTAGGTTATTTTCAGCTTGAACAATGGAGATTAATGGCTTTAAATCATCAAACTTAGCTATACGGTGCAAAGCTAGTCTTGACTTTGCCCCCTCCCACTACCAAATCACCGGGTTACCTTGGGGGTAATGTTGTGGCTTATAGGGCCGGATCTGTCAGGTTATCTGGATGGGAAATAGACTTCTTATTTGTGCATAAGTACATAAACATTCCATTTTATTGATTTCCACTGAGTGCTATCTTACAGTCCTAACAAGCGAAAATACCGCAGTATTTCGAATCACTCCCAACTTCAGCGTCAGGCACGTCCGAAAACCTGTACAAATCAGCATCCTCTTCACTGTCTGAAGACGTGAACAGGTTTAGTAGTTCGTCCATCGTAATGTCAGTGTTTGGGTCTGCACAATGTTGCATATTTCTATCAAACAAAAAATAGTTATAGATACGTGTCTGATCCAATTACAAACCAATGTTTTTTTTTCTTTTTTTTAACAGATACATGTCAGATCCAATTAACCAGTGTTTTTTAGGCATTTCTTTAGTGAAAGTTTCCTTGTTAACTAGTTTCCTGACTTGGCAGCGGTCACAATAAGACACTTGTTGTCAAGGTTCCCGGTATTTGTGAAGGTAAATTATCTTACTAGTTAACAAGTGCCCTGTCCTCAATCGAACTGCTAGAGAAAATAAACCTGGCCTGACAGAACGAGATTGGTCATAATATTACCATACCGAAGGGGTTTTAAGATTGACTAGATGTATACCACTGTATTTCTAAACAGTCCAAATGGAAAAATATCAATCGCTCAGAGGTGCGTTTCCCGAAATCACGGATGCTAACTTACGTCGTAGGAACCATTGACAATGAATGGACGAAATATGTAAGCTGCTAACTTAGTTAGAAACTACACTTTTGGTAAACGCAATGGGCGACAATAGACAGAAATGTCCCTTCAAGCTAACTCTTCTGTTGTTATCGGTCAGAAAAAGACCGGATTTCAAAACACCGCTGAATGATTATTATTGATATTTACCAAAATTTTAACCAGAGCGTATTTCTTTACATGGGTTTCAGCAGGAGTTACGCCCGTCATAAGATGGCGGTCAGCTCTGCACACATTGGCTAAGCTGGAACGAATAACGTGGAGCCTCTAGTAATCAATATAATATATAATCAATATAAGTCACCCTTATATTCACCCTCAGCAAGTCTCAAATTGGCAACAAAACGTCTTAATTTTGATGACGTCACGAGTTGAAAAGTTCGTACCTCACCCCCCCGTACCGTTTATGTATCAGAATTCTGACTTTGGTCTCATAATGCGCATCAATTTGTGTCATCTACCTACATTTCGCAGTTTCGAAGTATTCTCGAAAATAATTTTGCCGACAAAATAAGGCTACAGTTTGCGTACGCTGTCATACTCACTGGCGAGCTAGTTGGCTTCCTAGCTAGCAACATAAGGTGATCTTGAACTGTATAATTTTTTTAGCTAGCACGCCAATGTATTTAGCTACATAGCTTACTGGCTAGTGAGCTAAAAAGGCTACAGTTCGCTTTCAATGACCAAAGTATTCTCAGAAATAATTATGCAAATAAAATAAGGCTACAGTTTGCGTACACTGTCATACTCGCTAGCGAGCTAGTTGGCTTCCTAGCAAGTAAGCTAAGGTGATATCGAACTGCATAATGTTATAGCTAGCACGCCAATGTATTTAGCTACCTAGCCAACTGGCTAGCGAGCTACAAAGGCTACAGTTCGCTTACAATGGAATACTCGCGAGCGAGCTATTTGGCTATCAAGATAAAGTGACATCGAAATCTATAATGTTATAGCTAGCATGCCAATGTATTTAACATCCTAACTTTACTCATTTCAGGAGGGCATTCACAGTAACTATCACTGGGAATCATTATCTCTTCAATGATAAAAATGTGTTGTACCCAGCTTTATTCACATTGGATATCAAGAACAATGTGGACTATGGAAGTGTTTGATTTCGCTCCGCCTTCAATATGCAGAATGTTACGAAGCATTTCAAGAGTTTGCATGTTGAACCATATGTTTGCTCATGACGCTACCTAACAGAGGCGAACGGCTCCAGGGGGTGACTTGCCGCGAAATCAAATCGAGCAAACATATCGTTCAACATGCGAACTCTTGAAACGCTTTTTAAGATTCTGCATATTGAACGCACCTGGGCTACACAGTTCAACTCATGACGTCACTCGAAATCGGGCCGATTTCAGAGCGAAATCTAGGTGATCTGAGAAGCATTATTTTCTAGCTTTCCTTCAGATTTTTACATGACTTGGAGTAATTTCTGACAAAGAACTGATGAGTTTTTCTGTGTATTCAAATAAAATTTGACCAAGTTGAAAATCAATATATTTCCACTTTAATTGAATACTGCATGTCAGATACGCTACAGATATGAAGCAATACTTGTATACAAATACCAGCATTAAGTAGTGAGTGAAAAAAATGCTTAAAGTTATTGCGATAGGTGCAATTAACTCATTTATTTGCGGTCACAATTAGAGTACTGTGTCTGAGTTATTGAGCTTGGAGCAGTTCTGGACACGTAACCTTGCCTTTCTTGGTCTTGGTATGTCCAGGGAAGTGATAATGGCTGCAGGTTTTCTTCCTCTTGGTAGGATTAGCTTGGTTAGCTTGGCTTCCAGAAGACTCACTCAGGGGATAAGGATTCTGTGCTCTTGCTTGCTCTTTGGGCTTATCAGGTTTGGGGCATGTCAACCTTGCTGTCTCAGCCAGATTTTGTTCCTCCCCTGTCTCTTCGAATAAATACCACTGTCACGCTAGGTCCATCCCTTTTGGCTGCAACTTGCTGGGCAATACAGCTGGGTCAATTGCTCCTGTGGATATGGTTATCTCAGATTCTGCTGAATTCCACAAGACTTTGATGAAGACTTTCCCAGGGAACCCGAGGTTGACACGGAAGTGATGATACTTGGTGATGTTTGGAATGGTCTTGAAATAGGTCCTGAGCATTGGCTTCCAATCATACCATTCGATGAGTCTTCTTCCATCGGCAGCTTTCATAACTTGAGGGATGTTTCGACCAGCTGTAATTGACTGCCTCACAACCTCCTGTATCTCACCAAGTGTAGACACGAAAGTATGCGTGTACTGCTTCTTGATCACACCAAAAAATCTGTCAGGCGCAAATTTGGTGGGCACTACCATCATGAACGAGATTTGAATACTGTCATGCTTTCCTGTCATTGTACGCCATAGCAAATACTGCACCAGATAGTTGTTCTTATTTTGACCTACGCAATTTTCAGCGTGAAGTTGTAGATGTTTTTCCCCAACACTGTGCTCAGCTAAGAAGTGATGCAGCATACTAATGGTGGAAGTGGAGTCTTTGCCTGGATCATTGTCCTCATCGATGAGGTAGTTCACTTGAAACAAAAGAGTCTCACGCAAAACACCAAACAAACCACATTTTCTCACAGTCTTGAAGAAAACAGGGCCTGGCTGTTGTGGATTACAAGGATACTGAATGTTTTGTGCGTAATCGTAACTGTAATGCATGGTTCCACTGTACTTAGAGGATGTAGGGGCAGACTTGAATTCATCCCAGCTAGCTTTTGCATTTGAACACTGCTCAAAGTTTGGCAACTTCAATAGGAGATTCAGCCCTCTTCAGCAGGTCGGATTTTTCCTCGTCTGGGTGATTGGCACTGGCGGCAATTATTGTTGCATTTTGCTGACATTCGAAGCACAAAGCGGTTGCTGGCTTCATCGTGTCAATATGAGGTGCAAGAACACTCCATAGGCCATGAAACTTAGCCCAAGAAACAGGTTTTGTGGATTGAGTTTCACACGCTAGTTTGTATTGGCGATACACTTCACTCTTGGACGTGTCTGATTGCAGCAGTAGTGCCTTGTCCTTGTAGTTTGGTAGCCTCCTGAGTAAAGGTAAGGCATATACCTCAGCAAAGTTCTTGATGAAGCCCACTATAGACACAATTGGCGAACTCGCGAGCGCTCATCACGTGACTTGAAATGGGTGTGCAAATCAAAACACATCATGCTTCGCACGTGGGATATAATTTCTAAAATGCCGCACTGCTGCACCGAAGAATGCGAAAATAGCTCTGATAAACGTCCAGATATCTCTTTTCACAGGCTTTGTCTCGATAACAAGGCTTTATTCAGGATATGGATCACGAAAATGCGAAGAAATCATGATTATTTTAATGTAAAAAAGCATGTGAAGATTTGCAGCGAGTACTTCAAACCTAAAGATTTTATCAATCCTGATGCGAAAAAATGCAGACTAAAATGCGAAGCAGTCCCGTCTATATTCGCTTGGAGGAAGGAAAAGCCAGAAACTGTAGCAAGGTCTGCAGTAGAAAAGCTGAACACTAGTAGGCAAGAGGAAGAAGAAGCGACTGACACGGCATCTGAGGGCGAAGGTGACGAAACTTTGAATCTGTCATGGCTAACTTTGACCTCGCGCAAGACTCAAACGTAAGAGGATGATTTCTGCAATGAAATATTGGATATATCTCATGGGATACCATGTCTACATAGCTTACCTGTGCACCACTTGCTGTCAAAGTGCACTACGCTCTTGAAAGAAAAATATGTCACTGGTTTTAACTCTTATGTTGATTTCAAGAACACACTTAAATTTCTCTTTCCCAATCTCGCTTTGTAATGTAAACACCCAATTCAAACCACGTGACTTGTTAGCCGATTGTGTCTATCGACTCAACTTCATTGAACAGTAAGCGGTTGTGTGGAGTTTTTTGCTTGTTTCCATGCTCCCTTGGTACTAGACCCAACACGACACTGTGGGTAAGCAGATTTTGGTACTTCTTCAAGCTCAGACCATGTAGAAACAAGAACATTTTCCTACAAACTCGCTTTCCATGCAACGAAAACTTAATGTGAGCTTGTCTCTGCGATTTATCCTGAGAAACAACAGGTTGTTCTAGCCCTTGTAGCTGGCCTAGAGCAGCCATGTCCAGTTCTACTTTGTCCAGTTCAACACAGTTACGACGGCACTCGACGATCGCTTCTTCACTATGAAGAATTCTTCTGTTTTCTTCGTGAAAACAAAACTTGCGCGACTTTGTGGTGCGTTTCAAGAGAAGAGACGGAGTCAGATTTGGTGTTAGAAAACACAGTTAAAAAGAAACTGAGTTTATTCGCTGCCCGACCAGCGCAGTGTCCAGTGTAATTATGATCTGACTGCCTTCATTGGGATACAACAGGGTTTAAATATTCATTGTGAACAAAAGATATTGGCCGAGGAGTTTCGCTATGGTGCAGAAACAATAGGGCCTGATTAACTCATTGGGTTAAACACAGATGACATTGTCTCAGTGAATACAGAACATAACCCATCAGTGTGTTCCTGCTTGACCAGTTTCAACCCAGCAGTGGGCTGAAACTGCCTTTGATTAAGTAGTAGAGCGAGACAGAATAGCTGGTTGTAAAGATTCTAGATTACTGCCAACAGAATGCCATATATCACTATATGTGCTATGAACACTAAAATCTAACAGTTTCCCCTCTGATCATATGATCACTCACATCTATGATCAAACCATAATTACAGAAAGGTATAAAAATGCAGGTTCGGAATACTGGGCGACATGTATATTTTTAAGCTGTGGTAGTACAAACGCTGCCTGGAAAAACTTTAAACTCTGTTGTTTTTTTTTTTTTTTTTGGCACAGAAATACTTAAATAATGAGAAAATGAATAAATAATTAAGGAAAACAAAGAGGAAAGAAACATAACAAAGAATGGAAGAGAAGATGTGAATAAAAGGGGCTGTTTGGGTGGAATAATAGTCTTATTTGGTCACGAGCCATCTTACAGGAAGCTTATTCTCAAAAGTTCACCATGTTCTGGTTATCCGGTTTGAGAGGTTCAGTGGTTGAGATGAGAGCAAGTCTCTTTGGGGTGTTTGGATCCTTACAGATTCGTGGGTGAGAGAAAAATTACAGCGCGCACTACGATGTAAATACCAAGGACTGGGGCCAAGAATGACGTAAGCATCTGTACCAGATAAACGAGTGAAGTTCCCCCAGGACTTTAACCAGGCATTTAAATTCCAACTTGCGGCTCCTTCAGAGTGGCTACTTGCTTATAAATATCATTCACATAGGCAGTCACGTTACTTCTAACGTTTGGTATGTATGTGCAACATTGGGCTTGATAATCCCACAAACGCCACCTCTATCGGGCTAACATAATGTCCAGAGCCATGCGATTCTGTAACACCATTTGTCGAACAGAATACAGTTCTCTATTGATAGAGGACAAGGCCCCAAGGTGTCATTGGCGATCCTTCCATTACATGGGCAACCTGTCTAATTTCATCAAGGGCGACCGTCATGCCATAATTCGGGATCAATGCGGAAAAGAATCTTTGGGTAGGGGAGGCGACAACTTTGACTATGGAATAAGTCTCGCTTTTACCTTGTGGGTTCTGGGATGCGACAGGGTCGCGCGCATGGCTGGGACGACATAAGCCAGGTAGCAAGAGCCAGACCATTTCGGGGCAGCTGCGGGTACGCTGCTTGCCACAAACCCACATAGTTCCATTCATTGCGGCGCTGTATATGTGTCGGCAGAACTTAAGTTTCATTACTGTTATGCCACATGATTGACACACTTACTTGTCCTATGGTGGCGTAAAAAAATCACACGCACTCTGCCCTAAAGCAGTGCGGCCGATCTCAGGATTACTTACCCAGCATAGCAATCCCTTAGGTGCGAACTAATTTTCACTTGCTCTAATTGGTTCTCAGTTATCGATCTCGTGAAAGGTAATGTTACTGTTATAAAAGCGCTCATGCGGTTATTGTAGGCGGCTACATAATCAATAAGGGTAAACGGGATAGCCAAGTAAGGATAGGTGTCGGAAGAGATGGGTAATAGACCACAGACCCAGCACGAGCTGTAGCCCTTAGCCTGAGCGAAGGCAGCTGCTGTAGCTAAAAATGTGTTATCACTGGGTACATCATTATGGCTATCAAACGATGCCTGTATTCTGAGGCACATTACTAATAAAAACATAAACATGACCATATTGGTATGAATAGAGAAGGTAAATGATAAAATATGAACAATTTCACAAAAGGAGAGATAAACGGAAACAAGTGAGTGATTAAAATAAACAAGGTGGAGTGAATATATAGTCTCTGGTTCCTTGGTGTCCACGGATGTGTAATGGGTTATATCTGGTTTCAAAAGTCTTCTTCATGAATTGACGCCTTGGCTCTAGGTGGGTGCTTGTTTCCGGATCGGTCCTTTTTCGACTGTAGCCTGTCAAGGAGAGAGAGGTGCGGCAGTATCATTCGAATTCAGCATTTTGAAGATTTCTAATGCAGAAATCTAAGTGAGTTCAACGATGAAAATAAAAGGAAAGAGGAGATCCCAGCCAAACAGAACAGAAGGAGGGAACCGTCGGCCAACTCATGATGGGCCGTCGAACCCAAAGATTCCCTTAAACAAAAGAAACATACATTTTAAACAAACCAAAACCGAAAACTGGACTACCGGCAATCTCCAAAAATAACAAACAACTATGCGTGATTGATAATAAGCAGTCATGACACCGCATAATCAGGCTAATGCAGGGCGAATGCAGAGGGGCAAACAAACTAAAGTAATTTAGAGATTGCACTACAAGAGATCGCTAAGATATATAATGAGCCAAATGCACGGAGGCCTAATTATTGTCTGTCTACCATTGTGTGGTTGTCATTAGGGGGCTCAGTTATTTTACAGAAACCCGCGTGGACCCATCTATGTTTGCCTTGTAGCTTAACTGCAGCATCAGTGGTTAACAGGACCTGAAAAGGGCCATCCCATTTTGCCTCCAGAGCTGCGCGCTGGCCGCGGTTTGTAAACCATAACCCATTGCCCTGGGACAATAGAATGGCCCCTCTGGTGGGTCTCCCCCCAGGCGTCAAACACTTGCTGAGCTGCGGACTTGACTGCTTCGGTCAGTTGTTTACAGTATGTGATAAGAGCATCCAGTCAGATGCACATCCGCATTTCTCAAATCAATTGTTCCTGGTAACGACATGGGTCTGCCTGTTATTACTTCAAAGGGGCTTAGCCCCGTCTCTTTGTTGTGCGTAGCTCGTAGGCTACACAAGACAGTAGGTAACGCATCCGGCCATGGAATGCCCTGCTGGTGCATTTTTGCTAAACGCTCTTTTAGGGTTCTATTTATTCGTTCAACCAGTCCGGATGATTGCGGATGATGTGGACAGTGAAGTGACCATTTAACTCCCATCATCCGACTAACCTCTGCGCAAACAGCCCCAGTGAAATGCGTACCTTGATCGGAGTCGATTTGTTCCGGTAATCCCCATCTCGGAATTAGGTCTCTCACTAATACCTTAGCTGTGTGTGAAGCCGTCCCCCTCTTTGTCGGGTAAGCTTCCACCCAACGAGAAAACTTATCGACAAATCTACCAAAAACATCGTTATAGCCTTTACACTTAGGCAAAGAAATGTAATCAACTTGTAGGTGGCGAAATGCCCCGGGGGGTGCTGGTGTTCGTTTAACCGGAACTTTCACACGCTTGTCACTATTGTTTTGCTGACAAGGAGCACAACTTTGTATTATTCCCTTTGCTTCATGCGAAAAACTTGGGATTCCACCATATTTGTGTGAATCGATATTTCATTTTCTAGACCGACGTGGCCAAGTGAATGTATTTGAGTTGTGAGATATGGAAGGAGGCTGTTAGGGCGCCACCGTCCTGGAGCCATGTCTCCACACTCCATCATCGTGGATTTTTGCCCGTTTTCAATCCAGCTCCACTTTTCTTCCTTATCGGCGCACTTTTGCATTTCCTTTATGTCGGTTAAGCTCTCACGATTTTGCATGTCGCCAGCCTGGTATTATCAAGGGTCACGTTGTCGCTCATTGCCAAGCTCCGCCATGCTTTGATAGCTGCTTTTTTGGCAGCTTCATCTGCCAATGCGTTTCCTTTAGACTCAACTGTGTTAAAACGGGTGTGGGCTTTTACCTTGAGAATCGACACCTCGGTAGGTAATTGATAGCGCCATTAATTCCTCCACCAGTTTGCCATTTTTGACAGGAGTCCCCTTTGCTGTCATGTACCCGCTGTTTCCACAATAAACCAAAATCGTGAGCAATTCCGAAACAATATCGAGAATCTGTATAAATATTCACAGTTTTATTCTGAGAGCGAATTTGCATGCCTCAATCAAGGCTTTTAGTTCAGCCTGCTGCGCTGATGTGCCGGGGGTAAGGAGTCGCATTGCAACACTTCGTGTTCTGATGTCACTGCCCAGCCTGCATGTCTAACTCCGTCAATACAAGAGGAAGATCCATCAGTGAAAAGGATCAAGTCAGGGTTAGCCAGGGGGTTTCGTTCAAATGCTCGTCTCGTTCTAGCATTGCCACTAAATCTTCGCAGAGCGGTGATCGCTATCGCACGCATTGTTATCAGTGGGCATCATCATTGTTGAAGGATTAGAGAGAGAAGCCTTCTGAATGATCAGGTTAGGTGCTTCGAGCACTGCCTGCCAATTACCCCACCTACTGGCCGAAACCTGTGTTGCGCGTTTCATTGTTAACAGGGTGTGAACGGAGTGCGGGCATTTGACAATCATTTGTTGGTCTAATACAAGACTAGAAACGAGTTGTATTGCCTGGAAGACAGCTTGTACGGGGCTCAGAGGCATGGGCCGGCCCAAGGACACATTGTCTAGTTTGCCAGAATAATAACCCACGGGTCTATGCTGGTCGCCGTGTTGCTGTGTTAAGACGGAGGTCATGTACCCATTTTTTTCATTAACAAACAACGTGAACGGCCTGTTTGTATCGGGGATGCCTAATGCAGGGGCTTTGCACAATGCTGTTTTCAAAGACTCGAATGCGTGTCTCTGTTCATCATTGTTGATGTGTTCATTTGACTGCCGCTGGCCCTTTAGCATCTCATTCAGTGGCTGTGCAATTTCGGTGAAAGATTCCACCCAAGCCCTGTTATAATTACAAAGGCCCAGAAATGCGCGAAGGTCCTTTACTGTACCAGGTTCGGGGGTGTTTCTGATTGTAGAACATCATCTACATACTGAATGACATCGGATGTGATTTTTGGCATTTGTTCGGATATGAGATGTTTGTGAAGCGCCTGGTGGTATATAGTTCCGCTTGAATGCATTCCCTGGGGGACACGCGTCCAGCGATATTGTTGCTCATCAAAGGTGAAGGCTAGCCAATCCTGACATTCCGGAGCTAAAGGAACCGTCCAATATGCATTCACCATATCAATTACAGTAAAAATGGAATGTTCAGGTTTTAATGAGTTGAATATGGTAGAAGGATCTGCTACCAAAGATGTCAATTTGTCAATTGTTTTGTTCGCCTCTCTGTAGTCGACGGTCAGACGCCAGCTGCCATTCGTTTTCTTTACGGGCCATAGGGGACTATTTGAACAACTCTGGGTTTTACCAACACATTGCGTTCTTTCGAGCTCTCTGATGATGGGCCGATACCATCTATAGCTTCCCTGCTGAGTGGGTATTGTCGCGACTGGGAGGGGGTGCCCCGGTGAGCAATACCGGTTCAACTTCAAGAAGTCCACAGTCGTTTTTTACTCTTTGCCCAAATTGGGTGTGTGGAAACATCGTCTTTTTTGCAGGTGTCTCAAATTCCACATGACTTTACCTTCTGAAAATTCGAGACTCGAGTTCAATTTTAGCAAAACGTCCATGCCAAGTAAAGCCTGACACGATCCCCAACCCACAAATTAGTGATTATTTCGCAGGTCCTACTGAGATAGCAACGGCTGCGTCTGTCGCAACGAAATGGCCTGTCCCCTACACCGTAGCATCGCTCTACACGGTCTGTTAACGGTAAGCTGCTGCTGTTTGCAAACGTGGCAGGTAAAACGGTTAATTCAGCACCAGTATCTATAAGGAAATCAACTTCTATTTGCTGATTCACTATCGCGCACACGTATAGCCCGTCCTTGACTGCCTCACTGCGGCTGCTATGTGCCTCAGTGAGGGGTCCTCTCGCTTAAAGGACCGCAGAAAGGATTGCTCTTTTCTGACTGTCATTCAAACGTGCAAACTTTTCATTCAGATCATTAGTGTCGCCCTCTGCGTCATTGTGCGTCGGGGGCGTCGTTTCGGTATTGTCTTGGTGCCTTACACTGTCGCCAAAAATGCCCTGGATCCCCACAATTACGACACGTGTTGTTACGTTTAGCATTTGTTCGTTTGCGGCTGTTTAAGTTGCGGATTTTATACTCGGTGTCCAATTCAACCCTTCTAGCTGCTGATAACAGTTGATCGAAGGTGATCGTTTCATCCTGCCAATCGGGCTTGCTAAGTTTTGTGGCGGAACGGATTTCTGGTAAAAGCGCCTGCATAAAAGTGGACTTGAGGGGGCCGTTTGTACTGGAGGGGAGGGTATCCCGTCTCAACTCCTTAATCCCTGAATGCCTCAAGAAGGTTTCTTCGAAAAACGCTCGGCAAACACATCAACTGCTTCACCAGTTTTCTGAATACATGCGCGATTTTTCCCCCAATTGGTGGACGCGTTAGTTGCCTTCGAATGAAGTCTTCAATGGACTCCCACCCCTTATCAAGGTTTTGTCCATCACCTCCCAATGCGGTTTTAACTGCTGAATTGAGCTTACTGACCTCCGTGGGGGTCATAACGGTGGCTAGCAACTGCACACCGTCACATGGGTGTAAACAATAAATCGTCTTTAGACGATTGATTTGGGTCCAGGTTTCCATGCCTGCAACCCGTGGATGTTTTAAGTCATGCGACCATTTATCAATATCTTGAGGTTTGGTTGGTTTATGACTATACTGTATTTCGCCTTCGACTAGCCTTTGCGTCAACGCTCTGAGTTGGGTTACCGCCGCCAGATCATGGTCAGATGTCTCGCTGTCACTACTACTAGTCCACTCGTCATTAAGAGCCAGGAGACAGGCCCCTCTCTTCGTAAAGCGGTGGAGCGGAAGGAGGAACTGACATTGCGGTCACCCCACTAACAGGCGCTAGTAACTGCCCATTTTGCAATAATTTGATCTTATCCTTTAAAGCAGCTATTTCCGCGTTTTTTTTTAGCCACCTTTTGTTTTGACGCTTTTCAGTTCTATCGCCAGATTCTTTACTTTTTCCCTCTCAATGTCAAGGAGGCGGTCGGATTCGCCTTGACATGGATTTCGTTTCGTTTTCGCATATTACTTACAATGAGCAGAGCAATGGGAAGCTTACGTGTATCGGGCACGCGTTGGAATTTGCCAAAAACTTTCTTAATGTCTTCCAAACTCCAAACCTTATTCTCGCTGACTTCAAAAAGCATATTTTTTTTTCGAAGGTACTCGTCTCACGTTTTCCAACTTCAAATGGGACTGAATGAAACCTTTAGTTTCTCTAATAATGACATCATTAGCAACTTCAGGTACAGCTCTACCACCCTTTTCGGAGGTAGGGACCTGGGTCTTGTCGCGTCTCCCAAACATGATTTCACTTACGAAATTAGTCAGTCAACCAATACTGAGCCGTAACTAATAAAATTATGGAAATTATTCTCTCGACACTTACCAGGAGGACAACCCAATTAATCTTATTTATTCAAAGGAAGTAAAAAAATAACGCTGTTATTGATTTAAGGACGTTCAATAAGTCGGCTTAATTTTAATTGAAACAGACCACAATCCTGTTCCTATACCCTACACCAATGGCACAATTTTATTTTAGCACTCTGGATCTATTACGGATTGTAGTAGCCTACTTAGGTTTTTAGGGTAAACACAACAAAGACAAACACTTAAACGTTCACAGAAAAACCGAGCAGCACCACTGCTCAAAAACGGACCCCGAATAGGTCTTCCACGCGTCATGGTTAAGCAAGTAAGCGCCGGCGCTTGAATCTCAAACGCCGCCACAAACACCCTGTTGCAGTCAAAAGTCCTCTGAAAACTTTTGACCGCTCAATGGAGGATTCCTTTAATCTACTTCTTTCAATTAAAAGAGCGTGCCTTGCTTCCCCCGAACTGACCAAGACCCTGAGTTAAACAAGTAATGCACCAGCGTTAAAACATGAACACTGCCACAGACACCCTGTTGCAGTCAAAAGTCCTCTGAAAACTGTTGACCGCTCAATGGAGGATTCCTTTAATCTACTTCTTTCGATTAAAAAGAAACGTGCCTTTGTTCGCCCATACAACTTGGATCCCTGACGAATAACGTCTTATAGCCTAGAATTAATATTCTAATGCTTGCCCCCAGCAAACACCCTTGCCTCCCGCAAGTAATATTAATTTCTCAGACTTCACAGAATTAATATTCTAATGCTTGCCCCCAGCAAACACCCTTTGCCTCCCCGCAAGTAATATTAAATTTCTCAAATTTATGACTCACGACGATCAACGCACTTGCCTCCCGCAAGTACTATAATGTGAGTTTCACAGACTCAATATACTTATTCAACAAACAGACGTGAACGAACGCGAACAAACAAACGCGAGCAAACGAACGCGCTGATCACCACAACATGAGGCCTTCCCTTGAATTACAACCACGCCAGCCGCGATTCTATCCCTAGTTTCTTATCGAGCGAAGGTAATTAGAACCAAGGCACTCACCCAATGACGGCTAAAGGGAATATTCCAGTGCTCCGGTGCATGCAACTTCCAACAGTCCACTGGAACAGTTCAAGTTTTTCCCGGCCGGGAAAATCTTAGGCCTTGGTTATCTTCGTCGATCTCGGTGGAACCTCCAACTGAAGAATTCTTCTGTTTTCTTCGTGAAAACAAAACTTTGCGCGACTTTGTGGTGCGTTTCAAGAGAAGAGACGAGTCAGATTTGGTGTTAGAAAACACAGTTAAAAAGAAACTGAGTTTATTCGCCGTCTCGACCAGCGCAGTGTCCAGTGTAATTATGATCTGACTGCCTTCATTGGGATACAACAGGGTTTAAATATTCATTGTGAACAAAAGATATTGGCCGAGGAGTTTCGCTATGGTGCAGAAACAATAGGGCCTGATTAACTCATTGGGTTAAACACAGATGACATTGTCTCAGTGAATACAGAACATAACCCATCAGTGTGTTTCCTGCTTGACCAGTTTCAACCCAGCAGTGGGCTGAAACTGCCTTGATTAAGTAGTAGAGCGAGACAGAATAGCTGGTTGTAAAGATTCTAGATTACTGCCAACAGAATGCCATATATCACTATATGTGCTATGAACACTAAAATCTAACAACTATGACTCTTTGAACAAGCAGCACCACCAGAACCATGTTTACAGCCACTGGAGTCCTGAACAAAGTTCTTGACTTCATCTTCGACTTCTTCACCATCAGCTCCTACGTCACTGACCTCTTCCTCACCTGAGGAATTATCTTGGTTGTCTGCCTCTGTTACTTCTTGACTTCGAGTGCGGGAAGAGTACTCACTCTCAAAAGAATTAAACTCGGCTTCTAGTTCAGCAGGGAAAGGGCCAGTAGCCATTTTCTCAACACAAACTTAGAGGATAAACCTCCACACTCTGCTAATTTCTTTTGCAGTGGTTGATAGCTCTTCCAGTCTTTAAACTACGTAGTAGAGACTAGCAATCAGTGATACTGAAGTACAGAAGTGCAGAAGAGAGCTAATTTCACCAACAGCTGCTTCTTTCGATCTGAGATTAATTTGAATCTGACCTTTGAACTTTGCTTTACTATTTAAGCGAATATCTCAAAAACTACTTCCTGGTGTATAGTATCCTTTTCGGGTGACAGGTCACATATCTCGTCGCCTCGATCTGTCTTTGGAGGTCCTGCAAAGACGGCGAGAATTCGATACCGTGGGGAAAGCGATGGCTCGTTGCAATAAGTATCGCGGATTTGCCTATCCAGCCCGCCTTCGTTGTCTTCATGAAGGCCAGATTCGCCTTTTTAACACTCCTGAATCTGCGGCTGCATTTTTGGAGTCTCTTGAATGAGGTAAACTTTTGCTTTCTACTAGTCATATCGGAGGAAGACGGACTTTAACCACACTGAGCTCCCAGTGAACTTTATTTGCTGCATTTGATTCCAAGTAATGCTTAGAACGCTGTTGAAACGATAAGCATCTATTGAACTGAGTAATATCTGTTTCCCCTTTTATTTTCCCTTTTTATGGTTGCTTTGTTATTGACTGCTTTACAAAATTTATTATAATGCATTGAGTTGGACATATTATAGCGGTCTAGAGCTGACTTATTCATCACGGTGCCTTTAACCTTGCAGTCCTCTGCTGCATTTCACACTTTTGATTTTGTTTTAAACAATATATTATTTTTATAAAATGACCATGCATTTCTTTTATAAAGAAATATTTAGCGTTCAGCTTATGTGTTGGTTTTTTATATCACCAAGGAACTGTTATTTTGGGATGGCTCACGGGTATTCATCATCTAGCCTGTAGCCTGGTCATTGTCACAGTGTCTAAACTGTTAGTGTGGTCAAATTGGTAGGATAGTTTTTGCTTTTGTTCGATAAGCTTTGTGACTTCATTTGGGATATTTTTACCCTGTCGTTTGGGAACAGGGTAAGGGAGGGTTTGTACTGCAGTTTAGACTTCCTGTATTTTTAGCTTACCGGCCTTTGTCGTGGCGTGGCGTCCGTCATCTGTTGTCCGTCGTCAGAACATTTTTTATCTTTTTTTTTTTTTGGCCTGATGAATTTTCGTGTAAATTTGCAATATGCCTGCGAACTGTGACCATGGTTGACCTTGGTTGACCTCGGTTCACCATGGTCAACCATGGTTAAAGCATGGTTAAAAATGGCTGACCATGGTTGAAGCATGGTTGCACTGGCTTGGGGAGTTTTTGCACCATGGTTAACCATGGTTGACCATTTTTAACCATGCTTTAACCATGGTTGACCATGGTGAACCGAGGTCAACCAAGGTCAACCATGGTGTTCCATTTAACAAAAATGTCAAAACCATCGTCTGACCAGGGTTGACCACGGTTACTTGAACCAGGGTCAACCAAGGTCAACCACAGTCATGGTTTGCAGGGGTAACATACTACTAGGCCATATCTCCAGACCATTTTCTTGGATTTTTGATTGAATAATTTTTGTCAGTTTTATGGGCCCTTGACATTTTGGCTCCAGTGTTAAAGATAGGACTGAGAAATTTAAAAAAAAATTTTCTCAAAAACTGCGTGAAAATTTTTTTCTAAATCAGGCAATCAACTTACCTTAGTAGCAACAATGATGATGATATCTTTATTGACGGACTCAGAGTCCGAAAGAAATTAAAAACAAACATTACAAAACAGACAACACTCAACAAGCTGAACACACAAGGATAGGCACACAAGAGTGTAGCCGTTAGTTAAAAAACACACAATTCTTGTAGCCAATATTTCCAGAACATTGAGGTGTATCTAAGATCACTCAAAGTAGGATCATTCAGCGACATTATAATCCTATTGTTGGATCTCTTAATTCTACACATGAATTTATAGATAAAATTCCTTAACAAGGCATGAAATGTGGGAACATTAGCAGTGACAAACCTAAAACTCGCATTATAAAACGGATGCTTTCCATCCTTAAATGTGATTGGCTGAGCCGCGTTCCATGCCGGTATAAAATCACTGAAACCCACTGCATTCTGAGGCAGACCGCAGCACAAAATATCCCTGCGCACCTGGCATAGCAACCAACTACTCTGCGCTCAACTGACTCATCAGGTTACGTATGTTTCGAGACTTTTAGCTCGCTATTTCAGTGTTAGCGAAGTCTAACCTTTTAACCTGCTTACCAGTTGGCTATCTACCTAGCTAGTAGCTATCCACTTCGATATCACTTTAGAATGCGAGCTATGTTGCTAACTAGCTCGCTATTTCAGTATTAGCGATAAATTGTCAATTTTTTTTCTTGTATGTTTATTTTATGGGCTATGTGTAGGGTAACCACATCCATTGTAGTGAACACTAGCTAGTTGACAAGCTGGCTAGCAAACTAATGCACAATTCAACATATTTTCCCAGACACCGGCAAGTGTGGAGGACAAAAGTCAATCTTGTTCCCTACTCTTGCTGCTGGTTGTAATGATATTGCCATTCCGCGCAAGTTGAGAACAAGGAAACTCTAAAACCGAAACCGAAACGAACATAAAATTATTTAACGGGGCCTTCGGGAGACCGAAGGAGACATTCCAAATAGCCTGCTTTCATAGTGTATCTACATTAACGAGCCCAAATCGCCTGATGTGACATGATAATGGCGCTAGATGAAAAAGCAATCTTAGCGTCTGTGTTGCCTGCCAACCATTCTGTCCACTCTATCTTGCTTGGTGGAAGAGCGAATAGTTCTCAATTTTATTGTTGCATTATTACCAATAAATTGTTGATTTTTTTTTCTTGTGCGTTTATTTAATGGGCTATATGTAGGGTAACCGTTTTATAAAAGCAATAATCCCCTTGAAGCAGTGGGTTACAGTGATTTTATAACGGCGGAGGGGCACTAGAACGCCCCTCCGCCATTATAAAATAACTGTAACCCACTGCTTCTCGGGGCTTATTCCTTTACTCTCCCACCTAGGATATTTAAGCAAGAATCGGAGAGCATCATTATATGCAACCTTGATCTTATTCATTTTCCCTTTGGTATAGTTGCACCATAAGTGTGGTGAATACAGGTGTACAGTAGGCTCTAAAGAGTTCAATTTTGACAGCATCTGAGCACATACAAAATTTGCAAGCAAGCATATTTGCTTGAGCATATAGCTTTCTGCACTGGCATTGCACATCATCATCATCACTTAGATCATCTCGGATAATATGCCCCAGGTATTTAACCTTGGTTACAATATTAAGCTCGTTTGGACAGATAAAAAGAGGGAAACATTTGCTTTTGATCCTCCTTAGTTTTGGCTATCATTACTACACTTTTCTTAGAGTTAAATTGGATGTCATATTGCACTCCATATTCAGCACATTATTTAAGTAGTTGCTGTAGGCCTGCACTATAAGGTGACATTACAACCAGGTCATCTGCATACATTAGATGGTTCATGAGCCTGTCGCCCACTATACATCCAGTCTTACAGTCATGTAGTTTCAGTGACAATTCATCCATATACAGATTGAAGAGGACCGGTGACAATATCCCCCCCCCCGTCTTAATCCACTGGTGACAGGAAAGCTTGTTGATAAAGTCCTCCCCCATCTAACCTGCATGGTTTGTTTGGTATTCCAGTAGTGCAAGATTCGTATTAAGTATGGAGGAACCCCTCGCTCTTGCAGTTTGATAAACAGTTTGCTATGGTTGATGCGGGCAAAAGCTTTAGATGCATCTATAAAGCTCAAAAACACAGTTGTGTTGTGCCTCTTATATTTAGACACTATGGGCTCTATCTTTCACACTGCCTTACCCGTTGCCACTTCCCGCAACCCGTGAATTACGCATTTAGCAGCTTCCACTATCCCTAAACGATATCTTGCGGCCACACTACCCGCTATGCATTATGCCGAATCCTTTATTTGCGCCTGGAGGTGTGCCCGTATGTGTTTATGCGCTTTCCTACAATTGCTATCTTGACCACACACGTTAGGGAAAGCGTATAGCGGGTCCTCAAACCACGCGCTACCCATTTGGGCTTTCACAAGAGCGCTATGCACTAACACTCAGCAACGGAAATTTTTTTTCCAGCGAGAGTGGCATTTCAGAACTCTCTTGCGAATGAAGGTAATTTCGGCGACAAGTATGTACACCTGTTTTTGCAGCACGGTCACGCAACTTGCTGTGAAAAAAAATAGACAGCTGTCCGATTGGAAAATGTAAACGGACGAAACCACGTGTTGTCACCAGAATTACCTCCATTCGCTGAAGAGTTCTGAAATGCCGCCTCGCTGGGGAAAAAAAGTTACGTCGCTGAGTGCCAGTGCATATACCTAATTTTATTTTTCTAAAATGGGATTTTGTTCTATGCTTCATTTCAGACGGAGAGGGAGTTGGAAGTGCATGGCGAAAACGCATTTTTTTCTTTTTCTTTTTTTTTTTTGAAGTTTCCATCACAAAAGGGTAGGCTTGATTTTTTTTTTTACTACATACTAAACATTAAACAATATGTCAATGTCAAATAATAATAATAATAATAATACAATTCATGATTAACTTAACAAAAACAGATCCTCCCTGACTGGATTTGACCTCATGCACGGCAATTTAACTTCGTCAACGGAGAAACGTGGCGACCTTCCTCTCTCCATCACGGATTTCGGTTTGAGGATTTGGGATAGCGCAGCCTGCTCCGAAAGGCAGTGGCACCTGGCACACTGATTGGTTTAACTGGCGTAACGCCCAAACCACGCCTATGCATAATGTAACGGGGCACCTGCCTATATCCCTAAAACACCAGCGCTACCCGTTACATTATGCATAGGCGTGGTTTGGCGTGGTCTGTAATTATCTATACTTGATGCTTTACATGTTCTATCTTTAATAATTGGCACTAAAATTAGGAAGAGTATGGAGTCAGGCAATACGCCATGTGATAAAAAGCCTGAAAAACAAATAGCAAGCAGCACAAATAGTCTGTTGCTTGCATACTTCAGGTGTTCAGCTGTTATCAAATCAGAACCACATGATTTTTTCACTGCCAATTTCCCAATAGCGTTGCACACTTCATCTGGTTTAATCACCACACCATTATTAGCATCAATTTGACAAATATTAAAATCAGCACTCCGAACACAGTTGAAAAGCTTGCTGTAATGCTTTCCCCATAACTCAGCAATGTTTTTATCTCCAGAAATCCCATCAATATTCGATGATAGGGGTATTTTACTGTTGTTGATTATTTTGGCTTCTTTCCAGAAAGCATTAACCGTGATGGCTGGTGAGTTGAGATGCCAAAAGCAGCGGCCAGAATAAAAGGAAGTCCAAACGAATAAAGGGTGAGAGACAAACAAATAAAGAAAGGAAAAGAGACTCGCGCTTCCGACGGATCTAGATTACGTCCGAGAGAAGGAAGCAAAAGCGAGCGGACTGAAAAGAGGAAGAAAATCCCTTGCTAAATAGCACTACTCCTCTTTAGCAAGCTAATACCTCCAAAACTATCTCTAATTAGAGACCTTACCGGCTATCGTGCCAATATTGTTCTGACACACTAGCGAAGGCGGCGATGCGGAGCTAGAGGTTAAATAGAGTCCAGGCGCCGCCTATAATTAAAGCCAGCTGGGAAAAGAATCTGATTGTGGGCAAAACGATATCATCCCGGACGAGAGAAAGAAAGAAAGCTCGCAGCCTCAAAAAACCATGACATTAACATCATTCTGTTGCAGTTTTCTTGCCATAGAGTTTGCTCTCATCATCTGTTCATTCTTCTGTATAAAGCATAGAGCATACTTTTTTCATGCATTTGCTTTTTTCTTATTTTTAAACTCTGGCCCATGTATTACTTTACCAGCCAATACCCATTTTTGAGTGGCATCTTTAGCCTCTGAATGTAGGTCAGACACATGTTCACTCCAACCAGGCATGGTCTTATGCTGCTGCTTCTCAAGAATAAGGGAATTGCTGTCATTAATTAGACTGGTCACTATTCTTTCATACATGTTAAGTATAGCACTGCGATGCTCCTGTCTCTTACAGTTTATGTCATCACATATGATAGCTTCGCATGGGATATCAGCATTACTGAGGGTTATGTCAGTTTGACAATTATACTTCCAGAGCTCATGGTCTGATAGCCTTGCCCAATCTAGTTTTTTATGGTCATCATTATTGTAGATGGTCAGCTCAGGTAAGCTCTCTAGGTCAAGGGTCATGGAAACTGGAATGTGATCCGCAATGGCTAGACTGTAGAGAATCTCAGCTCCCACCAAGCAGTTTTGTGCATCAGCTGTGCATATACAGTGATCCAGCCATGATGTTGTTTGCCATGCTTCACAAATATATGTATAGCTATCAGCTGGTAAAAGGATTTTTCTTGAGAGAGTTAGCTTGCTATTACAACAGAACTCCTTCAAATGTTGCCCAAACAAGGATTTATCATCTGATACATCAGCATTCATATCACCCATTACAAAGATGCACGTGCATTCACTGTCTTTAATAAAAGAACTGGTAAAAGCTAGTTTATTGAGAAATTCACTTTCATTGATAGGATTCATAAGGAATTGACATTTAAAATAATGAAAGTATTCCTTTCATGTGTAACTTTAACTGCAATGGCCCAGTCAACCTCAAGCCGGATTACAGAAATCAATGGGTCAAATTTCTTATGCCACAGAATGGCCACACCCCCGGGTATTCTACCGCGCACTATACCCAGACTCAAGCGTGTTGTAGACTCCCCTGCCCCATAGAAGTCATTGTGCACGGCGTTGAGTTTATCCAGATCTTGTACAGGTAACATAGTCTCTTTTACACATAAAATATCAAAACTCTCAGTGTGTCAAGAACAATGCACCGTGCTTTGCCCCCAGCCCCTTGTCCAAGGCGCAGGCCACGCAAGTTATATGACACAACTTTCATCATTCATTCAAACAGCCACTTGCTGATTTACCTCCCCTTGTGAAAGAGGCACAGTAGATGCAATTGGCCCGGAGGCAGTAGATTTGCGCGGTTCATAATACCTCTGGACCAGAGCCCCTTCAGGCCATAACTCAGGATTGTACATTTCGTTAATGTCCTTGCATTCTGCAGTCACTTTAAAACAGCCATACATGCACAGTCAATTTTCTGGCAGTTGACATCCCTATTGAGTTTTGATTTTAGATACACCGAGAGTGTCTCTGCCTCCAGATCTGGACAAAATTTTGAAGCGAAAACGCTAACTATTTTAGTCTTTACGACTTTAATGGTACTTACATTTCCAGTGACGAAAATAGACATAGATCCAGCTTTCTTTCGTCCAGCGGCAGCCACAGGCATACCCAGTGTTGCATTCTCTAGTTTCTGCCGAGGCCGACCTTTTTTCACAACTTTACTCCACCTAGGAGAGCCGGTGGAGGACACCGACTCGGCTGGAGCGCTCTTTGTTGAAGCTCCGCTCACGCTGAGGCCAGGAACCGACATCTCCCCAATGCCATTACGAGGTGTCGGATCAGGAGGGCATGCAGACAAACCCCACTCCCTAGCACTCATTTCCACCGTAGGGACTCGTGTACCAGCTGACGCTTGTGTTGCACCCTGGTCGCATTCGCCATCTCGTCCCCCCGGTGCCAATGGCCCATTGCTGTTCAGGACAGCAGCTCCAGCTGACGCACCGCCTGCCTGGGCCTCCAGTGCAGTCACTCAGCAGTTCATTTCCACAACACCGGCCCGAACCTGTTCACAGACATTTGACTGTAACGAGGTTAGGTGTTTCAGCACTCCCAGCTCAGCACACAGGTGCTCCTTTCTCCGAAGCAAACAGGAAACGTCCAAACTAGCAAACGATATCTGCGGCAAACGATATCTGTCTTACCATCAGTTGTCTTATATATCACTGGCTTTTTTGCAAACGTTTCAGAGCAGGAGCTGCTGCGCTACCTCCTGCCGTGTCCGCCATCTGAGCCTTTGTATGGACATCTGTGAATGTAGCATGTACAGTGCGAGCACCATTTTGATTGAATCGACGGAAGTGGGTCTATTGGGGGCGCTTGCATATTCACTTTATTAATATGCAAGATGATCTGTGGAGGCCGAATGGTTGCAGATAGAAATAAAGTTTGTATTATCGACATTTTGGAAGTCATATATGATCTATACATTGGCTATATTAAAGTTGACCTCAGATGATTTTGAAAGGTCAAACTCGAGGTCAGGGAATATATTAACAATGTTAAAAGATATGACTTGAAATTTCAAAAAATTATTTCTCAAAAACTGTCGGATAACTTTTTTTCTAAATCTGGCAATCAACTCAGCTTGATACTTTTTATGAACAGTGCGAGTGCCATTTTGATTGAATCGACGGAAGTGGGTCTAGTGGGGGCGCTGTACTTTAACATTGGGTCTTATGGAGAATGGGCCAAATCGCCTGTGGAAGCTAAATGGTTGCAGATAGAGGCTAAGTTCGTATTACTGACATATAGGAAGTAATATATGACCTATATTTTGGCTGTGTTAAAGTTGCCCTCAGATGACCTTGAAAGGTCAAACTTGAGGTCAAGCAAAATGTTACAATTTTCAAAGGTTTCTAGGCTTGAAAAAATATTGAAGATTGGGAACATATTTGCATTGAACACTTTCAGGAAATAATATATGAACTTTCATTTGGTGGTATTGAACTTGACCTTCGGCAACCTTCGAAGGTCAAACTTCACATAGTGAAATTTCAATGACTTCTATCACCAAAACTATTACAGATAGAGCTTAGGTTTTTGTTGCGGGCACATAGGAAATCATGTGTGAAGTTTCATTCGATGACATTGAACTTGACCTTCAGTGACCTTGAATGCCCAAACTTCACAGTGAAATTTCAATGACGTAAATCAGCAAAATGGTTACAGATAGTTTTGGTTTGTCTTGGAGATCTGTAGGAAGTCATACATGAACTTTCATTTGGTGGCCTTGAACTTGACCTTCGGTGACCTTTGAAGGTCAAACTTCACATCGTGAAATTTCAATGACTTCTATCACCAGAACTATGACAGATAGAGCATAGGTTTGTATTGTGGCCATTTAGGAAGTCATGTATGAAGTTTCATAGGGTGACCTTGAACTTGACCTTCTGTGACCTTGAACGGCCAAACTATACAGTGAAATTTCAATTACTTATATCAGCAAAATCATTACAGATTGAGTGTAGGTTTGTATTGGAGAAGTATAGGAAGTCATGTATGAACTTTCATTTGGTGACCTTCATATTGACCTTCAAAGGTCTAACTTGACCTAGAGAAAATTCAATCACTTTTATCACTAGAAAGGTCACAGATGGAGCCTAGGTTTGTGTTACTGATGTAGGAAGTCAAATATGAACTTTCATTTGGTGACATTCAGCGTGACTGTTGATGACATTTGAAGGTCAAACATGACATAATACAATTACAATGACTTGTTGCCAAAACGGTCACAGATGGAGTCTAGGTTTGTATTACAAACATATTGGAAGTCATATATGAACTTTCATTTCATGACCTTCATATTGACCTTCAAAGGTCAAATGTGACCAAGTAAAAATTCAATGACTTGTATCACTAAAACGGTCACAGATGGAGCCTAAGTTTCTAGGAAGTCACATATGGACTTTCATTTGGTGACATTCAACTTGACTGTCAGTGACCTTTGAGGGTCAAACTCCACACAGGGATTAAAGTTCTCTGTCATTAGACGGATTTCCGTCATTTGGAGTCCATATAGGCCATTTACTCTATGCGAGATCAGTGTGAATCCGAGGAAAAAAAGAAAAAAAAGAAAAAAGGGGGTGGGGGACGCTAGTCTGCAAGGTTGGCGTCCATTGGTACCAATTACGTCACGTTCGAAATGCCCGCGCGATAATTGTGTCCGATTTGAGTTTTCTACCTTGATCATAACCACAACGAACACAGCACCTTAGTTAAATGGGAAAGTCGGCTTTTTGTTTTAAAGGAAAAACATACATTCATGGTTATGATTCATATCTATTACCGCCTACTTTATTTTGTCCCTGGACATCTGTGAAACGTCTGTCAAAATTTATTTTTCCTGACATTTAAAACGTTTTTCATCTTGTACCTACGTAATTCATTCCCGTACACCAGAGAGAGCCTGAAGGCTAACAGAGTACGGATGCCTGGTGTCTGGGGACGTAAAATGGCCATGTGATCATAAAACGTGAGTAATTAAACAACAATTATCAACTGCTTTATCTTGGTGGTGGTTAAGTCTAGAGTGCTACTATTGCTTGTTTATTCTGAAGTACAGGTAGCCTACGACTTTTCTAGTACAGTATAATGGCCATAGGCCTATGTTAATCTTAAAAACAACGGGCTACCACACGTTTTTGATTATCATATATTTCATTTCTGTTTGAGTCTTTTGATTAGCAGTTATTTGAATGATTGTCCACAGTTGCAGATTTAGCAGTTTGATCATTTCCTCTGCATTCTTCCTTCTAATCCAGTGAAGGTAACATGGCTAACTAATTCTCCAGGCTCTGTTTATTTTAACTGGAAGGCCAAGCAAAGCTAATTCACCACTATTTATTCCTTTTAAAAAAGTTGCTTTCTGTGTCAAACCATAAAGCGCGAGGAAAACATTTGCCGGAAAAACGTTAAAAATAGAAATATGATGCTAATGAATTCAATAGACCAATGTGCAGTCTACTTTTAATGAACGTACTGCTTAACAAAACTAGTGTTTGTCAAACGCAACAATTTTAGCCTTTTACTTCGTGCTACAGGAGAATGAAACTGCCAGGTGTGTGTTTCTGTAGCTGTGGTTTGCCACAGAAGAATACAGTATGGCAGTAATGGAAAAGAAGTGCGAGCTCGCCATCAGTCTGAAGCGTGTCACAAGGCTGCTCTTCGCTCCCGGGTGTGACAGCCACTGCAACGGAGGTTCAGCAATTCTTTGCCGTCTGTGTGTGCAACCAAAAAGTGCGCGTACTGTATGTTCTTTTATAGTGAAACATGACCCCTCACTGTGGTGTTATAAGTTACATAAAACATATATATTGAAAAGTTGTATAGATGGTTGATTATTTGAAAGAGTAAAAACTGAGACAAGCTTTGCAAATTATTATTATTATTATGCAACCTCACTTCCAAAAAGAATGGGATGCTGTTTTAAATGTAACTAAAAACAGAATGCAATGATTTGCAAACCACTTACACTTTTATAAATTTACTGAATTTAACAGTTTAATTAAGGCATTGGCTCCTTGTTATTTTAACTGTAAGTAGAGTCCTGCACGCATTTAACTGTGGTTTACAGTTAATATACAGGGAACCTCTGTTATAAACTGATTGTAAAATTACAGTTAAACTAACTGGTAAAAAAAAGGTGCCAGTTAAAATAACTGGCAAAAAATGTGCCAGTTTATAACATTGTAAACCCTATATTTGATTGAAAATAGTACAAATACAAAGACAACATGTCAAATGTTGAAACAAAGAAATTTTATTGTTTTTGAAAAATATCTGCTCATTTTGAGTTTGACGTCAGCAACATGTTCAAAGAAGTTGGGACAGGGGCAACAATGGACTGGAAAAGTTGTGATGCTAAAAAGACACCTGGTGGAACATCTCTCAGATAATTAGCTGAAAGAGCAACAGGAGAATGATTGGGTCTGAGAGGCTTTCAGAAGTAATGATGGCAAGGGTTTCTCCACTCTGTGGAAAACCTGCATGGGCAATTGGTTTGTTGATATGAGAAAAACATTTCCTGATTAAAAATTGCAAAGAATCTGGTGATTTTATACTCTGCTACATAACATCACGAGAAGATTCGGAGAATTCAGAGAAATCTTTATGCAAGGCTCAAGGTCAGAAACCAATATTGAATAACTGATCTGCCGGCATCAAATTCAAAATGAGCATATATTTACAAAAAACAATCAAATCTAATCTGATATGTTGTCTGTGCACTATTTTCAATTAAATATAGGGATTAAATGATTTGCATATAATTGAATCATTGAGTTTTAAGAGGGCTCAACTCCAATGACTTTGAGGTATGCATATCTTTCAACAATAAGGAAACTTCCTTGTAATTTCAGCCAAAAGTATCCCAATGACACTCTCTTGCAAAGAAATAAAGTAAAAATATATGGGTCACAACATGGGCAAAAAAATGTATCAAATTTTCCCTTTCTTTAAATGCTGTGTTCCTTGGAGTTGGGCGCTTTGAAAACTTAAGAATTCAATTAAATTCAGTTTTTATTACCAGTTTACACTGCATCCCAACTTTTTGGGAAATGGAGTTGTAATAATAATAATATATCAGTGTCATTTCATCGATCAAAAATTACATTGGAAAGACAAAGAAAACTGGCCACAGAAAAGCTGTTCAAAAGCATCTTCTTCCCCTCAGACATTATTGGTCTGGAGAATTTAAACTTGATGGCTGCGTAAGAGAACAGCAGCATTGGTTATGTGTGTAGTGGTGCTGAAATCTCAATTTTATATACTGTTTTTCTTTCGTAGGTGTCAAGTAATGTCACATGTAACATGTTTTACAAATTGCAGATGGGAAATATGACTTGGCTGCGGCTTGAGAAAAATTCAGTGAAAAGATTTTTCTTCGCTTTAATCCCTGTCCACAGTGAAATTACAATGACTTGTATCACCAAAATGGTCACAGATTGAGCCAAGGTTTGTATAGAGACATTTAGAAAGTCGTATATGAAGTCCATTTGCTGACCACAACTTGACATTCTGTGACCTTTAAAGTTCACAATTGACATATTGAATACATATTGACATATTTTTAATGACTTGTATCACAAAAACTACTTCAGAGCTTAGGATTGTATTACAGAAGGTCTTATAAATGTATGTGAACTTTTATTTAGTGACCTTGACATTGATTTTCATTGATTCAAATGACAAACTTCACATGAAATTTTCATAACTTGGATCATCGCTGTAAGACTGCTTGCCGATAAGCTATAGGACCCTTGGTCCTATTTTTGTATTTTACTCTTTTTATTTCCTTTCCTTTCTATCCTAGACGACTGGAGGTGAATTTTCATTTTGTATTTGTATCGAATACTCCCGTTTTAATCATTTCCCTTTTTATTACCCTGCCCCCAAACCAAGTGCGGGAGGGGTTATATGTTTGTCTCCGTTTATTTATTTCTCGGTGTGTGTGTTTGTCTGTGGACAGCCTACAGGCCGCAGTTTTGGTGGGATTGTTTTCATATTTCACAGAGGGGTTGGTAATTGTCCAAGTGAGAAGTGATTAGTTTTTGGTACGGATCCGGATCAAACTGGATGCTGGATCACTTCAGAAATTTTGTTAACATTGGGAGATAGGGCAAATTTCAACATTTTCTTTAATAACCCCATCAAAAACATAATGAATCACTTGAACATAAACACACTATAGCCCTCCAGGGAGGGCAACAACCATGAGTTCAGTGTTGCCGACTCTCACGCATCTGGCGTGACAGTCACGCATTCAGCCTCAATCTCACGCTCTCACGCTCAAGAGAGAAATCTCACGCCAAATCTGACATTATTTTATGTTGTAAATTTTTCCACTCGTGTGCTCATTTCCGAATGACTATAAACAAGCTCTAGTTTTACATAGGCTATAAACTCCTAATTAGACCACTCCAGTGTCCAATGCGTTATTTACACTTTTCTCTGATTGTTGATTCGCTGAAAACATTTGCTGTCATTACGTCTGTGACGTCCGTCTGCTGCCTATTTATTGGCATAAACTTCAGTGTTGGTCAGAGGGTCAGAGCCAGTACAGCACCGGTGGAAGTGGCGAGGTGTGAAATCCGAGTGGTTATCGAGGTAATAAAAATATGATTTATCAAAACCAGATAGGCCTACTTGCTTGCCTGTACTTCATAGTTCAACGGTGTCCGATGGAAAGTCGCATTATGTACTCTTAGCGTAGCAAGGAAACAGAAAAGTTTTAGGTGTAATCAAAGCTAGTTTGTATAGATCAGCTAGGTAGCTACCAGTGACGTGCGGTTGGAGGTTCGTTTGGTGAGGCACAATCCTCCCCTTTGCTTGATTAGCAATCAGATGAATAACTAGTTAAGTAAGACTTTTCGGCAGAGTGACGGGCCAGTTTAAGTTTCCACGGCGTTATTACGCAGTACATGGAACCTGAAATGCTCACGAAACTGCCGATTTGCGCGTACTTGCTTACAGAAAGCTAGAGACCTGTGGTGAGGTGAGGCAGTAACCCAACCTACAGGATTTTGTGAACCTGTTCTCACGTACTATGCCTGATTGACAATCAAAACAATTAAGACCAAGCCTATAGGAAGCCCGTATACTGATAGAGGAGATAATGACAAAAAGATTCATTCACGCATTCGCTTAAATTCGCGACTGCAAGGATGGAAATTTGAATAATCAATTAGGAATAATTCTTTGCTCTCGGTAATTTTGTATATCATTTTAAAATTTTGTTAATGGGATTATGAAAGAAGACTGAAAATAACCGTCCGCTTTTTTTGTTTGGGTGTAAAAGCACGTATTTCAAGGAGAATACATTGTATATTGATCAAGCATTGAACTCCGCAAAAGTCGAACTGTTTTAATATTTGTTGATGACATTGCTTTGGCTTCTTGTTAGCAAGTACCGCATAAATCTGCATTGCCAGTTTATTTGTTGTTCCAGTTTACAGAGAAGGCGCTTGTAAAGACAGGACTTTTTGTGAGCGCATGTATTGTTCCTTCAGTTCACAAATACTGACACTTGTTGTTAACAAGGTTAAATCAATAAATGAACTTGAGATTTTCAAGAAACTTTCCCACTAATTTTTTTCCCAAATCAGCCAAAGCAAAATTGTTGAGATAGACAAGAGCATACTGGACCATTCTAAGGGCCCAATATACAGTCATTTCCTGAACATAAGCTGCACCATGTATCAACCTCAGGTCAGTGTTTTATGCAAACTAAGAAAACAAAACCATGTATTAACCTCACCAGTGTATTAACCCCAGTTTACTAAACATTACCTATCGAATTAGAATCAGATGATAATTTAATGACAAGGTGGAGTGATGAGAAGATGCATTCTAATGTCTAACCCTCACCCATGAATTAACCTCATAGATTATGACCTCTTATAATAATCGGGAAATTATGGTAGTCGGTAGGCCTATAGGTTTAGACGGTAAGAGGTTTGCAGCAGTGGCCCAAAATTTCTAGTAGGTCGCTGCATGCACATGTTTGGGGAGAAATCTCACTCCAGCTAAATGACCAAAGTTGGCAACCCTGTGAGTAGTTTGATTCGGATCTGGATCTGACAGATAAAAAACCTCTAAAATATTGACCATATTTGAAGGTTGTGGGCGCGGGCCGGGTATGTGGCCTCCAGACACGCTCTCTAGTTAACTATTGCTACTTACCTGCATTCCAATTCAATAACATCTATATCTCGGTCACTTAAACGTACCACTTAGAACGTCCGGGGGATTGGTAATGTTATTAAAAGGAAAATTTTAACACATTTAAAAAAAGAAAAATCGGATCTAGTACTGCTCCAGGAAAGTAGATTATCTGATTCTGAACATTTGATTCTTAGGAGAGATTGGGTAGGCAGAGTATACTTCTCTTCTCACTCAAAATAAAAAAGGTACAGCTAATTATTCTCATAAGAACCTGTAACGCCACTCCCTCAGCATCTTCACAATCAGCCTATTTAGACCAGGACTGCATTTTTCAGCTCTGTAATCATTGCCTGCATCTGTGTCTTATTTCCACTGTTGTAGTATTCCTATTTAGGTCTGAGCTTCGCATCCATTCGGGGAGAAGTCTCGTAAGCCACAAGTCTGTTTAATCTTTTGTCTTGTATAGACTTATCTCCGGCGTTTCACATGTATGTACTCTAACTCTTGAACTTGGTGCTGTTTATTGTTAATGTCAGCACTTTAACTTTATTACCAGGAACCTTGATTCCTTGTTCTTTTTCTATTTTTGTAGTAAATTGTTACTGTAGCAAAAAGCCCAGTGTTTGCATTACTAATAGTATTATCCAGGAATCTCGATTCCTTGTTCTTTTTGTATTGTATCTTGTTTTTGCCTTCTTGCTGTGGTGAAGGCATAATAAACACAATCAAGTCCATCTTCACTCCTGAGTCCAGTCCACAACTTCCTGTTCTCCTTGCACATCACCGGTGCTCAGAGCACAACCGTTACAGAACCTTCCTTTTATTTTAGAACATCAAGAGAAAGACTCCGAAGGGAAATTCATTTTAATTACAAGCTCAATCCTTAATCAACACATAACTAGGCTGAGTGTTTATGCCCCAAACTACAATGTATGATTCGCCCCATTTTATGTATCAGATAATTTTACTTTTTAATCAGCATTGTAAGGGTTTGGGGAGAGATCACGTGATCATCGCGAGGGATGTAGATGCTTCATTTTGTCGCTGCGCACATCCCCTCAATATTTAAGCATTATTTTCATACCTATCGCTATTTTTTCAAGCTCTCGGTTGATTTTACTGTTTCGTATAAGCTTTGTGCACACTGAGATGGAAGCAAGCTTGAAAAAGGCGACGGGTAAACAGCAGGTAACAGCTCGTTCAGCCGACAACGTGGAGCTCGCCAAGTTAGTTAAGCTAGCAGTTGTAGAAGCTATCGGGGAGGCCATCCTTGTGCTTGTGGAGGATGTGGTGTCTAAGTTGACAAACAAGACACAGGCTCTGGTGGATGCACAGGTCGCAGTATTCCGTGGAGATGGTTGCCATGCAGGCTGATATTTTGAAGTGCAAGGACTATATGGAGAAGGACGAGAATCGTATGGTGGGGATGGACAGCCGACTCTCTTCGTTGGTGAGAAAACTGACAGCAAAGCATGTCCCACTGGAGGACAAAATTGCCAACATGGAGGATAGGTCGCGCAGAGATAACTTACGTGTACATGGAGTCCCTGAAAACGCAGAGACTTTGCATGTTCTTGCTTTCCTGACGGATGCCATCCCCAGGTGGTTTTCCAACCTGGGCTCTATCGAAATCATGGGCGCACACCGCAGAGGCGCCCCAAAAGAAGACACACAAACGGCAGACCTGTGCCTCACACCATTATCTTCAAGCTGCTGTGCTTTACCGACAGAGATCAGATCCTGAAAGCGGTGTGTGGTTCGGCCGTGGAGTTGGGGAAGGACCATTAAACCGTCCCGGACTTCAGCCCGCACATGTTCAAACGCAGGCTGGCCTTCTCCCAAGGCAATGGACTCTCTGCAGAAACTTGACTTTCGCACCTTTTCTCCTCTATCCTGCAAAACTTAAAAGCGGCCAGGGAGGAGTGAACCATCTTTTCAACACCCCACATGAGGCAAAGGATTTCATCACTTGGTGAATAATCTACAACTACCGGGTAATTCCCCAGCTGGTCATTTTAATTCAAAATGGATTGCATGTAGGCTAATTGGCAACTTCGACCCGCGGTGTTTAGCGTGAACTGCCAGGTATAGCCTGCAATGACGCTAATTTCTACTGGGTGAAGTCAATTAGTAAGAAAAACGCCAATTTCACAATGTGGTGATAATTGATTCTTAGAAGGTTGGTGGACAAGTGATGCAAGTTATTTTTTGCGCAGTTCTTTTATGATTACGATGGTTAATGATAGTAAAATAGTGGTGGCTAACAGGTAGCAGCTACATAGCTAAGTCACGAGTGATTATCTTTGATCCTAATTAATTTAAGAACATTTTAACTTCAGACGACGTTAAGTTTTTCAGATTCAGTTTTAGTGTTAGGCTATTTTTAAACTTACTGTAAGTTTGTCTACTGTGTCGTTTGATCCTGTGAAACGTCTAATGCTGACTAGTCTTTTAACTTGCGTGTGTTAACATTAATGTTTCCTGCCAGAATGTCCATGATGCAGCTATGGGAGACCTTGGTCACTACGCCTGTCTGGTTTGTTGCCTGCGAAAGAAGAGTGCGCTGGCTTGACTAAGCTTACCGATAACTAGCTATAACTTCACAACAACGGGCATAGCGTAGAAACTCTGGTAAGCGTGGCTGGGTCACATCGCCAACATTTCGTCTTTAATTTTCAGTTATGAAACCTTGCTTTATTTACTGCCAATAAAACTTTTATTTTCTGACAAATGTGTTCGTGTGTTTCTGTTTACCATCGCATCACTGCCTAGTCTCAACACTGTAGCGGGCAAGATGTTCATAAGAGCCAAGTGCTAAAGATCTCTTTGGGAAGATCAAGGAACCACGTCAACTCAAGGCAATGGGGACGCCAGAACTGGAATTTTGGGGGACACAGCATTCCTTTCAAACAATTATTAGCCCTGACTTGTGCGCAATCATTTTCTAACTTAGAAATACATTCACTCTGAAAACACTCCACAGTATCAGGCGTTGCTAGTTCTCCCCATTAAAGTCAGGCGATGCGGACTAGTGTTGTGTCGTTCGCGAACAATTTGTTCAAACGAACGAATCTTTTGAATGAACGTACTGAATGGAATCACTTCATGAACTGATTTGTTCCTTTCTCAGTGAATTTGAGCTCAGCCGCGAGCATGCCGACCGGGAGTGGAACTGCCACATTCTGTCACTGTGACTCACTTGTGAATCTTCGGCGAACGACGCAGTCAGCGTGATTCACGTTCGCGCTGCCACTCACTCATGTTTCACGAACCTACTGCACACACAGAGAACTGTGACTGGCTGAGGACGTGATTCACATTCGCGCTGCCACTCACTCATGACTCGCGAACCTACTGCACGCAGAGAACTGTCGCTGAGGACGTGATTCACGTTCACGTACTGTGCTGAAAGTGGCGCTGTGTCACTCACTCGCATACTGCACACAGAGATCTGCCACTCAAACAGTGATGTGCCGTCGGAGGTCAGTTAGGGGAGGCAGAATCCTCACCGTTAAACAAAGGATAACTCGTTATTAATTTGCTTTATTAGCAATCTGAGAATTGATTAACAAATTTACAAGACTAGACGGTAGAATGGTGTTCCAGTTTCATCCAGGACACTATTGCTCATTGCATTGAACTTAAAATGCCCATGAGACAGCAAATTTGTTCATATTTGTTGACAGGAAGCTTACACAATGCCATTAACAAGTATTGAAACCTTTCTTATGTGGCGCTCAATGTGTGGTCAGAATGTTTACGATAATATTTTCCCCCTTAAATACAGTACGTACTTATTAATGCCATTCAAAAAAATTAAATAAAATAGGGAGTTTATTTCCAGTCTTCTTTCATAAACCCATCAACAAAAGGTCAAAACGATACATGGAATTACCGAGGGAGTTGAGTTTTTTTTCTAATTAATTATTAAGATTTACATACTTGCAGCCTCGAATCAAAGCGTGAACGGAAATGAACCTTTTTGACGCTATCACCTCTTAATCATTACAGGCTACAAATAGCTGAGGCTCGGTCTTAATTGTTTGATTTAAAAAAAAAAAAAAAAGTTAAAATTGATTGATTGTCAATAAGGCATAGTACATGGAAACAGGTTGACAAAATCTAGCGATAAAAAGGAGAAGCCACTGCCTGCCCTGACCACACGACTCTGCACTCAAAGTAAAGCTGCATCTCCCGTGAATGACTGTGTACTATGGTCTGCGAACGAACGCACCGTCCCTCAGTAAGTGAACGTGTCAACAGAGTGAATGTGAACCTCAGGCCAGGGCTGAATCATGACCTGAATGACGGATCGTTTGGCTTTTATCAGTTCGGGGAGTCGGAGAACAATGCACTATGCAGTCAGGGCTCCTGCTATGCACTGAACGATTCAGTGAACGAATCTTTTGAACAAATCGTTTTAATGAACTGATTCTAGGGAATCAGTACAGTCAAAAGAACTGCCGTTCCCATCACTAATGCGGACGAGCACTTTGGTGCATTTAAATCAGCGTCATTGAAAAATGCACAAAGGCGTTTCAATGCTGTTTTATCTCATTTCAGTAATTTAAACGATCATAGAATGCACGGTGGATCGCCCGATGTGCTGATGAAGTAGCTCAGAAGTTCCAGAGCAGTTTGTCTTTCATAAAGCATAGGCCTGTTCATAAGTAAAATATTTTTCGGTTCTGAATTTAGCCCATCATTTCGCCACTGTTAGATTGCATAGGGGGAGAGGCCATGTCTTCAATTGCCAATGGATCATTACTATGATTGAAAAACTAGTCTCTCTTTTCCCTTATTGACAACTAGGCAGGACTAACTGTTGTTAAAAAGAAAAAAGAAGGATGCGTCTGTGCTACCCCAAATCCAGTTCTGGCGCCGACACTGATTCGAGGTCAATAAAGCCCGCGATGTGACGCATATTGCCGACATATAAGTCTAACAAAAGCAATGTAATGCTTCGCTTTATGTTTAGACAGAGCAATGTTGGACTATGTAAGCGAGGCAGACCAGTAACGTTGCGTGTCATTTGCGCATAATTACATATAATTATGCTTTCTGACTCTCCGCGATTAAGCAAATTTACCTTGCTCCGTTTCTTTAATCAGAAATGACCATAAACCAGTGGTGCAGTCTACGTGATACGCAGGTATACGCCGTATCCCCACTGGAAAATGTCAATGATTTGCGTATACCTTCTTAAAAATGTGCGAGGATACGTAACAACATCATTTTGTAACGGAGCTTTCACGCGTATATTAATTAAATTCACCGGTAGGATTGAAGCACGACTTTCAGACCTCTGGGGCTTCAGTCGCCTGTGAGTCTGCGATCAGTTGCTAGGCAACAGCAACAAACTTGCTTGGCGGGCATGCTCTCTCTGCTCAAATGCAAATGAATGAACTAGAGAGATAAAGTGTGAAACAAAAACAACGGCAGACTACACTCTTTCAGTGTTTTCAGAAAGTTGCCCAACTTGCCCCCGAAACTACTGCCGGTGTTCTGTCAATTTTTGCTACCTATCAAAATATGATACCTCGCGGTTCTGCGCTTGCGCAGACCGAAAATCTTGGGCTCAGTTTCTTTGCTCACATCTTAAATATCTTTGAAAATCATGAAAACACATTTTTTTCAGTGCGCCTTTCGACTTGTAAGCATATACCGGTATATATTTGCATGTACAGGCTGGGTTTTCCTGAAAATGCAGAAATTAGATGATAATGGCGTGCAGCATATGTCTTTTTGAACAAACTTGTCCAACACATTGTAACATCTGCTTATGTTATAACAAGCTAGCAAATAATAAAGTTACTACTGTAGACTGATTCTCATATTGCAATATTAAGGCAAAAACAGATACTTTACGATCGCTTTGCATTCCGGCAGCACTTTTTGACAAGGCAGCACAAACTGTCAGAACACCGGTTCGAATGACACTGCTGCTCCAGAAGATGACAGAGAGGTTCGAGAAACTAACGTTGCAGAAAAACAGGCTGAGGCTGTCCTAAACAATACAAAGAAGGAGCCCAATGCCAACGTTACTGTAATGTTGCCCGGTAAGTGAAATTAGAATATACGTTATCATTAACTGTAATAGCAGAGGATTGTTAGTATATTTAAATGTATCGAGAACTAGCTAATTTGGCTAAAGTTTGTGTGGTGGTTCAATGAATGGGCGAGAAGAGGAGCGATAACTTAGATATCTGGCGTCTGCGTTGTGTGTGTGTGTGGGGGGGTTATGTGCAGTGGTGCAGTGACAGTCATAAACAGTATACAATTTTTATATTTTAAATATAATATTTTATGTTAAAAATGTGTCTTGTGTTTCCTTTGTTATTGGAGGCTTAGTGTTAATTACAAAAAGTTAATTAAAAAAAAGAGACATCTGTCACAACATGTTTAATGTATGGAATTTAAGCGGGGTCCAGCCTGTGTTCCCAAAGTCCTATGGTCTCTCAAGGCAATTTTTTCAAGCTTGTTCCCTCATTATCTTGTCAGAAAAAAATTAATAATTTCTATACCTCTGTTTATAGAGGTAGGCTTATTTACATTTTATATACTCAGTCAAAAAAGAAACTTCACACTCGTTTGGAGGTCGATAAGTTGAACATACAAGAAAAGTGGTTTAAAATAATGATTTAATTCCATTCTGTACCCATTAAGGACGGTGTACCATAAAAATCATGTTCATAATGTAACCAGTTCCACCGGAAATGCTACGGAAATGTAAGAGAGTAAAATGGTAAGTTACAACTTGATGAAAAGCATGTCAATAGCGCGTATGCCCTCCATGAGCGTTCACAACTGCGACGCGAGCGTCTCCTCATGGATTGAATGATGCGTCTGAACACAGCTTGGGGATGCGTCGCCATAATTGAACCAACATGGCACCAAGTTCCTGCAAATTCTGTGGAGGGTTCCTAACTTGACGGCGTCTTCTGCCCAACACATCCCGTACATGTTCTATGGGATTAAGGTCGGGGGAGACCTTGAGGGCCACTCCATGACATTGATGCCAGCATTCCTAAGAAAATTCCGCGTTAAATTGGCCGTATGAGGTCTGGCATTATCGTGTTGGAATGTCAGACCTGGGCCATGAGCTGCCATGAATGGCAAAAAGCTCTGGAATGAGCACTTGATCTCTGTATCCTGCAGCAGTTAGGTTTCCTTGAACGACCATCAGTCAGGGAACAGGCAGGACCATTAAAAGGCACCCCAAACCATAACACTACCGCCCCCAAAACAGTCCACTTCCTGCACACAACACGGGGCGTTGCGTTGACCGCGTCTCCTCCAAACTCCAACTCTCCAATCAGCGAAGTGCAAAGTGAATCTGGATTCGCCACTAAAAACGACCCTATTCCAATCACGCTGAGTCCATCTCAGATATCGTTGTGCACAGAGAAGCTGTTGGCGTCGGTGTAACTGGGTTAAAATTGGTCCACGATATGGCCGGCGTGCATGGAGACGAGCAGTGCGCAAGGCGATTACGTATGGTTTGGGCAGTCACACGACCTCTAAACAATTCATTCCTAGTGGACATTGCGGTGAAAATCGATTAGGCAAATGGCGTAAGACGATTTGTCGGTCTTCTGCTTGTAATCGTCACCGTGGTCTACCCGAGCAGTCGGTCTGCTGTGGTGCCAGTTTGTTGGAGGCGTGTCCGAAGATCATGGATAGTCCGTCGACTGCATCCCATAACCCTGGCAACGTCAGTGACCGATGTTCCCGTATTCAGCATGCCAATGGCACGTTCACGTTGAATGTTTGACAGTCGTGGCATTGGAAATCAACGGATAATAGACTGTAAGAACTTGTTTTTCCGAGATGTCACTCTACCGTGCTAACGTGGGCTCAATTGCACGTGTCTCATAAGGTCACGTGACTAGGAACACGAGGAAACATGCTTTTACCTTGATGTATGCTCGCACGTGCTGCATGCTTGTGCACGTCGGAGTTGCTGTGTGTCATGATGTCTTTGACAACGCATTTACCCCTAATAATAATAATACAAGAGATATTATTATTATTATTATTATTAAGTTTCAAGAAAATATTTAGAAATGTATGAGTGTGAAGTTTCTTTTTTGACTGAGTATATATCGTTAAAAAACTGCATTTTGTATTTACTCAGGTTATCTTTGTCTATCATTAAAATGTTTCTGATGATCTGAAACATTTATGTGTAATGGCTGGTAAAAGTGGAGTTTCAGATTCAGCGGCAGGCGAAGGTGCATCAAGCTCGAAGCCGGTGCAGCTGAAAGTGATAGAGCGAGAATAGGAAGGGCAAGGAGCTCGCGTTTCTGAATACACAACAGACTGAAGTGCCAGAAACGAAGCGAGCAACCACAGAGGAAAAGAAATCTCAATAAACAAGAAACTAACAAGGCACTAGACAATTGTGCCATTAAAAACCTAAAGAAGCAAAGCTTCCCAGAAATAAAGATAATATATAAACTGGCAAACCCTGACTAAAGATTTCTCGAGCCGAAGCGAGTAACATGACATCAGACACTCCAGCAAAGGAGGTGTGGCGACCTCCGGCTTAAATAGACTCCGGGGAAGGACCGCCCAGGAATAATCAGCCAGCTGGGTAAAAAATCCGATGTGGAAAGAAAACGATGTCGTCAGGAACAAGAGTGACAAAGAAAGCAAAAAGCACATACACAAACCATGACATTATGTGTGCCAAATATGCAAAAAAATAAGAGCAAATACTTTTTCACTGCACTGCGTGTGTATATACACATATATATATATATATATATATATATATATATATATATACACACATATATATATATATATATATATATATATATATAGCTCTGAGACGGGTGAGTGCGAGTTCACAGTATACCCTCTACAAAAAAATAGACTGCACCACTGCCATAAACCATAATTAGACAGCTTGACAACTAGAAAAAAGTTGTATTCACTCAACACCCAAGCTTTATGCCTCAATAGTAATGGCTCTTCTGAGTATTAATCAAAAATTTCGACTGAAAGCTGGACATTTATCTTCACTGTGAAACACAATGCGGAGTTGTGCATATGACCACATATTGCATCTGTTCTGAGCATTATTTCGTAAGCCACTCAGCATAATTTCCGTAGTTCTTTTTTATTTATTTATTTTTGCCAAATTCCGATATCGGCTGCCTGTTCTTTCGTGCAGCCTAAAAAATGCGTTTTCTCCCTTTTTTCTCGAAACCTTAAGAGATAGGCAATTGTTGAGGATTATATTTCAATATTTCTCATATTCATTAGTCATCAGTAGAACAAATGCCATGTTGAATAACCATAATCAATAATCATAATCAGTATCCATATTATGTAAGCAGCAGTAACACACACACACACACATAACATAACACACACACACACACACACACACACAAGTAGTTCACATACGCATAGGGAGGGGATGAGCAGTGCAAACACACATGTACACATGTACATACACACACACACACACACATATACAAGCAGTTCACACACAGACACACACACATGCAAGCAATTCAATTCACACATGCATGAGCAGCTCACACACACATAAGCAGCACGCTTCTGTAGCTTTGATTAGTAAGCAGGCTTCTGTTTAGTTGATTCAAAAACATAATCAGGCGATGCATTTGATTTCTGTAGCTTTGATCAATGTTTGTTCAGTAAAATCATTAGTTTGTTGCTGAAAAAAAACAATTGAATCATTTATGTAACCACTTGTATCCTATTCCTTTGTCTGTACTTTTCATCTCTTGAGTGGAACTTTCCACTCCTTTTTAGTCATGTGCAGCTCATTTTTGCTTTGAATTCCTGAAGGATTAGGTAGTGGCGTTTTGGTTCGCCTGGCCAATTGTAGCGCGAGAATGAGAATTCGGAAAGACCATATTTGGAAGATATTTCCTGTGATAAAGGTATAAAAGCTGGGTGTTAAAAATAAGAAATCAGTTCTTCTTGCGCAAAAAGAACTCTGCTTTACATTTATCAATATGCCTCAATAAAGCCTAATCGTCTGAAGAATCTGTGTCTCTCCAATTGCTTGGGGATGGGGGAACCTCATAATCTGAAAATACGTCTGGATGAAAACCACAACATACTTGGCGAGCCAGCGGCAGGAGTCGGCAAAGGTTGGTTCCACTCATAAGGGTGGGCGGTCTTTCGGTGCTCGGAGATGGTGCGAGGAACACACACACACACCCCCTAAGTTGCCAGCAAACTAAGGATAAGGTGACCAATTTAATTAATTTGATTTAATTATCTTGCTCAGATAGATAAGTGAGGGTGTTGTTTTGTGTTTGTCCTGGCCCTGATCTGGAGCACTGGAGACAAGTGACCTTTTAGGCTCAAAAGAATCTAGACACAAAATTGGGGAAATTAAAGGGAGAGGGACAGAATCTACAGAATTTATATGTAACTACTAACCACTAACAATGAATTCGCAACAAGTTACTGTGAGTAATTGTTTGGAACTCAGAGCGCGTTCTGTAACTGGTTTGGTGTCGACTGTTGTTATATGTGAGGCCTGTGCTGGGACCCTAAAGGGAGGAATAAACCTGCAGGCCTCCCCGCTTGAGATTGGGATACGGCCTGGATGACCTAGAGAGGTACTGGGATATGGCCTGGATGACCTAGAGAGGTACTGGGATCCGTTTTTTGCAGTGTTGTCTGTCTTGTTGTTTTTTTATTTTTTACAAAGGGTCGCCTTTTTTAGGCGTATGGAGCTAGGCGATTAATGGGTTTGTGAGGACAATTGACTGGAAATAAGTTTGCTGGGTCCTAAGGGTGGACTGACTGGTAGTAAGGATTGCGAGGTCCCGTACAGACGCTTTTTTGGGGAAGTTTGTTGGGTGGAATGCGGCTCCCTTTTTGCATGAGTGTAGAGTAAATGTGGATATGAACAGTGGTCTTGTTGCGTGTTGCATTAGTTGGGGGAGTGTTAAGAGTGCACTAAATATAAATAAATAACCCCTAGTTTACATGCAATAAGTTAAATTTATTGGTCATTACTGTTTGGCAGATTAAAACAAGTAGAAAATTGCATGTATTAAAAGATGATTATTTTAGCATTATTTTGAGTGGTGTACTATCATTGAATAGGTGAGAAAAAAAAAAAAAACAATTTGGCCGAGAAATGAAATTTGGATTAAAAAATAAACAATGATGATTACGGCAAAGCTGGTAGATAGAGGGAAAAAAAAGGAAAAAAAGAAGGAAAAAAGTAAAAGAAACTTCCTATGTTTGGAAAAAAAAAAAAAAAAAAGGCAAATGGAACTAAACAAGAAATATCATTGATTAGACAACTAGATGGTTATACACTAAACATAACACTGGTTTAGGATTGTGTAACAAAATACAATCTGTCTAAAAGGAAGAGGAGAAATCGCATAAGCGGATTTATAATGTAAACTGTTCGCTAAGCATAGTGAGCAGTGTAACTGGTAAAATAGACATATTGCGATTTAATACGTGGGGAAAAATAATTTGGCTTAAGTAATAAATAACAATGGCAACGCCTGTGGAGGAATTAAGAGAGCAATTTCCTACCTTTGAGAATGATTTAAAAAAAAAAAAAATTGTCAAATAACTGGGAAAAAAGAACTAAAAAAAAAAAACAGACTTACAAAGTGGCCAGAAGAGGGGAAATTTGATCTTGCAATATGTGAAAAAAATGATGGGTATAGTGACAAATTATGCATCGGCAGCAAAAAGGGTTAAAAAAAAGAGAATAAAATGAGCTGGCAGTTCTGGAATTGTTTGGAGAAACAAACAATGCCAGCAGCCATACCACTATTCGATCTGCTCCAGCCGCGTGGCTGAAGCTAAGCAGGCGTGGGCTTGGTTAGTACTTGGATGGGAGACCACCGAGGAAACCCAAGTTGCTACTGGAAGAGGTGTTGGTGGGCCAGTAGGTGGCGATCTTCCCTCTGGTGGAATAATCCCCAATGCCCCAGTGCAGTGACGGGGACACTGTACTGAAGGACATACCGTCTTCGGATGAGGCGTTAAACCGAGGTCCTGACTCACTGTGGTCATTAAAGATCCTATGACACTCTTCGATAAGAGTAGGGGTTCCCGGTGTCATGGCTAAAGTCCCAACCTGGCTCTTTCGACCTGCCACCTAATCATCCCCTGATCCAATTGGCTGTGCAAAATTGCCCTCTCCTCCCCACCTCAACCCCCAGGGCTCCCTTGAAAAAGAGATTTCAATCTCAACGGGACTTCCCTGGTTAAATAAATAAAATAAATAAAAGAAAGGGGAATGCTAAACATTCAGGATCAGGATAAATATTTTGTAAAGCAAGGTGAAGCTGCGTCTCAGTCAAAGCCATCTGAAAAGTTTACTGACAATGAATTGTTTAACCCAGCACCGTATGCCCCCCTATATTCAGGAACAATGTTTAACCCAGCGCCGTATGCCCCCCATATTCAGGAACAATGTTTAACCCAGCGTCGTATGCCCCCCCATATTCAGGAACAATGTTTAACCCAGCGCCGTATGCCCCCCCATATTCAGGAACAATGTTTAACCCAGCGCCGTATGCCCCCCCATATTCAGGAACAATGTTTAACCCAGCGCCGTATGCCCCCCCATATTCAGGAACAATATTTAACCCAGCGCCGCATGCCCCCCATATTCAGGAACAGAGGGAGAGACAGCAGCTGAAAAAACCTGAAGTGAGTAATATACAGTAATATCAGATTTGGAAAACCCAATTGTATGGCTATAAGGGTAGGGATTAAGGAAACAAAATTGCCGTTGGCAGTGTGTGAAAGAACACGTAGAAGGCTTTAGGTTTAAATTTAAATAGCGTAGAAGAAGAAATTGATTTAATGGGGATGTATAGCATACAAATTTTTAAAAAAAAGTGAATTAGCAAATGTTTATTGGTTTGGGGATATAGTAGACCAAATTAAAGAGCAAGTTTGGAGTACCTGGGGAAAATACTGTATATTGAGGCCCAAAGACCCCAGGCTACATGGCATTGTACAATGATATTCGACCCCACTTAAGACCCAGAATTAGAAAAGAAAAAAAAAAAAAGTGGGCCCTTAATGTTGATTTGGAACAGGAAAACAAACAACGACTAAAATTATAATTAACTGTCAATTGACAGGGAAAATAAAGCAAGTGAAAATTCCTATTCAGAAATCAGAGCTTAAACTTGGAGAACAAATTGAGACAGAATTAGACCAATTTCCAGAACAACTGTGATCTCAACATGATACATATGTGGCAGAATGCTATCAGCAAATCCAGTAATATCCACTGTGAATGTGAGGTAATGACACCATTTGAATTAGTTAAATATTTGTAAAATTCTAAAGAACTAGAAAATCTAAGCAGCTTTCTTGAAATAATTAGACTGTGTAAGATTGGTGTGCTAGAAGTATATCTCTGAAAAGAAAATGAAGGAAAAGTAACACTGAGAAACAAAAAGAATAACACAGAGCATTCAAAATTTGCCAAGGTACTGTTAAACACGATATACAGGGCAGTAAATTCAGTAAATTTAATTGATAGAGGTTTCTCTATCAAGTATTGGAAACTTTTAGTTGCTATTTGAAGGTAAGAAATTAGGGTAAAATGATCAGAAAGCTAGCAGTAAATACAAAATTGAGTATAGAATTTCATAGTACATATTAGATTTATAAAAGAATAAAAAATCAAGGGAACTATTGTGGGATTGGAAACTGGATGACTGGATGGGTTTTAAACAAAGATGCATGAAAAACAATACCGCGAATGGAGCCTTAGTTACCAAAAGCAGATAAGGGAGAAAGAAATAGGTGAAAGGCCCGACATACAGAGGCCAGAGAGCAGAAAGGGGAGAAAGGGGGTCTAAGCAATGCGATTTCATGTGGAATTTTCTTAATTTGTTTATCAAGAATAAGTTCTGCCCAGCAAAGGAGTCATGTAAAGGATCAATGCTATAACAAATGAGGTGAACAAATGTGACTGAAAGCTTTCCTGACCGAAGAAATGCAATTAATAAATTCATGATCTTTTCTGTTTTTGAACAGGAGGGACCAACAATTCAAGGAGACGAATTGACTAAACTTTCTCTGATTTTTTACTTTGACAGGAAAAGTCCCAGCGAGAGGAAAAGCAGCACAATTATGATGATTGAGTTCATTGTTTGCATCTAACTCATTCTATTGAAACTTTTCACAGAGTGCGCACTCCAGAAGGGAAGAGATTAAAAGTGACCTTGAGGGGAAAATAAGCTGGCCAGCTAAGGATTCAACAGCAGGGTTGCAACTTAAAAAGTTTACCTTCTAAAATAAATTTGGGGAAATCAATTCGGAGTATTAATACAAGACTAAGACTAAATTCAAAAGGTGGACCACCATATAATTGAAAAAAGTCGACTAATAAAGTGATCACATTATTTTTCTTCCGTTCTAAATTTATTTTGATTAGGCTGACAAAATCTTTTCCTCTGACTATTAGTGAGAAGGACGGGGACTTTCAAATAAAAGGTACTGACTGAGCTGACCAAATTTGGGACGATTGTTTACCTTTATGTACTGGGAGCCCAACAGAAAAACTATTTTACAGTTGAATATTCAATATGTGCCCACTTTTAATAAAAAAAAAAAATAAAAAAATAAAAAAAATTGCATATTGTAACACACGGTCTAAAGCAACTCCACCCGGTTCTGCTGAGGACATGGGGAACTGTCACCATGGCTGGGGCTAATAAGCCCTGACTGTGCATCTCCTCCATGCTCTTTGCAGAACCCTAGACTGAGGTGGGTTGCTAAATCAAAATTCATTGTAAAAAAAGACTGAAAAGATATTGTTACTGCCCTCCCTTTTGACCCAGAATACATTGAAACATAAAATTATGAATATACTGCGAGGTATCGTTCAGGAACCAGTCGCAAGAACACAGGATTACAGGTAAAGTGGCTTTATTGAGCGAGGGGGGTAACCCCCGCAGGGCAGAAGGCAAAGGTACAAAGTCCACAATCCAAAAATCACAATCCAGTAGGGCAGAATCAGAGTCGAAAACCAGGGCAGCAATCACAGTACTCGTGGTCGGACAAAAACAGGTTCGGTACACAGGCACAGGATTGTCAGAGAAGCAAAAGCCAAAATCCAGTGGGCGTAATCCAAACCGTTAACAGGGCAGCAAACACAAAACTCGTAGTCGGGCAAAAAGGGTTCGTAAACAGATGCAGACAATAGTATCAAAAGCAGAGCCAAAAATCGTAAAGTCGGACGGTCCAGTCAGAAGAGTAACACTATGAGTGCAAAGGCGAAGACGATAGCAGCACAGGTAAACAAGAGAAACGTTCTGACGGGGAACTGCAGTGAGAAGACAGCTTAAATACACTCAAGGGAAGTCACATGCTATGATTAGGATCAGGTGATGAGGATCAGACTAATTACGTGGGAGGAAACACAAGGGAGAACCTAACCACATGAAATTGGCAAAAAAGCCAAAAGCGGACAGGGAACACGAGACAGCCTATGACCAGACATACAGCTCCGGTTAGGGAGTTCTAATGTGCACAGATAATGAGAGGTAGGACAGAGTGGAGCAGGTGCGGAGGATCCGCTGAATAGCAGCAAAAGACTAAGTGCAGGCAAGAGGCAGAGACTAGAACAGGGCAAGTGCTGAGAGCTTGTTAATCAATTAGTAAGTGCAGCTATACAATCCCTAGTGCTCGTTAGTAAGTTAGTATTATATACAATGTTAGTCTGGGTTAGTAACTTTAACAAAAACAAACTGTTAGTATTGGTTAGTAAAACAGAAAAGAGAGGCGAAGGAAGCAAACGAGATTGGAAGGAATGTTTGAAACCCAGAAACCATGAAATCACCTAAGCATGTGACACGCAGGACTGGGGAGAAGCTGTAAGCTAACAAAAAAGACCAGACAGGGGAGACAAAGTGCAATGAAGGGCATGAACAAAGACATGGACCGAATCTAACAGAATAGTGGATTGGGAATGGCAAAAACGAAAACATGGCAAAGTACAAAAACTAAACAGAACATGGCAAAACCTAACAGAACTGATCATAAACATAACAGGGAATGGCAGAAACATAATAAACATGGCAGAATCAGAACAGACAGAGCAGAATCATAACATATACTGCCCAAAAATATTGATTTAAAATTGACAGGAGCTCAGTAGTGAGGGTGAGCAATTTGGGTAATTATGAATTTTTGAATAATATTAATTTATCAGGGTGGCACATAGACAACTCATTGTATTCCAAATAATTAAGGTGACATTAATGATTTTGTAAAGCACATTCACACCGAGGGGAAAAATACACAAGAACAAATTTCTTGAATTGGGACTTATATGGCTGGTTAAAGAAGAATCTGAGTGTCAGAACTATAATTGCAGCATCTGTTTCAAATTGTTATTGATGAGTTGTAATTTTAACTGTTTCATCTATTATGCCCAGAAAGTTGCTGCAATAGCCCCAATTCAACTGGAATGATCGCATAACTATCCCATTATGAGGGGTGAGGAAACCTACCCCCAGTACAGAGCACCTGCGTGTGTGTTGTGACTCACTCCAGAGACGGGTAAGATCTCCTATCAAGGAGACAACCTAAGGCAGGGGTGAGTCGACCCCCAGGTCATTGTTGAAATCAAAGTCTTTTGGGAGATTATTATTATGGGCTATTGCATGGAGGCAGCATGGTATTCCAAATGTAGATCCTTGGAAAGGCCTGGATGAAACTGTTTTTAAAATGTTCTGACACAAAAGTGTCTGCGTAGTCTTTACAGCAAAAGTAAACATTATAAAATCTGGTACATGTAAGACTTAAAGTGAAATTATGCAGGTGCAGATGACCCTCGTTCTGTATGTGCCGAGAACAGAGTGAATCTGCATGTGCCTGTGTCTGTGCCTGTGCCTGTGTTTGTATTTTATTTTCTCACTCCAGTGACGGGCGGGTGGCAGTTTAGCGTAGCAGCCGGTCAAGGCCCGCTCCTTCCTGGAGCCTCCCTGAAGTTTTGAACAAATATGCTGAGACAGTGATTCCAGTCATGAAGGCTTGTTCACCAAAACAATCAGATGGAAAAATCGCAAATCAATGTTGAATATGGACTTGGACTTTGGACTAACTTTGGACTGATTACCTGCAATAAGCAACATTACTGGATTCAAGTGGGACATTAGACTGGGACTTTATTTACCACAGCAACGAAAGAAACCTTGACGCAAAAACAACTGGAGTTCACATGCTGGCGTACATGACAAACTGTTTTTACTCAAAGTGTTACAGTCGGAAAGGGCCCACCAGCCATATTTTATGTTCAGGCTCATAAGAAATTCACTTGTGTGTAGTATGGGGGTCATAGACCAGGGGTAGACAATGCTGTGCCATTTTTCAGCCTTGGATTGATGTGAGGCCATGATTGGGATGGCCTCAACAGGAGGAATGTTGAGGATTATATTTCAATATTTCTCATATTCATTAGTCATCAGTAGAACAAATGCCATGTTGAATAACCATAATCAATAATCATAATCAGTATCCATATTATGTAAGCAGCAGTAACACACACACACACACACACACACACACATAACATAACACACACACACACACACACACACACACAAGTAGTTCACATACACATAGGGAGGGGATGAGCAGTGCAAACACACATGTACACATGTACATACACACACACACACATACAAGTGTAGAATCTGGAAATATAAGTGACAAATGGCTGATAAGCTCAGTCCAGAGCCATGCCAGATAGCAATAAAACTTTTGTGGACTTCCAGGAGGTGGCAATGGTCTCACCACGGGGGGTTGTTGCAGGGCTCTGGCTGACACAATGCCCTGTGCGGAGTCATATTACTGGCCTAAGTCTTAAGTTAAAGTCCAGTTATATTAATCTGTTTCAAATAATCTAAACCTCTGGGAAGAGCATAATATGCTTATATATTCAATATTCTGCAAATAAATCACTTCTGGACTTATAACCCAATTTATCTATATATTAATTCATCTTAAGACTTTTTCATGACAACTGCATCATATTAGTACATATTCATATCATGTTTGGTCTTGTTATTCTCGGGGAATCTAAGGAGTTGAATGGGTATGTTTCATTCCCATTGAAATTATGGTTCGTTCCTTTTGGAAACTCCTGAGAATTTGGTCCGAATACTCTCTGGTAATCACCCTATTCTCCTCTCTCTGCTGAAGTGTTTTATTACATCCTTCCAATGGTGGAAACCCAAAAACCGGATTCGACCCCCTTCTAGGTGTTTATGGCCATGCCGCCTGGATCAAAAGGCGTGATTTGGCTTAAAAGCAAAGAGAAACAAACCATTCTGGGAAGATCGTATCCGATCTCTCCCAGCGCCGCGTTAGTGCGTGAGTAGCCTTTTCAATGATGTAACATCGTATTTGAACTTCCCGCCGCGTTAATCGTGTATCCTTTTCCTCCAGGTATGACTTTATTCTCCTTTTCTAAATTGTGTGTAACTTGTAATTGGCTTAGTGTTGATTTGTTTGATTTAAGCTTTTGCCTTCCTGGGGAATAAATTATTGTTATTCTTGTTAAGCTTGCGTGGTCTCCGTGACTCTTAATCCTTTTATTCTTTCTAGCCGCGTTGCAACGGATACCTAGGGTATAATCCCGACCGAGAATGCGACTGGCCAGCGGCCTGCTCTGGATATTGATTTTATTAAGTTGGAGAGACAACCATGATCTACTTTCATAAAGGGTTTATGTATTGCGGTTCTGGGATTTTAGCCTAAAAAGAAACCCATGGGCCGAAAAAAGTCGGTTATCTGTTAAAATACCCTGAAGGAACCCATGGGCGTGCATAGATCTGGGTTCGCTGTATTCAAGCCAAAAGATGCTGTTGCAGTGATGGCTGACTTCAACCTCTAATCTAACCAACGAACCTAGGATCCGGTAACAGTACTAAAACCGGGTACATGTTAGCGACAGCGTAGTCTCCTAAGAGTTGAAGGTGTAGTCACTTTCGAGACCCACGCGGGTTTCTCTAGATTATGGATTCTAATTCTAATTCTAATTTGGAGTCAGATATTTAACGAGGGTATAACTAAATTCATTATTATAAATTTATTATGGAGTCAGATTAATTGTAACTGTTGTGCTTTTTGTGCCCCCGTTGTTCGAGCGGAAAAATACATCCATTTTATTGTGATTCGCACCAGCCAGGGCGTCGCGGCGTGCTAATACCGCCAGAAAAACCGCGTTGAACCTTTGCCCTACAATTTCCGCCCGTTGGTTATTGTTTTGTGGGTTTTACAGCTGGTGACTGCCCTCCGTGATGGCTTTAATGTATTATACCGTAATATGTCGGTTTGGGAATCTTTGCATTTTGCGGCGTGACGGCTTGCGTACCGTACGGGCGATGCCTATAATCGGGAGCGCGTGATTCTGTTTTCCGACGCCTTCGAGATGTGTCCGCATTGTGCTGGCTGAAGTGTGAATCTCCACATTCGATGTGATCCTGGTTTCTTCGCGATCTGGCGGCTCCATCAGTCGTCATCCACATGTGGTAAGTAATGCGGTGTTTTTTTTTTTTTTACTTTGTAGGAAAGTTAGAATTCACTGCATAGAGACCGCTGCTAAGGGATCGACATATCCCCAAATAGGCCTGGGACCGTAGAAACCAGGCACAAGTTTCAATTATCTTTTTCGGGATCAGAGAATGGTGTGCAAGTTGTAGGAATGTTTGCATGAGCCTTCTTTGTTTTCTGTTATCTCTTTAGACTGTTCTGTTTTCAGATTAATCCGGGTCATTTGATATTTTTCGTGCTTTTGTGTAGAAGGTTCAATGGCAAGTTGGAGATGATTGGGTTTCTGTGTGCAGTCGGGGGTTTCGGCATTTTTAAGTGGATGCGAATATCTGTTGTTGCTGGGCACATGGGGCTGTGCTCTTCTTAAACCGTAGGTTGGTTTTATTATTTGTACCTAGGCCGTACGGATGGGGGGGTGCGCCTTGTGGCCATGCAATGGCAGAGATAAAGCTTGCCACTGAGAGTGTTGAATACCCTTGGCCTGTGCTTGAAATCGGAAAAGATTGTGTATATTGCATTCGAAGGTTTGCGTATGTGTACAGAAAGTAATCAGCAATTGTGTGTATTTGATGGATTTGGTGCAAGGTCCTGCTGTAACTGTGCAGACAATCTTGCCCAAATGGGACACTGGTGAAATGCCAGTGTGATTTTGAAGGAGTCTTGTACGTAGGGGAGTGAGGAGATTAGCTTCGAAATATCATTGGACTTATGGATTTTATCGTTCTAACAATCGCACATGGGCTGCAAGTATGTTCATTAGTGCTTTGACCTGCATCATTGGTCCAGTTTGAGTTGACAAATATTTCCATCCTCTTGTCTTGTTAAACTTTGTGTAAAGGTAATAGCTTACGGTTTCACTGCCCAGTGTGTGCGCTCTTTTGATCAGCGCCCTGAGAGAGATGGAAAACGGCATTCGAAAAATTGTATTAATTTGGACTCAAAAGTTTAAGTAGGGTGCATTCTGCGCCATTGGTTTTTCGGTTGGTCAAATTCGCAGAAGTTTTCGTGCCGGCAGTCTTTTAGGACACGGACAGTGATTAGACTAATTCTTGATTGAGTTTGTAATGTGGCTTTTATGGCGGAATGTTCAGCAATTTCGGTATGGGCTGAAGTTTGCTGTTACGGGCCCGTGGGCTTCTCGGACTGCAGGTTGTTTTGCTTCAGGTGACTAGACTGTGCGAATTGTGGGAGGATATGTGTCCTGGACATAGCAACGGGAAAGCTTATTGCTGAAAGTGTTGAATATTTTTGCATTGCACGTAAAATTGGGAAATTGCCATTATAACCGCTCTAAAATCTGCTTGCATTTAAGCTTATCCCAAGTACGCATTGAAGCTGCCATATTACTTTTGCACAAAGGATTAACAAGTTGAACGGCCCGCCATTTTTGACTTCGCTTTGTTGGGGAATATAACGTGGTTTCATCTGAGGGCAGCCATTGGTTGAGTTTGCATGTGGGTAGGTGCTTCCTCCAGAGGGGGAGTCTTAGCCGACCCATTGGGTCACGTGACTATTCGCCCGGGAGCTGGTTGGCTGATACAGCCCGAGTCAATCCTTGTAATATGGTGACGAGCCCGTTGTCGGTGAGCTGGTTGGCTGACCCGGCCCTCATCATAAATCTGAGTCAAATGGCGCTCTCCAAATCGGCCAATCACTGTCACGTTTAATGCTGGTTTCGGTCTTCCTTCCGAGAAGGAGAAAGGAGAAGCGGAACCAACACTAAGTCGCATGCTGTGACCACCATCTTGAGTGTGGCCATTCACTAACAACGTTTCTTGCCTTTTAACCATTTTTGTTTGAAGCAAACCATCTAGTATAATTACGTTTTGTGTGGATTTCACTAACCACCAGATACGTTTATTGGAACTAATGTTTGGTTAACCATTGTTGTATACTGTCATTGCCACTGGGTATCAAGTAACATCTGAGCTCTAAATGCCTAATGGGACATTTGGTCTGTGTTGTCTGCCCCAGCAGGGGGTACTGTTTATGGCCTCATGGAAGTAGGTAATTAGATTTAGAATGCCTACATGAGTTGCCTTTTAGGGAGAAATATTCCTTCCCATACATTTATTTTTCCTAAAATTCATTTCTATTAAATTTACATCCGTCCTAGAGTAGTGGAGCCAGATGGGTTTGGTCACTTTTGGCAAAGATTAGTGTCTTTCTACTCATACTTGCCGTGTTTCTCACAGCCTGCCATTCCTCTGCTTGTGCTCCCTCTCTCTGATCCTATTCACCCCTTTGTCAGTTAGGACTATGTTCCTCGAAACATGGATCATTTCAATCTATAAGCCTGTACTCTTTATAGAGTGCATGAATTAATCAGAGTTACTAGTACATCAGTAACTCAACGATGGTTGCCTGCATTCCTACTGGATTGCATGGTTCAGCCTATTTTTAATGTCTGTTTGTCATTGTTTGTCTTTTCAGTGTCTGAAGCTATGCAGACATTCACCCTGCATAGTTCACTCTTACAGTCTTCACACCTGAGAGCCTTGGTTTTACACAGAGATGTCTAACCCTGTCAGGGGTGGAACAAGCTGCGGGGCCATAAAACACCCGCTCGTGGGTAACAGGCCCCATCCGAGCCACTTTACAACCCTTAGTCACACGCGCGCGCGCACACATACATACATACACATACACACACACACCCACGCATACACACACACCACTTGCGTTTCTCCATGTTTGTATGTTTATCCTGATCCGAGGGAAAAGCCATAAAGCATTGTTTCATTTAAAACTGATACTAACTTCGTCTGTTCTTTCTTTCTGAAAACAGGGGTGATGGAATCTTCAACAGTGCCATTCACTCGTCCTCAGTCACTGTCCCCTTTGAGGTGTCATAAGGTTACCCAGACGGCGGGGACATGTGAATTGTAGGATGATTGTAGGCACCGTGTTAACCCTCTCATCCATTGTTTTCCACAGGACAGTTTGCTGGCTCAGGAAGACCCAAGCTCATCTTGCGTGTCTCATTTCAAAATGTTTCCAATTAACTTTCACACTTTCTGATCCCTGCAGGTTGAGTTATAACAAATTACCTTGGTCATGTCTTGTCTTGGTCTCCCTTGTTGTTGTCAATTTGGCAGGGTGCTGTTTCTAAAATTTTCTATACAGGCATCAAGGATTCGAGGACCTGACTTTGCCATTTACACCTGAGGAACAGAAGCTCCATTTATATGCTTTTGGCTGATTTGGATATCGGGATTTCATCACAAACATGGTAGCAAAGCAAGGGTGAGACTCAGCAGGACACAATCCCTGTCTACCCTTCTGGCTCTTGGGAGCCATTTCTTCCACTATTCAACTTATTATGGACACACATTCAAAGTCCAACGATATGTGCACCAACAACGCGGCCGCCGGACCTCAAACATCTCTACAGCTACCGGATTCATACAGGACAAAGGACATTTTCATATGGACAAACTGCAGTTGTGTTTGTGATTGTGATGTGTGAATTACATGTAAAGGGTGTGGGTTGATACAAAAATAGGTTGAGAGGAATCATTTAAATTGCATTTTATAATGTGGCATTTAATGGACTGGAGCATAGAAATTTCTTACACTGAAGGCCAAAGGTAGTGTGCCTTAAAAGTTCATAAAGTGAGGTAGAACTACATATGCATTGATCCAGATAAGCCTAATTTGTCTTGAATATTTTTCAGAATTAAATTGGGAGGTCCTACGAGGCAGTTTCTGACCAGCCTATAATGTGTATCAGCCCCACCCTCTCAGTTGATCTCCATATCATATCATGTGACAAATTGCTGAATGTCTGGACATATGAATTTCACAACTTCCAATACTTCACCACGTAACTTCGCATTGTACCTCATGTAAATATTCTATTGTTTTCATTTGTTACTGTGTGTTTTTAATTGCACTTGTAACTGAATGCCTAAATAATTTGATATTGTGACCTCCATTGGATTTTTTCCCTCTGGGGTTTTTTCCAATTGGTTGGTCACATAGTTAATGGCACATATAATCTTTTTTGCTTTCCCTAGTCAAGTGTGGGAAAGTTTTTGGTTTATGTACTGGTTTGTTCTACGATTTCTATTTTTACTGATGTTAGAAAAAATTACTTTTCGAACCATCATTCCATTGGCTATAATAACATTCGTCCAATTGGTACACTAACTTCAGATAATAGACTCATAGAACAAACCTAGATAACATACTTTTAATTTAATTTTATTTTTTGTTTGTTTTTTCCTTTTAATTTCTTCACGTTTCATGTTAATAAAATGGTTGTCTCTCTTTCTTTTAACTTCCCAAATCACACTTCTCTAAATTCTCAATTATATTGCAGTGAGAGGAAACAATCCATTTTTTTTCCATTTTATCGTGTGATGCAACTGTCATGAAAAAACAAACTACTCTTAAATCTGTAATTTCTCATCAATATTTCTTCTATAGTCTTAGCAAGCATTCCTGGTACTCGCAACATCAGCCATACAATCACCTAGGTAATCTTTTATGACCCCGTGTGTGGACCTCTGTTGGGGTCAGGGGGTGGATTTGTAGAATCTGGAAATGTAAGTGACAAATGGCTGATAAGCTCAGTCCAGAGCCATGCCAGATAGCAATAAAAATTTTGTGGACTACCAGGAGGTGGCAATGGTCTCACCACAGAGGGGGTTGTTGCAGGGCTCTGGCTGACACAATGCCCCTGTGCGAGTCATATTACTGGCCTAAGTCTTAAGTTAAAGTCCAGTTATATTAATCTGTTTCAAATAATCTAAACCTCTGGGAAGAGCATAATATGCTTATATATTCAATATTCTGCAAATAAATCACTTCTGGACTTATAACCCAATTTATCTATATATTAATTCATCTTAAGACTTTTTCATGACAACTACATCATATTAGTACATATTCATATCATGTTTGGTCTTGTTATTCTCGGGGGAATCTAAGGAGTTGAATGGAGTATGTTTCATTCCCATTGAAATTATGGTTCGTTCCCTTTTGGAAACTCCTGAGAATTTGGTCCGAATACTCTCTGGTAATCACCCTATTCTCCTCTCTCTGCTGAAGTGTTTTATTACATCCTTCCAATGGTGGAAACCCAAAAACCGGATTCGACCCCCTTCTAGGTGTTTTATGGCCATGCCGCCTGGATCAAAGACGTGATTTGGCTTAAAAGCAAAGAGAAACAAACCATTCTGGAAAGATCGTATCCGATCTCCCCCCATACGTTAGTGCGTGAGTAGCCTTTTCAATGATGTAACATCGTATTTGAACTTCCCAAGCACGTTAGTGCGTGTATCCTTCCTCCAGGTATGACTTTATTCTCCTTTTCTAAATTGTGTGTAACTTGTAATTGGCTTAGTGTTGATTTGTTTGATTTAAGCTTTTTGCCTACCTGGGAATAAATTATTGTTATTCTTGTTAAGCTTTAAGTGGTCTCCGTGACTCTTAATCCTTTTATTCTTTCTAGCAGCGTTGCAACGGATACCTAGGGGTATAATCCCGACCGAGGTACGACTGGCCAGCGCCTGCTCTGGATATTGATTTTATTAAGTTGGAGAGACAACCATGATCTACTTACATAAAGGGTTTATGTATTGCGGTTCTGGGATTTTAGCCTAAAGAAAACCCATGGACGAAAAAGTCGGTTATCTGTTAAAATACCTGAAGGAACCCCATGGGCGTGCATAGATCTGGATTCGCTGTATTCAAGCCAAAAGATGCTGTTGCAGTGATGGCTGACTTCAACCTCTAATCTAATCAATGAACCTAGGATCCGTAACAGTACTAAAACCCGGGAGTACATATTGGCGACAGCGTAGCCTCCTAAGAGTTGAAGGTGTAGTCACTCGAGACGCACGAGGTTTCTCGAGATTATGGATTCTAATTCTAATTCTAATTTGGAGTCAGATATTTAACGAGGGTATAACTAAATTCATTATTATAAATTTATTATGGAGTCAGATTAATTGTAACCGTTGTGCTTTTGTGCCCCGTTGTTCGAACGGAGAAAATACATCCATTTTATTGTGATTCGCACCAGCCAGGACGTCGCGCGTGCTAATACCGGCCAGAAAAACACGTTGAACCTTTGCCCTACAATTTCCGCCGTTGGTTATTGTTTTGTGGGTTTTACACAAGCAGTTCACACACAGACACACACACATGCAAGCAATTCAATTCACACATGCATGAGCAGCTCACACACACATAAGCAGCACGCTTCTGTAGCTTTGATTAGTAAGCAGGCTTCTGTTTAGTTGATTCAAAAACATAATCAGGCGATGCATTTGATTTCTGTAGCTTTGATCAATGTTTGTTCAGTAAAATCATTAGTTTGTTGCTGAAAAAAAACAATTGAATCATTTATGTAACCACTTGTATCCTATTCCTTTGTCTGTACTTTTCATCTCTTGAGTGGAACTTTCCACTCCTTTTTAGTCATGTGCAGCTCATTTTTGCTTTGAATTCCTGAAGGATTAGGTAGTGGCGTTTTGGTTCGCCTGGCCAATTGTAGCGCGAGAATGAGAATTCGGAAAGACCATATTTGGAAGATATTTCCTGTGATAAAGGTATAAAAGCTGGGTGTTAAAAATAAAAATCAGTTCTTGCATAAAAAAAGAACTTCGGCTTTACATTTATCAATATGCCTCAATAAAGCCCTAATCGTCTGAAGAATCTGTCTCTCTCCAATTGCTTGGGGATGGGGGACCCTCATAATCTGAAAATACGTCTGGATGAAAACCACAACACAATCATGGTAGGAGGCTATAACGACAGTTTAAATAAAAAATTGTCAATTCAGGAAACGACTCGAGTGAGAAGCAGGAACCGGTACGTTATTAACAAATTATTGCATCAGAGCATTGTCATAAAGCTTGGGCAATAAAATCTTTGTTGTAAAGTAAGAATTTATGCGGGACTGCAGTCATATCTCAAGCGGTGTCATCATTTTGCTAGCAGTCCCTGGCATGTTTCGAATAAACTTAAAACGAGAACAATTCCACCCCAATGTGTCTAGCGACAATATGAGAAGTGTTTGATTCTTCTCGGATTCGACCCCCCAATCTTGCAAACAAAAGGAAAAAAATAGAGCACGGCACGGTAAATTCGCTTTCTCACAGAGTCAGAACGCGTAATTGCATGTAAAGATGGATGAAAGAAGCGCAACATTAATGGTTTGCCTCACTTATACGTACTCAGATTTTATTGTAAACATAGCAAAGCATTCCGTTCAGTAATAGTAATACATGTCAGTTAAACGTGTCACGTCGCAGACTTATGGACCTCGAGTTTGTGAAGTTCCTTGCTTTTCCTCAGAGATCTTTAGCACCTAGTTATCACAAACACCTTGCCAGCTACAATGTTTAGACTAAGCACGTATACGATGGCAAACAGAGACACATAGACATTTCACAGAAAATGTAAGTTTTATTGGCAATAAGTAAAGCAAGGCTTCACTATTGACGATGAAACGGGGAAAATGTTCGCTGTGTGACTTTACCAACACAAAATTTGTGTACTTCAAACTTACAACTTGCTACATTACGCTCGTTGTCTGAAGTTATGGTTAGTTAGCCAAGCCAGCATACTCTCTTGGATGCATCAAGCCAGACAGGCGTAGCTACCAGGCGATAGCTAATGCAGGTTTAGCATCTTCCTAATTTCGTTTGCCAGTAAGATTTCAGGTCGCAGGTCCCGCTGGACCTGAAATCCTACCAACGAAGGAAATTAGTGCCATTTACGAAATTAGGAAGGTAGCCTACATGCTAACGGACAGCCAGCAACGAAAGTTTCACAGTATCATATGACACAGCCAACAAACAACTTGCTGTAAATACAACCAAAACAAAATTAGTAGAATTTTGCTTTAGCTAAGGTTATAATGTTCCTTTAAATTAATTGTGATCAAAGCTAGCTAGTAACTTAGCCATGTAGCTGCTACCTGCTAGCTTTGCCTCAGCGCCACATCTGTGTTTCACAATCATTAACCATCGCAAATGTAGATGAAATTTCGAAGAACTTGTGCCCCTCAACCAAACTTTTGACTTGTTTTCAATAATTCTAACCACATCAGTGGTGCAAAATATTAGGAGCAAGAGAAGGCTTTTTATGAAATGTGCCATTTACATGATGAGAAGCCGGAACCGGAAAAGCAAGGCGCCCACATCCAGTTATGAGCCCTATATTGTGAGATAGGCCTATGGTAGCAGTCTGCGTGGCTAGCAGATACGGGCGGCAGTCATGTTGAATTAGCCTCCTCGGGTCTCGTTCTCAGAACTCACGCATGCTCAACCTTTTTTTTTTTTTTTTTTTTAATCGAACAGAAGTCTTATTGCACCTTCAGGATTTCTCACTTATCCTTGGTGCAGACATGAACTGTAATGCAAATGTGGTACTGGATAAATCTGTTCAGCGTTCCACGACCACACAGCTACAAGCATCAAGAGACTTTCAGAACTTTCTGTCAGCACTTGGCCTAACAGATCTTTACCGTACTATCAACTCCACATCTAAACAATACACGTTTTATTCAACAAGGCATGAGAGTTTCTCTAGAATAGATTATATATTAACTTCATCTGCTTCCCTTTCTGAAATACATGATGCATGATGTTGTTATTAAGCCTTGCTCTCTATCAGATCATAGCATTGTCGCAGCGCGCTTTACCCTCCTAGGTACACCCCCTAGAGCTCCACGATGGCGGTTTAATGTTTCACTCCTGAAAAATGGAGATTTTTGTACTTTTCTCAAAGATAAGTTAAACACCTTTATAGATGTTAATGCAGGCTCATTAGAGGATCCTTGATTTTTATGGGACGCTTCAAAGGGCTGTGTTAGGAACTCCTCAATCTCATTCTCATCCCACTTTAACAAGAGTAGACTCAGCAAGATAACTAAACTGGAGAATACTCTCTCCCAGCTAGAGGCGCAACAACGAGCCGCATACTCTGAGGCATTACAAAGCAGAATAGCCGTGACAAGAACTGAGTTGAACTTAAAACGTAGGGCGGAGTCATTAATGCACAGGACCAGAAGAACATATTATTTCAATGGCCCCAGGCCAAATCACCTTTTAGCTTTAAGACTTAAAAAACATGAAAAATATTCAAATATCGCAGCCATTAAAACACCTCTTAGCACCCTGAATAACCCACTCAATATCAATTCTGAATTTAAATCTTTCTAATCATCTCTTTAAAATTCTGAAATTTCCCTTGATACGATGCGTGTGCAGATTTTTTTCAGGACCTTGAACTACCTCCTCTGTCTGACAATGAATCAGAAACACTCAATTCCCCAGTTTCTCCAGAAGAGTTGAGGAAGGTCTTGTTAACATGAACAGGGGCAGGTCCCCGGGGTGGGATGGAATTCCACCCGAGCTATACCTTACTTTCTGGGATATACTTGGTAAACCACTATTGGACAGGATTAACACAGCCAATGATAAAGGTGTATTTAATACTCGTAGTAATTTGGCTATAATTACAGTCATACCCAAACATAATAAAGATTTGACTAAATGTGGTAATTATAAACCTTTCTTTCTCCCGAACTATATGCTAAAGTACTTGCAACCCGGTTGGAGATACATCTTACAAAACTTATACACAATGACCAAACCGGTTTTATCAAAACTCGCTTAGCATCTGATAATGTGCGTCACTTGTTACACATAATTCATGTAGCTAGTAGTATTGATCCCCCTTGCTCGGTTCTATCGCTGGATACTGAAAAAGCATTCGACCGGATTGAATGGGAATATCTCTGGACCACGTTGGACAAATTTGGGCTAGGTATGCATTTTATTAATATGATTAAGGTTTTATACGCAAATCCCTCAGTAATGGTTTGCACAGGCCACATCTGTTCCGCCCAGTTCCCAATATCTAGGGGCACTCGTCAGGGCTGCCCCCTCTCACCCCTACTTTTTGCCCTTTCTCTCGAGCCACTGGTGCAGAAAATAAGATAACACCCTTTAGTACATCCCATCACTTTTTGTAACACAGAGTATCATATATCTTTGTACGCTGAGGACATTCTTCTTTATGTAGGCAGTGCTGGTACCCCAATCCCACATTTGCTTTCCTCTTTTGATTCTTTTAGCTTACTCTCTGGATACAAAATTAATTGGACAAAGTCAGCGCTGATGCATTTAAACTCAGCTGCATTTCAGGTTCTCCTGCCCTCCCATATACCAGTAGTTAAAAGCTTTAGATATCTCGGAGTTAAAATTTTTCCCTCTCTCGTCCATTGCAATAAAAATTTTCAAGATATACACAGTCAGATAGAGATGAACTTTGAGCGCTGGTCGAATCTCCCAAATTCATTTCAAGCCCGAATAGCAATAGTTAAAATGGATATACTCCTCATGTTAATTTTTTACTCTTCTATGATCCTCTTGCTCCCCCCATTGGGCCATTGGGACAAACTTCAGTCATTAGTTTCTAAATTCATATGGAAAGGAAAAAGACTGTGCCTAAAACTCACAAGTCTTCAGCGAGACAAGACACAAGGGGGCTAGCTCTTCCAGATTTCAAAATCTACTTCTGGCCTTATGTGCTACGCCTTCTATCTACATGTTTCAACCCTAGTTCATTGCGTCGCTTGAAGACCAGTTGAGGAGAATCTTGCACTACCTCACAGGTTGCAGGACCTGGTGTATGCCAACAAACCATTGAAAAGAGCCAAACTGCGCTTAGGTCCTGTTATCTCATTTTTACTCACATCATACCGTAGTGTAATGAAGAATTCTGGCACAGATTATTAATGGCATAATCACATACCTTATACAGCTGCGGTATCTGTGGGTTTAACTCTAGTCCTGGAGCAAGCAGACAACGCTTTCAGCGACAACGGATTTGAACACAGGAACCAGTTTTGCGAACTGTAAAAGAACTGGATCCGAAAACGCTGAAGTCAAGAGACCAAACGCTTCATTTGGAGCTGGGCGGGCTTCCACCATTACCAGCGGGGCCGTGCTGACGGCCAACCGCGGCCTAGCAGCTGGACCGCGGGCCTTCACCATCATCAGCGGGCTAGTGCTAAAGGCTAACCGGACCTAGCAGCTGAACTAGCGGGCTTCTACCACCACCAGCGGGTCCGTGCTGACGGCTAACCACGCCTAGCAGCTGGATCTGCTGCTCACCCTACCACTCCCACACCTCAGGACAAACAATGCCACCAAAACAGCAACATGACATGAAACCAGAAGAGGAGTGTGTGTCGCTCACACAGGTAAACGAGCTACTGCTTCAACAGAAGGAAATGTTCTCTACCCTGCTACAACAACAGCATGACAACTTTAAAAGCTTTGTCAAACTTATTATGGACTCTTCAAACACGAGACATGATGCGCTTTCCAGAGAGCTTCAAGAGATCAAAAAAAGTATCCAGTTCACACAGAAAGAAGTGGATGAAATCAAAATGAACAACACCAAGTATACAGAAAATCACAACTCAATGCAGACGGATATCATGAAAATATGTACCAGTTTACTAACCATCACGGATAAAATGGAATACCTTGAAGGGCAATCCAGACGTAACAACCTGGTCATCGATGGGATCGAGGAGTCACCAGGCGAGACCTGGGTCGACTCGGAGGGAAAGGTTAGGGGAATCCTGGCGGAAAAGCTGCAGCTCCAAACGGGAGGTAGAGGTGGAGCGGGCGCACCGAACAGGAAGACCCACAGCTGGCAGTGACAGGCCAAGATCCATCGCTGTAAAGTTTCTCAGGTATAAGGACAAGCAAGCGGTTTTACAGAGGGCTAGGTGCCTTAAAGGTACCAAAATATTCATCAATGAAGACTATAAAGATGCTGTCCGGTTAAAAAGGAAAGAACTATTGCCCAAGATGAAAGCTGCGTGTGAGAGAGGGGACATTGCCATTTTAAGGCACGACAAACTCATCATCCATCCCCGCAGCAGCACACCGAAGCCTCCGTAGGACATTTAAACTAGCTACAGGTATGCGTGCAACAAACTCCATGCACTCACACACACGCATATGGAGGATATTTTCACTAAACAGTTAAGACCTCCGTTAAAGGAACGATATAGCAATCTGGAGTTGTCTAAGGATTAAGAATCGCGCATCTCAACATCTGCGGTCTGTTACATAAAGTGCCCGACCTCGCTATTCTAATCAGTAATGAAAATATAAATATCTTGGCAGTATCTGAAACTCATTTGGACATTTCTATCAATGACTCTGAGGTAGCCATACCTGGTTTTAGTATTTTAAGGCATGATAGAAACAAATATGGAAGAGGAGCAGCAATTTATGTACAGAATCATGTCCCAGTTAAAATAAGGAAAGACCTGATGGACCCATCTATAGAAATTATATGGCTTCAAGTACATCTTCCTTATATTAAACCATTAATTATTGGCTGTTGTTATAGACCTCCTAGTTCCACTGCACAGTTCACTGATGATATTTGTGCCACTCTTATGAATACCATAGATACTAACAAAGAAATGTATATACTGGGGGATTTCAACATAGATTGGCTCTCCTCCTGTCATTGAAGGACAGATTAATTGCAACTGAGCATATGTAATTTAAAACAAATTGATGTTCCAACTAGGGTTAATACTAATGGTTTGGGTGTTACATCCTCCTCATGTATTGATCACATTTTTACTAATGTTAGCGAACTGTGCCCTGAGGCTGTATCAAAGCCGGTTGGTTTCAGTGATCATAATGTTGTGGTTTTGGTAAGGAAAGCAAAAGTGCCTAAAGCTGGACCTATGATTATTATGCAAAGATCCTATAAATCATTCTGTGAAGAAAAATTCATTGATGGTATAAAAAAAATTAAAATGGGATAGAATCTATTCAGAAAGACATACTAACTCAGCACTAAATCTGTTTTTAGATATGCTGTCAAAAATTACTGATAAACATGCTCCCGTAAAAAAATTCACGGTGAAAAACACCATTGCCCCATGGATTGATCATGAATTAAAAACTTGTATGGCTAACCGAGATATGACAAAACAAGCTGCTATAAAATCAAATGATCCAGCTCTATAGAGTAATAACCGGAAACTCAGAAACACAGTAACTAAAAACGAACAAGCAGAAGAAATCCTATTATCTAAAGAAAATCTATGAAGCAAGACATGATGGAAAAAAACTCTGGAACACCCTCAACAATATACTGGGCAGGTCTAAGCATAATAATCCTACTTTTATACAAGCAGAAGGTAAATTTTTAACTAAACCTGATGTTGCTAATTATTTCAACACATTTTTTTTGTGGAAAGGTAAACGGTATTCGACAGAATATGAATAATTATGAACAATCTATGGAACTTATCAATCGGCTGATAATGATCAACAGAAATTGCAGTTTTAACTTTGATCCAGTAACAAAAGAGGAAGTTAAAAAACTTTAGTTAAGAGCGATAAACAGTTTGGATTTGATTATCTTGATGGAAAATTAATAAGAACTATCGCGAAGTACATTTGTGAACCCGTGTGCCACATTTTTAACCTCAGCTTGAAGGAAGGCATTTACCCCCAAGCTTGGAAAGTTGCAAAAATAATACCAATATCAAAAAATAGAAAAACTTTCACTGGTGAAAACAGTAGACCCATTAGTTGAAAGGAATGGCTTGAGACTCCAAATGCAGTTCAGCAATGGCAGGGCGTTTATTAGGTGAGCTCATGGTCATACAGAACAGAAATCAAAGCCAGGCAACAGGAATGGTTTAGGCAAGGCAGAATCGTAAATCAAGGGACAAGCAGAAAGATCTATAAACCAGGATGTCAGTCCGCACAAAGACAGTAACACAGGGAAATACTAAAGGGATTGGATGGGGAAGGAAAAGGGGAGTTGGAGAGGATAAGAGTAGCACAAAGGAAATCTCTAACAAAGTTGGTACAATGGGAATAAAGGATAAACGTGGTACTCACTCTCTCAATCACACAACGCAAACAACGTAAACAAGACTCACGGGAGAAATCACGAAATACAAACTTGCAGAAATCGAGAAAAAAGATGCAGAAATCGAGACTTGACCAAAGCAAGCTTAGGCGGAAGAAACGAGTCGACAAGAAGCAGCAGGAAAGTGGGTCTTTATACACAAATTAAGTGGAGGCCCAGCTAAACTCAGAACAGGTGAGAGGAGAGGCGGATCTAGAAAAGCAAGGACGGTGATAGGAGAGAGAGAGGAAGTAGGTGGGATCCTAACTTTGAACTAACTAATCACCCGTGCCCTAACTGAACTGCTCTAAGTGTGGATAGTCCAATCAGAACAGCAAGAGAGAAGGAAGAGGAATTACCAAACCCGAAATGGAAAAGAAAGAGTGAGAATCTTTTAAAGACACCACACAAAGAAACAAGAGGAAAGTAAGACATGAGACTGCAAGCATTCATTCTCTAAACATGAAACATGTAACTCAGAATAAATATATAAATACAATAAATACACTAGATATGCTAGAATGGACTAAAACCAACTAAAACCAAGCATACAAACATCACTTCTTAACATTAGTATTCTTCCAGCTCTTAGTAAAATCATGGAAAAACTTATATCCTCTCAGATTTCAAACTATTTCTCTGTTAATAAACTATGTTTGGAGTTTCAACATGCCTACAAAGCTGGACACTCTACTTGCACTACACGAACACACATGATCGATGACTGGCTGTACCAAATAGACAACAGGAATGTTGTAGGTGCCGTAATGTTAGATTTTAGTGCAGCTTTTGATGTAATTAACCACACACTGCTTTTGAATAAAATCACAGCTTATGGGTTCCAGACAGAAGCAGTTAAGTGGATAGAGTTACTTAACTAATAGATCTCAGTCTGTGTACTTCAACGGTAGTTTCTTGTACAAAGAAGCTAGAATGTGCAGTCCCTCAAGGTAGCTGCCTTGGTCCTCTTCTGTTTTCCATTTTTATGAATGACTTACCTCTAGTGCTAAACAATTCATCAATCATAATGTACGCTGACGATTCAATATATACAGCAGCTAACATAGACCAGTTAAATGAGTCACTACAAACAGACTTACTGTAATGAACATACGAGGACTCCAATCGCGGATCAAGCTCAGAAGAGCGTCTTTTATTAGACTGGGAATGTTCAATGCTCATGGTCAGAAAAAACAGAAACAAGTCAGAAGCCAGAATCAGGAATATCACAGGTAATCAGAATCGTAAACCAGGGACAGGCAAGGGATCTATTAACCAGAAAATCCGTCAGCACAATACAGAAACAAAGGGGTATCTTAACTAAGGAAAATAGGGGAAAAGGGGAAAGGGTAATTGGATAGGAGAAAGGGAGACAAAGAAATTAACTAAACGAAGGGGAATGCAAGGGAATATGGGAAAACGAAAGACTAGCAATCAAAATTCACAATCACTGGACGCAAATACAAAATATCAACTGGTAACAATGAAACACGAGACAAATCTTACAACAATCGCAGAAGCTCACTAGAAAGAAAAAGGCAGAGACAGACGACCAAGACTGAGCAAAGGAACGAAACGAATCGACACTGACAAGAGGAAAAGTGGGGTCTTTATAAACAAACTAATCAGAGTGTTTAGCCCAAGTAATAAAGGACAGCTGGAGAGGAGGCGGAATCTAGAACAGCAAAGGATGGTGATAGGACAGATTGGGGAAGTAGGTGTGCCCTGCTTCTTCAAACTAACTAATCACCGTGCCTAACTACTCTGCTCTAATGTGTAGTCCTACCCATTTCTAATCACCCGTGCCTCAGCTAAACTATTCTCAGGTGCAGACAGTTAACAAGCACAGGAAGAAGGAAGCAGGAAGTACCCAACCAGAAAAAACAGGGGAAGAGATTGTGAATGGAAACAAGACAAGACACCACACTTGGGAAACACAAAAGGGAGCTCAGTACAAGGAAGACAAGAGACAAGCATTCATAAAACATGAACAGTCACACTAGAAAACATTAACTAAACACAATGAAACTAATAAATCTAAGCAAAACATACAACATCAAACATAAAATCCTTAATTCACAACACTTACATCGTGTTTCAAACTGGGTGTCCAATAACAAGCTATTTTTGAATATAGCGAAAACAAAGTGTATAACCTTTAGTTCTAATCATGCATTAAAAAACAGGCGGCCTTTGTCTCTGAATATAAAAGGTGTTGATCTGGAGCAAGTGCATGAAATTAAGCTTCTTGGTGTTACCATAGAGGAACAGGTAAATTGGTCCCGTTATATTAGCAGCATTCTAATTAAAATGGGAAGAGCTTTGTCCAGCATTAGAAGGTGTGCATATTTTATGACAGATACTACAATCAGACAAGTTATCCAATCATTGGTGTTGTCTCATCTTGATTTTTGTTCTGTTATCTGGTCATGTGCATTTAAGAAAGATCTGCACAAACTCCAACTTTTGCAAAACAAAGCTGCTCGTTTAGCACTTCACTGTTCTTTTAGGACAAGCACCGATGGTATGCAAGAAGCTCTGTCTTGGCTAAAAGTTGAGGATAGACTATCCGTGAATATCTTTGTCTTTTTTTTATTGCATAATCACTACAACAAAGCCAAAAAGCCTTTATGGCAGGATCTCATACATCAATAGCATTCACAGCCATACCACAAGGCAGGTTACACAAGGTCATGTTGTTGTTCCCATTTCAAGAACTCGTGCTATACAGAAGACTGTTATGTACAGGGCTTCCACGCAGTGGAATAAATTACCATGTACTTTGAAAAGATCTAACACCAAAATGCGCTTTAAAAATGAACTTAGGAAAAACATTTGTACAAAATGAACATGAACTCTAAAAATAGGTGATTATCCGCTGATTGTAACCTGTCTGTTCTGTAACCATTGTCATTTATTAACTGTTGAATGGAAAGTATTGCCAGTGAGACATTTTTACAAAGGAAAAGATCATATGTGCTACACTTCTCTCTGTTTTCCTTGTATTAAATCTACTGTAGTAGGTATTGTCGCTGCTAGCGTCAGTATTAGCTTCTGAGTGATTGTGGGTTTTGACTGAGGGCGACCATGACTGTATGAAAACTAAATGTCGGAATCATTGAATTCTTATGTTATATACATATCAAATGTAATGTTGTTTTTTGATGGACCCCAGGAAGACTAGTTGCCACCCTGTAGCAATTAATGGGGATCCTTTTAACAAATAAACAAACACCTTAAACAAAAACAAAACTTCTTTCCACATTGGAAGAATAGGGGAGTGAATGTACTAAAAGATCTATATAGTGTAAATGGTTTACGAGCTTTTAACGATCTACAAGCTGAATTTGATCTTTTGGGTTCATCTTTTTTCCTCCATCTGCAGTTGAGATCAGCTATGTGGGCATACAGTGTTCTGGGGGGAGCAGCTCTCCCCACACACACCCTATGCAGGATACTCGCCTCAGAAGGACCTACACGGGGGATGGTTTCTAAACTTTACAAATTCATTTCTGGTCGCTGTAAACCTTTACTAATAGAGGTTATTTGGAATAGAGATTTAAATGACGTAAATGACAGAGAGATTTGCTGGGACTCGGTGTGGAAAAATCTTCAAGATACATCCAAAAACCCCAACCATCAATTAATACACTACAAGTATGTTCATACCTCACCCCCAGAAGGCGTTATTATAAGAATATCACCACATCTCCGAATTGTGACCTTTGCCCACTTGATACCCAGGGGTCACTCATGCATGTTTATTGGGAGTGCCCCAGCGTGGTTAGATTCTGGAAGGAAATGTCTCTCACTTTAAGTGACATTCTTAAGATCAGGATCCCAGTCTCCCCAGCCTTACTTCTACTCAATGACGACTCTTCTTTCAGTCTGCCCCTGCAGCATAGACGCATTCTATGGGCCGGTCTCACTGCGGCCAACAAGATGCTGGCCCTGAGGTGGCAACCGCCACATTCCTTGACTTGGCAGCAGTGGGCCAACTCATTTCTTGAAATAATCTTGAAGGAGTGGTCCGTGGCCCGTATGCACGGGGCCAGCCATAAAACTCTGCAGGGAGAGTTAACACAAGTTAGTCAAAGAGAGGGTGCAACACGGCCGACCTTGACTTTTTTTTTTTTTTCCTGTTATATATTTTTTTTATTGGGGAGAGAGATCCTAGGTGGGAGGTTCATAGGGAGTCGCCATAGGGAGGGTGCAAGGGATTTACAGGTTCTAATAGTGTTATTTGCCGGCAAATGCAAAAGTGACTTTGATATATATCTGTGCTCAATATGTAGGGTGGGAAATAAGAGGGGAATAACTTTGCATATGATGTGAATATATATATTTTGTACATTTTTGCAATAAAAAATTGATCACAAAAAAAAAACAATTATGGAAACGTAAAAAACACTTTTGTTGTATTGTTGCTAATAACCAGTAAATTACAGCTCAAGAAATCACTTAAGTATTGAATCATTTCATGTCTCAACCAGTTGCAACAAAAACCGTACACCATTATCGAAACAAAGTTGGCCTTGTTTCTGATGACAAACCCCAATGTTTCCCTTTGTTCCCCAGAGCTGCCACGAACAGTTTAACTCATACCAAAGTACAGCATCCTTCTGAATTCAGAGAGTGAGGTTAGTATATGATAGGTGATGGACACTTTTCCTCTTGGTTAACCTTGAACATGTTAGAGAGGCATTACTCAAGTACTTTACATTCAGTTTCAATTCTTTTTGTGTCTTTTCTGTTATATTTCACATTGTTTCATGTTAAATGCATTTTATTATTTCAGGGACTTTGAATGTGATACTTGCTCACTGATTGTCTGCATTAAGCACAGGAATAGTCAAAACAATCAATTTTTATTTGTGTATATAGTGTGCTCCCAGAAAATCTGCGAGTCACTGTAGGTTTTTCATGGGCAAAACTAGATACGATGCAGGCTTAATAAAATTAAATGGGTATTAAAAAAAAACAGACTTGGAAGTTGGGGTTGAAAATTATATTTATATACAAATTCTGAAATAGTTGGGACAAAATATAAATTGTGGATAAAATCAAAATGCAATGACTTTCAGATCACATGAGCCAATATGTTTTTTACAATAGATCATAGATAACATTGAAATTGAGACATTTTACACTTTTATCAACAAAATTAGCTTATTTCAAATTTTCTGGCTGCAAAAGGTCTCAAAAAAGTTGGGACACAGGCAAAAAAGGGCTGAAAAAGCAATTCATATATAGAAGAATCAGCTGAAAGAACGTTTAACAAGGAATCAACTGGCAACAGGTGTGTAACATGATTGGCTATAAAAGGGATGTCTTAGAGAGGCTGAGTCTCTCGAAAGTAAAGATGGCCTGAGGCTCTCCAACCCGTGAAGTCTGGCTTAAAAAAATTGTGGAATACTTTAAAAACAATGTTCCTCAACGTCAAATTGCAAAGGCTTTGAAGGTCTCATCATCGACAGCGCTGAACATCATCAAAAGATTCAGAGAAACTGGAAAAATCTCTGTGCGTAAGGGACAAGGCCGAAGACCTTTACTGGATGCCCGTGATCTTCGGGCCCTCAGACGCCACTGCATCACTCACCGGCATAATTCTGTCATTGACATTACTAAATGGGCCTAGGAGTACTTCAAGAAACCACTGTCTGTAAACACAGTCCACCGTGCCATCTACAGATGCCACTTAAAACTCCATCATGCAAAAAGGAAGCCATTGTTGAGCATGATCCAGAAGCGCTGCCGTGTTCTGTGGGCCAAGGCTCACTTAAAATGGACTGTAGCAAAGTGGCAAAGTGTCCTGTGGTCAGACAAGTCAAAATTTGACATTCTTGTTGGAAATCATGGGCGGCGTGTCCTCCAGGCTAAAGAGGAGAAAGACCACCCCTCCTGTTATCAGCGTTCAGTTCGAAAGCCAGCATCTCTGATGGTATGGGGATGCATTAGTGCATATGGTGTGGGACACTTGCATGTTTTAAAAAGCACCATGAATGCTGAAAGGTATATAAAGGTTTTAGAGCAACATATGCTCCCCTCCAGATGACAACTATTCCAGGGAAGGCCTTGTGTATTCCAGCAGGACAATGCAAAACCACATACTGCAGCGATTACAACAGCATGGCTTCGGAGTAGAAGAGTCGGTATGTTGAACTGGCCTGCCTGCAGTCCTGATCTTTCACCGATTGACAACATTTGGCGCATAATTAAATGAAAAATCCGTCGAAGGAGACCCAAAACTTTCCAGCAGCTGTAAGCCTGTATTAAAAAAGAGTGGGATCAAATTCCAATGGCTAAACTCAAGAAACTTGTCTCCTCAATGCCCAGACGCCTCCACTCTGTGTTAAAAAGAAGAGGGGATGCTACACCATGGTAAACAGGCCCCTGTGCCAACTTTTTTAAGACCTGTAGCAGCCATCAAATTTGAAATGAGCTCATTTTGTGGATAAAATTGTAAAATTTCTCTGTTTCAACATTTGCTATGTTATCTCTGTTCTATTGTGAATAAAATACTGGCTGGTGTGATTTGAAAGTCATTGTGTTTTGATTTTATTCACAATTTACACTTTGTCCCAACTATTTCGGAATTGGGGTTGTACACATGACATAAAAAATTGGTCTCTTTGAATGATCATACGTGCTCATTTTTAAATAATCAAAAAAAGTTTAATTTGCGTAATATGAAATCAGGGTGATATAGGCATGTGAGTGATTCAAATCATTTTCATTTTTTAATCAATGCATATGGTCATAGTTGTGTTAATTACGGATCATCTCTATCCTCATTACAGTCAAACCAAAAATATATATACAAGTTGTATTTGCCTATAACTCAGAAAACATTCTTGCCTTGTTTCATGAACTCATTTTCATGAATTTATTTAGAGAATAAATGCAACGTAACAGACAATAACAAGCATACATCTCATGTGCTTACATTATGTCGCTCAGGGGAAGGGCTTCGGCAGCAGATGCAGAGCAAGTTTTTCAGCCATGGCAGCTGCTTAATCAGGGAGATGTAGAGAAGGGGTGCAGTGGTACAACTATAGTCCATAAGGGTAAACAAAATCATTTCAACCGTGCAGAATTCTGGGAAATCAGGTTTATACATAAAGGGCCTGATTATAACTACAGGCAGGTAATGAAACACTATGATGGTCAGATAGATCTGCACGGTTCTGAGGGCTTTCTTTTTCATGGGATGCATCTTCTCTTTGCCCAAGACTGACTTCCTCAGACTCCACATGATAGAAATGTTGCAGAAAACCATGATGGTGAAAGGGGCCAGGATCAGCCCAATGAAGATGTCATTTGAGACGAGCAACCGCAATGACCTGATGACAGCAAAGGCTATCATGAGCCCCCAAACAAGCATGGAAATAGCCACTCTGATCTTGTTATCCTTGATGTTGGTGAACACAATGGGGTGGACCACGGCCACGTAGCGGTCCAGGCAAATGCAGGTGAGAAAGAGTGGGGAGGTGTTTTTGATCCCAGTGATAAACAAACTTACATTTGCAAAATATACGATTCTGAGCCAAAAGAAGCCATAGAAGTAGATGGGGATCATCACGCAGAGCAATGCATCGGCGATGGCCAGGTTAAAGATAAAGATATTGGAGGTGGAAGAGTCACTCTTCTCTCTGGCCATCAGCCACATCACCAAGATGTTGGCAGGGTAGCCCACTACAAGATTGATGCTCCTTTCAATAAACAGAAAACACCAACCAACAAGTAATTTTAAGCACAGAAATGTATTTGAGAGTTGGAGACTAGATCCTGAAGAGGAGTGGTCGAAGTGTTGGCTAGAATTGATGACAGAGCTGTTCATTTTGGTTTTATCTCGCAGGTTTGAGGGTTGATGATCCTTAGAAAAGAGAGTGAATGTAAGTTACATGGTCAAGCCTAACTGAACTCACCACTTAAACTGACTGCAAGGCTAAATTATGTTCTTAAGCTGATTCCAGCATTATTTTCTTGAGTCTTTTCTCCAAAGTATTCCTCATCATAACACATTTACTGCACAAGAGAGATGGAAACACTTATATTGGCCTATTTTGCACAAAGTTAAGCTCTCTCTTTTGAGAAATTATTCATGTCAAAGAAGACATGCACAATTTCGTTGCAGTGTTACACTGAAGGATAGTTTTTGTTTTCTGGGAAGACGACCTCCATCCAGGGAAAAATACCTCTCCTCTGAGACACCAGCTTTACTCTGTGAAACTGCACTGGAGCTCCCTGAGATTGGAGACAGTGTTCCCAGAAGACAAAGTTTGGCCTTTGGGCCTATTTTTCACTGTCTGCAAAAGCCTTTCACTCAAGCACAACATAAGAAATGAAAGAGTGGTTTATCTAATTGAAAAAATGAATAACTTCCCCGAAAAACTGCAGTAACTCGACATAACACTCTTCAAGGTCATACAGCCCGGAAGGCCCCTGTATCCTGATCACCTGTGTCCAGGAGGGTTATGTTTTTATTCAGTATAGTTCAAGTTCAGAAAATATATAAATTTTTTGTGGTGTGTAAGCAGTGCAGACGATAGCCAGTCACAAATCCATTGAGGGAACAACAGCATTTGCAGTGACTGTACAATACCCTGTCACCACAGGATTATATTTAAGGATGGGTGGGTGTGCAAGAGGACTCGCATATAGGGGGGTTGGGTTTGCAGAGTGAGTTTGTGATGTGACAAACAGATCTGCAGTAAAACAGAGGAGGGGCTAAAAGGAGGGGTAGATGAGTACCCCCCTATCCCAGTTCTAACAATATATTATTTGTCAGTGATGCAATCCAAGAAGTGCATCCCAGACAAACAAGTGACGCAATGCCGTTGCCCTACGGGGGCACACATGAGACTGTGTAACCTGGTGTAAGGTCTTACATATAAAACCACAAGGTTCATCAAAGCAGACTCACACAATTATTTTTCATCCTCACAAAAGAAATTGAGCAATCAGAAACAGTAAATCTATTTCTGCAAATAATATTAGGTACATTCATGATGGTTTGATTTTCATATCTGTGTTAGGCAATAAGGAAGTTGCAGTTTACAAGTACTTTTCTCTGCTTTCGCTACATAGACTTCACTAAAGCTGGGCATCTGTTCCAGGAGATCTATTGTCCTGAAGGTTTTTCATGTCAATCCTTAGAGAGGAGAACACAATCAAAGGTGAGAGATCTCACAGAGCTGCTGATGAGTAGAGTCAGGTGTATTGGGGTTGAATTGAGAACTTACAGGATGGTAAATCTCCAACCCTGATCTAAAGCAACACACACAATTAAGCAGTTTACTGTAGGGAGCGGAAATCAAGCATAACAGGGGCTTGTGCTGTTGCTGAAAACGACAGCAGTTTGGAGTTACAAACCAAGCCTCTCGGTTCCATGTCCATCAACTATTTTCAGTTTTTGTCCTAAAATTATTCCCTAGCATAGCGGTCAGCATATGTATAAGTTTACTGATAATCCACAATTGATAAGTAATGACTTCTTCACTGTCTGACCAACTGGGGACTGACACAATGACCTGTGTGATTAGTTTAGGGCTACCTAATTCAATTCTTTGAGATCAATTATCCTGTAGGGTTTCACTTCAACACTAGCACAGGGTTCTCACTTGGTTTTTAGGAAGGAGGGTCAAAATCAGTTTTCATAGGAAATTGGAGGGTCCTCCTTTATCAATTTCAGTACAATACAGTCTTTCATGTTGGGGGACGAAAAGAGTATGGGGACGAGGAGTCTGGGGACGAAAAGTTCATGGAGACAAAAAGTCCATAGGGACAAAAAGTCTGGGGATGAAGAGTCCTAGAGCTTACTTAGAGTCTCAGCAACATACTGAAACTGTTTATGGTGACCTTTTCCATTTCATTTTTCACCCATCTGTTATTTAGTCATCTAGATTGCCAGCAAAGGTATAGACATTCCCACCTAACTGTTGACAAATTTATTTTTCAATGCAGGAATCACTAAATCCTGTTCAGCTGGGGTATGACAGGAATTAAACTTGCTGATCTGGATCTGGAGTGAACTGCAGAGACCCAGGACTTTTCCAGGACCTTCCTGTGGTCTGAAAGGGTCAATCCTGTGTTCAATATCCCAAGTTTTCCTTGAGAGACGGGCATGAGGGGCCAAGAGGACCTAAAGATTAACCATCACAGGGGGCGCCCCGGTGGCTCATTGGTCTAAGCGCGCGTACCATAAAGGCTGTGTCCTTCCCGCAGCGACCTGTGTTAGATTCCTGCTCAGGTCATTTGCTGCATGTCTTCCCCATTCTTCTCCCCCAACCTTGCTGTCTCTCTACACTGTATAACTGTCAAATAAAGGAAAAATTCCCCAAAAAAATATTCTTTAAAAAAAAATAATAAAAATAACGGTCACAGGATATCAAGAGTGCAAGGCGCCCGCCGTGTCGAGGTCAAGTATTCACCCTTATTTCACGTGCGCTCACTCACTCAGAAAATGCTACCGTTCCCACTGATACTCTGGCTAATTGAATTGTCTTTTTTCCTTAAAGTAGGATCAGTATTTGGGCACAAATGGCAGGGGCTTTCAAGTATCTTCTAACTTTGCCACAAGATCATTTAGGCAACCACAGCATGTTTATGCAATGCCATTGTGAATGATGGGATGTTAATTGCTTTATTGTATTATCTCCACTCATTTGTACAGGCTTTTACTTTGATTGGACACCTGTCTGCAGGGCAACTGATTGTGTGTATCATTTAGCTCAAGCAGCCGCCAGCTGTCCTAATTTAACTCTGTGAATGGGTGTTCTCTTATTTTCTTTGAGGACAGTGACCCCTGCTGACTTCTCTGTAGCATGATCATGCTTGGTATCCCTCACCCCCATTGAATTCTCAAGGGTTTTTGCAGTAAAATAATGTGTTACCAGGAAAATATACGAACTTACTCATCTTTGTATTTAGCAGAAGAAATGAAATTTTATTTTATTTTAATTTTGTATAAAAGCAGCGTACCAATATTAAGAAGTAGTTGATTAAACAAAGTCAGTGAAACAATGAATTTTAAGGGGCCTTCCCAGGTTCATTTGATTTACCTTGCTCTAGCACAGATATGGGTATAATAACACTACAGTTTATTTGTTCAACACAAAAATGTACCATTCCATTGGTTTTTATTTATATTGTTACCATGGAATTTACCTCAATAAGCAAAATCACAGTCTGTATTGTGGCAAGCCTTACTCCCTAACCAGCCAACCAAATCACTTAATTCTTTTTTCCCTGTTAGATATGTGTCATATCTATGCAATCACGTGAGGATTTTTTATATATTGTGTTTCATTTTTTTTTTCTATTGTTTTTTCTAAAAAATGAAAATCCTCAAATGGGTCAGTTGGATGACACATACACTCCCATGAAATCGATACCTTTTCCCCTATCAGAAAAAGCCAATGTGATTGCATGCAGAAATAACCAACCAGTCGACACTCAATTTGTTTGAAAAATAAAAAAAGTTATCAGCGCCACAAGCGTTGAAAGTCACAAGATTTCCCATTTAATTAGCTGACTTATAAAATTATTTGAGGTGGGAGAGCTTCAAAAAAGTCATTTTTTAACAAAATTGATTAAATTAATGACAAAATGTTTTGAAAAATTTCCAACATGTAAAATTTCAGTTTGAGTCAGTATTTTAATGCAGGCTCTTCACTCCAGCAATGTAATCATTTAGGCTGTACTGTGCAATATTTGATTCACTCTATGATATAATTAAACTCTCAGTTTTATTAAAGTCTTTTATAACAAGACCACAATGGAAAAATGATCAGTCACATTTTCACGTTGTGGAGAAATGATAAATTAAAAATTCAAAACGATCTTAGAAACAAAGCACTGAAAAAATATGCAAAAAAATAAAATATATATATATATATATATATATATATATATATATATATATATATATTATCTTCATTTCGTGGGCAAATGTTTACAAACTTGACTGGGGAATTCTCATCCTCTGTTTTGGTTTTATTGTCTAGATTCAGCTTGGTTACTAAAAGCAGAATTTTCATGTACACCGGTTCAGAGGGAATCATTTTTCGGCCTGCTGCCTGGAAGAAGTGCAGCCCATATCTACACAAGTACCACGGGCCACTTGTTCACAACACTGACATGAGTTAACTGTTCACCCACGCAATGATATATGTACCTGCCATGTGCCTTATGTTGTTGAAACTGTGATGTATAAAGCATACTTTTTATGGAAAAAACTGTAGCCGGGTTCCTCCTGAGATTTCTTCCCACTGGGGAGTTTTTTCTCACCACTGTTTGAGGATTTTTCTTCCTACTGGGAGTTTTTTTGCCTCATTTGCCATAGTGGGGAATAGGCTGGGCACTGCCCTTTCATTTATTTAATCTGTCACTGTAAAGCATCTTTGTGACAGTCTATCTATGAACAACGCTATACAAATAAATTGAATTGAAAATTGAATTGAATGACGGTATCACACCTTTTGTCCAGGCGGTGAATTTTTTTTTGGTAATTTTATCTCTTAATAATTAGGTGGTAAAATTTAAGGAGCAAGTTATATCGGATAAGTGCCAAGGACAGAGCTCATCTGCATACATCAATTGACTCCTTTAAAGGTCTTTGGCAGCAGCTGCAGGGCAGTTTCACAGTGCAGCGATCCATCTTGGAGATGTACAGCAGGGGTTCAATGCTGCTGCTGAGGTCCATGAGGGAGAAGACAACCACGGCGATGTGACATTTGTAGTGCACTCTGTTGTAGTATTTTGCAAAGGGAAAAAGAGCCACTGGAGGGAGGTAGGTAAAGACTATGATGGCCAGGGTAAAGACCACCATTCTGAGGGCTTTCATTTTCACAGGGTGCATCTTCTCTTTGCCAACGACCGACTTCCTCAGAGTCCAGATGATGGAGAGGTTGCAGAAGACCATGATGGTGAAGACACTCAGGATCAGCCCAGTGAAGATTTTTACTGCACTATCCACCCCCAAAATGGACTTATTGAGTGCACTGGCTAACATGAGCCCCCAAACCAGTATGGAGACGGCCACTCTGATCTTATTGTCCCTGATGCTGGAGAACACTATAGGGTGGACCACGGCCATGTAGCGGTCCAGGCAAATGCAGGTGAGGAAGAGTGGGGTGGTGTCCTTCATCCCGTAGGCAAAGTTCTGGAAGTACCGTATGTGGCTGTTGTTCAACAATAAGCGATTCACCATGTCAATGGGCATCATCAGACAGTAGAAGGCATCGACAATGGCCAGGTTGAAGATGAAGATATCTGAGGTGGAGGAGTCACTCTTCTTTCTGGCCAACTGCCGCACCACCATAATATTTAAGGGAAAGCCCACCACCAGGTTAAAGACCTTCACCATGTAGTAGAACACGTACGCGTATGGTGACGCTTCACACATTTCAAACTCATACCAGAGCAGGGGACTGGATCCTGGAGTCGAGTGGTTGACCAGCACACTGGAGTTGAACACAAAGCTGCTCATTGTGTTTTTGGGTTTCACTGACACAAAAGAATTGAGAGGTAATGGTTTTCCCATCTGGTTTCTGTGGAAAGAGAGGTAAAAATCAGAGATATGGTCAGGCCTAATGCTGTAGTACAACGGTCTTCAACATTGTTCCTGGAGACCCAAGGTGTATGCTGGTTATTGTTCCAACCACAATTGTAATCGCAGGATTTTAACAAGCTGTTAATGTCTTAATTAGGTGTTTTTCATGTTTAGAGTAGTTAATTACTCTCTTTAGGCAAATGTTACATAGAAACATCCATACATGCAATGAAGATTAAAATACCCTAGAAAATAGCGTGTATTTCTATACTACAAGAAATTTCAAGTAATATAACATTTTAAACTGATCAAATTAGGCCGCAAGCTGAGGGCTGGAAATGTGCCAAGAAAACAAGTTTCGTTCCCACCTCAGGGGGGCTGAAATTTGTATGTGCTTTTAAGTGGTCAATAATGTGTCTAAACCATGGAGGTAATATAATAGAACTGGAGACAGCGAGGAAGTACCACCCCTATGACTTTCAATGGGAGATGCTAGGCTAGCTACTTCAGCCCAGGAAATATGGAATTGACCGATGCCATCTGTAAAAATGCCATTCCACAGGTGCTTATTTCCGGCACCATTTCATAAAATTGCCAATCTGATTACACAGCACAAATGGCCAAGAAAATGTGTCGTCTGTGCGGATTGGCGAATGTGTTCGAGGGGAAATGACAAGCAACGCTGTTAATCCGGAACGCACACGCACTATACACTCATTGGCTGAACTGCTGCAGTCAGAGCAACAGCTGGACAACCAAACTCGTGCACAAGCTGTCATCAAGCTCTAAGTAGCAGTTCTTATTTTACAGGCCCTCTTGAAAACATCGAACAGTTGCGTCAGACAAAGAGTAAAATAATGAAGGATTACCGAATACATTTTCTTTTGTTTTCGATTTATTTGGCAAGAAAAAAAAAAAAAATGCACACTTTTCAGTTGGTGTCTATGGAGCTTTGGCCACAAAATTGCATCCTTGGGAAACGCGGAAACAGGAAGCTAACATGCTAACTGGCTGAAGCAAAGGTACTTCCTCGTTCTCTCTGGTTCTATTATATATCTCTATGGTCTAAACTTGCTCTAAGGTTAAAGTTTGAAATCCTGCCAGTTTTTTTAAAGCTCTATTTAAAGCAGCTCACTTGCATCACTTAATGTTCTGCATTGGGACTGCATTATGGGCACGGGTAGCGCAGTATCAACTAGACAATTCCTGCAGAAATTGGAAGAGTGGGCCTGGCCTCTGCAGGTCGGGACACAGGGGTGCCCTGGGATGCTGCTGGGACTACTCAATTGTCTATTTTGTCTCTGTCTATATTTTGTCTGCATTTTTTAGACATAAAAAAACTCTAACGATAAAAAAATTAAAAAACAGTGTTTAGTAGCAGTTCAGAGGTGAGGAAGAAGGTGCATTAACTTAGTAAAGAGCCGTTTACATTACAGTTCAAAATTTGTCCTTGACAGATGACTAGTTGTCAAGCTTGGGGGGGGGTGTCAACTCAGTCCATTCGCAGGTCCATTTGGACCTGCAACAGATGCTTCTGTACCCTTTTCTGGATGGCAGGAGGGAAAAACAGGCCATGAGAATGGTGGTGAACGTCCTTGATGATGTAGGCAGCACTGTTGGTAGATCTCCATCAGGAAGGGAGAGGGGCACCAATTATTCTGCTGGCTGTCTTTACAATTCTGTTAAGCTGCCTTTGTTCATATGCCTTGCAGCTCCCCGAACCATACCGCTAACATACATGAATAGCACTTTCATCCTTGTCAGTGATTATATTTCAAGGTATGTAGATCGAGCCCCCTTGGCCTGCAAGGCCGGGGCGCAGGCAGCAGATTCGCATCACCTTCTGTCTGAAATGGGTTAAACTGCAAGAACGGCCATTACTACAGATATCGCAGTGATTCAAATCACAACAGGTCAGATATCACCGACTTCACGCCGAAAATGTTGTTCACGCCTAATTTTGCAGGTGCAGTGTCTTCTTGTTTTGTAAATATAAATTAATTTTGCAACCTTTTTTATGGTTAACTGTTCAGTTTTCACGAAAACACAGATTTCGTGCTAATGTAAAGAATGCATTATTTTCGCCGATTGTGGAGTTCGTTTTGGAGCAACAGTGTTGGAAATAGTACCATATTAAGCCTCCATCAATATCGAATAAAATCAGAACCTTTTCGGTGTTTGGGTACCGAACCATTCGGGTGCGAAAAAATGTCAAGCTTACATCCAGTCAAGAATTTGTAGAGTTTAATTTGTAGTGCTGCTGTACGTGGTAATAGCATACAACGGTGGCAGTTGGGATACTGATGACACTCCTGCAAAATTTTTTTCATAACCAAGCTAAGAATATAAACCAGTTGAAAATCAATTGGAACATTTAAGGGTTAGGGTTAAGGTTACGGGTTAGGGGCCGATCACACTGAACGTGTTTTATCGGCGTGGGGCGCCTGTTTTGTTAATATTCTCAATGATTAGACACGTGCCGGATGCTGCTTTTGCGCACCGAGTGCCTCGCGTTTAAACGCCCCAGGCGCCTCGCTGTTTTTTGATGCGCTTCTTTGAGGCGCCTTTTCCCTGCTGTCCAATCATGTGAAAAACCTGAAATAAGTTCGCTGACTAGTTCGCTGAAACGGTTAATTTCAGAATGTTCGCAGATGAGTGACAGGAACGCATTTAGCAACACAAAAAGACACGTCCAGCGCCTTTTTACAACGTTGGTTTCAAAAAACAGATCAGACGCTACCGCGTTTCACGCCCGATAAAGCGGCGTCCGTGTGATCGCCCCTTACGAGGTCCTAACAGTAGTACCCTCTGCACAGCGAGCCATTATCCTCACTCGAATAACGGAGCGCTACCAAACTGGTTGGCAGCTATCCAGTATCGTCATGGCTGCCACCGTCCTATGCGATTACCATATAGCAGCACGAGAAATTAACGTGTGTATTCTCTTTACTGGATGTGCGCTGGACGTTGTTAGACACCCCAGTAATTGACTTGTTATCAAGCATTAAGGTAAGCCGAAGATTTCTGAATTTCATTTTATTGTGCCCACCGGTTCTGTGTGGTACTCTTACCGAGCTACTTGGCTGACATTAGCTCATGAGCTAGGTAGCTAGCAAGGAAGGGAGCAAGCTAATAAAACACAGAGAATTCATTATTCAATGGTTGGCGCAAACACAGTCTCACTGAGTAAAATTACACTTTACAAAAAATTCAGTAGCAGCTGTGACGAAATGCTAACAAGCTAGTTTAAAAAGTTCGTGAAACACATAACTAGTAGACAAACTTCATCTACCTCAGACCCAGGTCAAAGGGGATCAAATCAAGCCAAATTGAGAATTTTAATGACATCCAAAAGCCAATGGACTAATTAGGATTGCCGGCTTGTCTGATAGACTAACAGCAGCTCCAATTACAATCAGCTCATGACTGGTTGCCAGGCAGGTATTACCAGAGACAAATGAATCACTTTCATCCAGTGCCATATATGGCGCTGAAATAAAACATATCTAGCCAATGGCGTTGCTGCACTAAAACAAGCAAGGGCTACGTTCACACTGCAGGCAAATGTGGCCCAAATCTAATTTTTTTACCCCCTTTGTGACTCAGGTCAGATTCTTTTATGTCAGTGTGAACAGGACACATGGAATCTGATCTTTTCAAACTGTTCTGGGCCATTTTCAAATGTGTTACTGCATTGATTCATATTGATTTTTGATGGCGACCATGGTCTGAACAGCCGTGTCGCGTTGAATCAAAGAGTATTATGTGAACAGCCAAAGAAAAAAATCTGATTTGAGCAATAAATCGAATTGAGCATTAAGGCCTGCAGTGAGAACATAGCCCTCAGTTGAGGTTCACGACAGTTTCAACTGATTTTTGACAGTCGGAATTGTCAGGATGCTCTGGATTGAGCCGTAAAGTAAGGGTTTGAAAGCCAATAGGGAGCGAAAAGGCGATTTTGACCATACTTTGGGGGTAAAGTCATCGAACTGTTAGTTTTTTTTAAAATCAGATTTGACTGCTGATTGGACATGTATGTGTTTATGTCTTTGTGACCAATAATAGTGAAGTTATGGTTATTGCCCTATTCAAAACATGGGAAGCCTAGTTTGCTGCTAGGCGGTTGCTAGGGCATTGCTAGGCGGTTGCTAAGGTGTTCCGAGTGGTTTCTAGGGCGTGCTAGACAGTTGCTATGGTGTTTTAGGCGGTTGCTCTACGGTGTTTAAGGTGGTTGCTAGGTCATTGCTAGGCGGTTGCTATGGTGTTCCGGGTTGTTGTTAGGGCGTTGCTAAGTGGTTGCTATGGTGTTCTGGGTGGTTGCTCGGGCATTACTAGGTGGTTGCTATGGTGTTCTGGGTGGTTGCTAAGGCATTGCTAGGCGGTTGCTATGGTGTTCTGGGTGGTTGCTAGGGCATGCTAGGCAGTTGCTATGGTTTTCTAGGTGGTTGCTAGGGCTCTGCCAGGCAGTTGCTATGGTGTTCCAGGTGGTTGCTAGGTCATTGCTAGGCGGTTGCTATGGTGTTCCGGGTTGTTGCTAGGGCGTTGCTAAGTGGTTGCTATGGTGTTCTGGGTAGTTCCTACGGCATTAATAGGTGGTTGCTATGGTGTTCTGGGTGGTTGCTAAGGCATTGCTAGGCGGTTGCTATGGTGTTCTGGGTGGTTGCTAGGTCGTTGCTAGGCAGTTGCTATGGTGTTCGGAGTGGTTGCTAGGGCGCTGATAGGCAGTTGCTATTGTGTTCCAGGTGGTTGCTAGGTCGTTGCTATGGTGTTCTGGGTGGTTGATAAGGCATTGCTAGGCGGTTGCCAAGGTGTTCCGGGTTGTTGCTAGGGCATTGCTAAGTGGTTGCTATGGTGTTCTGGGTGGTTGCTAGGGCATTACTAGGTGGTTGCTATGGTGTTCTGGGTGGTTGCTAAGGTGTTACTGGGCAGTTCCTATGTTGTTCCTGGTGGTTGGCAAGGTATTGCAAGACATATTTCATGGTGTTCTGGGCTTTTGCTAGAGCGTTGCTAGGCTGTTGCTATGGTGCTCCTCGTGGTTGCTAGGGCATTGCCAGGCGGTAGCTATGGTATTCCTGATGGTTGCTAAGGCATTGCTTGGCAGTTGCTATGGTGGTGTGGGTGATTGCTTGTGCGTAACTAGGCGGTTGCTATGGAGTTCTGCCTGGTTGCTAGGGAGGGATGAAAATCCATGTTTTCGGGAATTGTGGGAAATCCGTAAGTCGGATCGCTTAGAAAAGACATACCACACCTTTCCCGATCGAGCCGCCTGATTTAATATATATATTGTATGGGTTTTCTCAAAGCTGTAAGACTAGTGGCGAACCAAAATTTTTACGGAAGAATAAATAATAATAATAATAATAATAAAAATATAGGCACAGAATAATATAAGTGGCCACTACACTCCCTACTGGGGAGAGTAGTGGGCCTGCACTCAGCTCAGGCCCACTAACTAGGAAGCTTTGTATAAAATGGTTTCTTCCCTAAAACTACCTCTGATTTCTGATTTATGTAATGGAAAATGATTAATCTAGCAATGATATACAAATAATATTCCCAAGGATAAATGAACTAATAACAAAAGATCAGTTACAAAGTTTATTAATTGTGAGGCCTCGCCTCCAGCCCTCAGCCCATTGTGCAACCACCTCATCCAATAATCACCTGCACCTGGGGCTCATCAGCTATTAGCAGGGGCAGTGTGTATTTAAGACAGAGCTTCGAGCAGTCTCCTTGCGAAATATTGACAACACATGTCTGTGCAGTGTTTTTAATTCTTGTAAGATATTTTTTTCCGACAAATGGATATTCTGTTTTCCAACTTTTAATTTCACATTACACATGTTTCCTTTATGTTCTTTGATTTAAAGGAACCCTGTTCCTGTTTGTTTTGTATTTCATTTTTCTTTGGTGCCTTGATTAATTTCAGAGGCTTATTAAACATCACCAAACTCCATCCTTGCACTTGATTCCAGCCCTTATTTTTCTGTCCTCTGCGCACCGGTCCTGTGTACAGGACAGAACTGTTACATTAATGAAAGTTTACTGACAAAAACTGGTTGGAGATTCAGCTTCTCCATCCTTACAATGGATTCACATTACACATGTTTAGGCTTCTATATTGCTGCTTGTAGAGCAATGCTGGGGATTTCACAATTACATGTAATCAACTTGCAACTGATTAATTTCAAAATGATATATGTCCTCCCCCATTCTTCTCCCCCAAATGCTTTTGTGTCTAAATCCTGGTATAAACTATTTAAGGAGAAATTCCCAAGAATGAAAAGCAAACATTAACAAAAAAAATATAAGAAAAAGTTTCTCTGGAATCAATAAATTTCTTGATGTCTCTCACTCCAGCATCACATCATCCTCACTGTTATCATGACCTTCTTGCAACTGCCTCTCTGGTCTGGTTTCAGTAATGTTCACGCAGTTTACGCAGGCACACAGATCAGGGCAAGGCAAACCTGACTTGTGACAGCTGCATTGCAAACCTTCTCAGTAAAGGGAGAAGTACTATCTTTTGTGACATGTTTAAAGTGCATAAAGCACTTTAAAGGCGGTTGTTTTGATGCCATCACAAGTGTTCCATCTTGCCATGGGCTTAGCCATGTTGTTTGTGACACAAACAAGTGCTTTGATTGGTCAACATTCAGTGTTACTGCTCTCGACCTCACACAAAATAATCAAACATAAAAGCGAGATAAACTTTCAAACTGGTAGGATTTGGGCGTTAAAGCCGCCGTTTGTGATAATTACTCCCATCTAGTGGTGCACTAAAAGAATGCAAACAACCGAGTAGTATTCTCTGGCACCTCCCCCTCTAAGCGCGTCATTATCACTATGGAAATGTGTCAATATGTCTATACACTGGTCACAGAAGAGTCCATGCTTCTGACTGATATCCATGTTTACATTTATTCCTCAAAGTGAGTTACATGGAGCACCATGAAAACTATAAGACAAACAAAACGGTTTCAATCACACAGCTCAAAATAGGCAATTAAAAGACTCGTGTTTGTTTTTTTGTATGATACAACCAAGTACAACATTACACGAAAACAGGAAATTTAAGCAATTACTACCATGTTTGCCTGGAAGACCAGCTGTAGAATAATTGACAGGAGCATATTAATCCACTGTTTACATTTGCTGTTTCTCTTACTTTCTGTTTTAAAAGAAAGTTTTCTGTGGGGGGGTTTTGGTAGATGTGGCGATTCAAAATAATTATTACCTGGAGATACTTTTAGCATTAGAATGCTTGCGGTTCCAGTGATTAATTCACTTAGGGGTCTATTCTCCCATTTACGCGCAAGTCCTTTTTTACGCAATTCGAGTTAAGCGCATTTGAGTTAGGCGTATTCTCCCCTATGCTTTCGATCACGCCCACAGCGCTTAACTTCAGAATGTAGGCGGCCTTATGAAAGAGGTGTGACTAATCCAAAAGAGAGGCAGACTCTGTAGCAAGCTCATTGATTATGGCCATCAGGAAAACATGGAACAAGGATTTTCTGATTAACCATGAAAATGCAGTTGTAGTCCATGGAAAACGCGTTCAAACCAGACTTTAAATTTGAATATCGTCGCCTGCTGATAAAACCTCATATCTCCAAATTGATAAGAAACAAAAACTCCTATGTCCACTATTTTTACATGCAAAATTATACATTTTTGTGAAGGTGGATTCAGGAACCACTCATGAGAACAGGAATTCCAAAAATCTTAAGCCTTTATTGTAAAAAGGGTCGGGACCAGAAGACACAAGAATTGCCAAGGTTTCCTTTAAAAACAATATCCAAAAAGCAAAACCCTTTATGTAACAGACAGGCAGGGGTCAAAACCAGCAAGGCAGATGTGCAACGGTACATAGACAATAAGCCAAAACTCGTAGTCGAAATCCAGAAAGGTAGGTCATACACAGGGCATCCAGAACAGAAATCCTGGTCCTACAAAAACAGGTCAAAATCCAAAAAGACAAAAGAGGAATAGTAGGGCAAGGCAATCTCAAGGTCGGGCGAAACAGTCATGAAGAAGCAATAGACAAAAGGCATACGAGGAGCTCTGCACAAACGAATACTGATCAACATTCTGACGGAGAATGAACTGCAGTGAAGACTTTAAATAGACAAGAGGGAAGTCACATGCTATGCAGGGAACAGGTGAATTGGATAAGAACTAATTACAGAGGTAAGCACACATGGAGAAGTCCTAAACCACAACAATTGGCAAAAAAAGCCAAGACACGGACAGGATTCAACGCAGACAACCTATGACAGATAAACAGCTCCGGGTCAAGGAGTTCTAAACAGAACAGATAATGAGTTAACAGAATAGCAATTAATATATGTCAGCCAGAGATCTCAACAACCCCCCATACAGAAACAGTAAGGGAGAGGCAGAGAAAGCAAAGCAAGAGGCGGAGACTAGAACAGGGCGATAGCTGAGATTGAATTAGTAATAATTAGTAGAGGTCCAGCTTTACAAATTAACCCAAGTGTTCATTAGTAAGTTAGTAATATATATACATGGATTAGTTAAGTAAGTAGACTGATACACAATATAAATGTTAGTATTATTAGTAATCTAGGAAAGCAAGGCGAAGGAAGTAAACGAGAATTGAAGTAAAAATATAAAACACCAGAAACCATTGAAATCACCTGAAGCAAGTAGGCACACAGACTGGGAGACGGACTGAACCAACTGATCACAAGACAGGGGAGACAAGTGCAATGAAACCTGGAATGGCATTAACAGAAAACCGGAATAATGCATAAAGAAAAGACATTACAATGAACACAAGGAATTACAAATCAAAACAGAAATCCATAACAAAATTTTACAAAATTTATAAATTAAAAAGATATTTATCAATTTATATGGATATAAATTGGTCTTTTTTATCCAAATTTATTTTTTCAACATTCCTGAGAAGGATCACTTTGAAGATGTGAAGTTTTACAGGCAGGTGAATATGTTATAGTAGGGGATGTCTGTGTAAGGATCAATGCAGACATTGTATTTTATTTCTGCCACAATTGATAAAATCTTGCAAAACGCAAAAATGAAGTAAAAATAAGAGGTGAATTTAGAACAGGGCAACCAGTTCTCAGAATATTAGAAAATGTGCCCTCCTACACCAGCCTTTTGTTTCTGGTAGTAGACATAAGAAGACAAATTGGTTTGTTTAGTCACACACATCTTTGGTAGACAGTTTTATGTAATTGCAATTGCACACTTGAAGTCTCAAACTAAAAATATAAATCAGGTTTGACCTTAAGAAATGGCAACCTGAAACAAAGGATTCTACCCTGGTCATCCCCCGCCACTGAACTCTTCAACAATCACAAGGGAGACAGCCAGTTAATGAAATTTGATTGACCATTAACAAAAAGAATAATGCATCAATTGTCCCTGTACCATGCCCGATTATATGGATATATTTATTGGCTCTCTTTGATCCAAATATCTTCCTTTGGACTGGCCAGGGTCGATTCCAATTTTATAGGGTATAATAAATAATTGTTCACCAGTTCAAAAAAATATAAATGGTACCTCCTCAACTTGGTTTGTTTATATTGACATCTTTGGGAGTAAGCTGTAATTGCAGACTCATTTCCCAGAACTCTTGTCGAGACCCAAAGATGCTTTTTGACAGCTCTTACCAGTTCCCCGCCTCCTCAACTCTCATGCGGGAAATAGAATAGAAACTAAAGTGATGACGTCACCGCTACTTAGCTTCTGGTGTCAGACGTAAAATCCCTATGGGAATTTATAATGGGGTTTGGACACTTTCTGGCATTGCTCAAACTCGTATTAATCCTAAGAGCCGCCTCGCTCCGAGATTAGCCTACAGGGTATACAGATTCAAATGATCACATCAAATTCATAGTTTATTGCCAAAAATATATGCTTTTGCACTTGCAGTCCAGTTTGTAGTCCCATTTCTCCACACTACATATCCGTTGCACAAGTGTACGAGTACCCCGTGATTTGCTCCAAGCCAATGAGGTACCCCAGTTTCAGCCAATGTCCATAACGTACCACGGCGATAGCCCATCGGTGCTCTACATTGCCGTATGTCCCTGCACCCGTTCCCACATAGCGGGCTACTATTAGCTAGCTACATACCTAGAAATGAAAGGATCACAATGAATAGTTATTTTGCCATTTAACTACCTAGCATTAAGCTATGCTAGCAAGCTTATCACGTCTTTTGCACATAGCTAAACCAATAGAAACAGTAAATGGAACCGTCACTTACTGCTATTTAGTAAGCTAGCTAGTATGATTGTTCTATTCAATAAATATCACTAGCTTAGCTTGCGAAATAGCTGAATAAAAGAAGTGAAGAGCCATTATTTGGCTTCTTAGCTAGCATTGAGCTGGGAGCATTTCACAAGCTAGCATTTAACCAAATGCGCCAAATATAAAGTTAGACAACTACCGAAGTCAGCAAACTAGCTCTAGCTCGCTGGCTAAGTTAGCCTGCTGACAGCGAGTTCGCCGTCAGTTATGCTTTGACAAGGCCGATAAGCTCATTCGCTGACTACCGAGTTTTTAAGCAAACAAACACTGGCCAAAGATGCCTGGCTATTAAAGTAAATTGGTGCTAATTGTAAAACTTGATATCTAGCAAGGAAAGCGTAACCAAGTAGAACGTAGAGTGGTTAACTAATTAAACAAAGAAACGGCTATAGCGAGGTGCTGGAAAATTCGAGACGGGTGACTTCTAACTATTGCCTGTATAAAACTCGTCCTGAACTTATTCAGCCCGGGAATCAGGAGGATCATGGGAAGTGTAGTTTTTAGACTACAAAGAGGATTAGCATGGTGGCGAAAAATTAAAATGATTTCAAATATAGCTGATTCCGGTCAAGAAATATTATATTTGTTTTTACTCGGAAATATAATGCGAAATCTTGAAAAAGATGGAGGCTTGAAAACAATGGGAAGTGATTCAAAAGTGAACTGAAAAAACAGTCCATGGGTAAAATGAATGGGAAATTTTACTTCCGACACCAGCATGACGTCATCACTTTAGTACTCTATTGAACTCAATAAAAGTAAAAATTATGTGACATTAGTCATCCATTAGCGTCATCTCATTCCAGTAACATGTTAGGCTATTATGATAAATCGATTAACTTAAAGGGCTGCCAACTCTCAAGCATTGCCGTGAGAATTCGTGCTTCATTCACATTCCCAAGCTGTAGTCAGTAATTATTCAACCAACGAAATGCGTGTTTCATGATCGTTCAAATTGTTTAAATGGAAGACCATTTGAAACATTTTTATGCAATTCCACTGCTTCCAACCCCTGAGTGAAGAAAAGCGTGAGAATTCCGGCATCATAATTGTTCTCAGTGGCATAGCCAGCGGGGGTGCTAAGACACGTCTCTTTTTGACTGCAATTAGTAGTTCTTAATCATTTTCCTTTATTGACATGATTTCCAATTATCTTAATTGGCAACTGAAGACACGGTTTCTCTCCATATGCGATCTAACAGCGATGAAATCATAGGCTAAATTCAGTACAGAAAAATAATTTAGCTACTTAATAGGCCAATGCTTAGCAATGATTGACTTTCATTCTCGGTGTTGTGAGGGTTGGAAAAAAAAAGTGGCATTCACCAGTTAAATAGGCTATAAAAAGCCCTGCGGCTCAAGCTATTTGCGTGAGAGTCGACAGGTATGCAATTTTGGAAGACTTTGATTTAAATACAGCAAATAAGCATCCAGATGAATGATTGTAGTCTTACCTAATCAGGGAGAACTAGCAGCACCTGTTAACTGTGGAGTGCTCTCGGAGTGAACCTTCTGTTAATTATGAAAATGACTGAGAACAGGTCAGGACTAATAATTGTTTTAAACGGAAGTTTTGTGCAACCCAATTCTCTGTTCTTGTTCTGCAACAGTACTGAATTTAGCCCATGATTTAATTGCTGTTAGATTGCATATGGAGAGAAACCGTGTCTTCGGTTGCCAATTACGATAATTGGAAAACGCGTCAATAAAGGAAAATGATTGAGAACAACTAATTGCAGTCAAAAAGGGACGTGTCTTAGCACCCCCGCTGGCCACACCACTGCACAGGCGCCTGTAATATCTGGATGACATCACCAGCCACTCTCTGGAACGACCCAGATGCCAGGACCAACAGCGCAGTTGTGACCTTGATGACCACAGATATGTTTTGTGGATGATTGCTTCAGCTGGATAGCTGTTCCTCCAGAAGTCGGCAAAGGTAGATGATTGCCTCACGGTCCAGACAAAAGCGTTGGATGCACCCTGTTAGTCCCAGGTGTCTGTTAGTTCCAGGATGTCCAAATGAGGCTGATATATGCGTGGTCGTCTTCAAGCTTGGCGCGCTCCTCTTACTCTTTTCCACTCACGCAAGAGTGTAAGCAAATGCAGGACTGGCATTTTGGTTTTCGATTTTGAGGGCATTGTAGAATGATAGTCTTATTATACTTGTATTAATTATTTGCTATGTGTTGGTACTTGAACTAATTGTAGAACAGGCTGTTGTGTAACATCATGTGATGATTTTGTTTGATAATTTATTATGGTTATGAGAAATGTACTTTAGAAATAAGGATGAACAATCAAATATTGAATGTCTCAACCTTTACCGTGTTAAATAAAATAAATGTTAAAATTCAGTCTATAACCGACATAAAACGCAATATTCTATTTCGCCTTATATTGGCGCTTGACCTTAATACAGCCCTCAGAAGTGCTTAACAGAAAAAGAGCGTAAGCCAGGGGGAGAATACGCGTAAGTGTTTTTTGCTTGAGAAACGCCCAGATTTTGTCCTTGCTTCGCCCAAAGTGCATAAATGCCTTCAAGGGCGCATAATGTGCCGACTTGAGTCAAGGGGAGAATATGCGTAGGCTGAAAAGCCCGTAGCTACGTGCTTTTTTGACTTGCGCACATGGGAGAATAGACCCCTAAGATGATAAACTGGTGTCACTTTTAGTCTATTCTGTCTGACTAGAGGGAGGACACATCCCCCCTTGGCAAATCAGCTAAAATAAATTAGTATGAAACACAAGAAAAACTCTCGGAAAATCATGCACAGTCGCCTACTACTATGACTTATGTGCAGAGTAAGGGCAACTGAAAACTGTTGCAAGGAGCTTTTCCAATGTAAGCTAACTAACAAACTAGCCATCTCTGCCGTTTTATATTGCAAGGAACAGCAAATTATCCGACTTACACGGGAGGATAAAGAAGTTGCTGGACTACACTGCCCTGGTTCAAACATTACGCCAAAATAAACTTCACTGTTAGATTTAGTTACCTGTCTAGCAGAAAGGTTGCAACCTTCGCATCCGTTTTCAAGTCCTTCTCGCTAATGAGTTGTCTCCACCTGGGAAAAGCTATGCTGATGTAGACTCTCTTTTTATCCTGGTCATGTTTTCTTTTTCTTTTCTTGGGTGGTTTTCCTTCCCTCTCATGGGGCAAAGAGTATCCATGGTCCTCCATTTCAAAGGAAAGGACAAGTATATGAACCGCAGGCTCTTTCACCAACACAGTCGTCTTTGCTTGCTTCTGCCCCACGCCCCCGACAACACACGGGGATTTGAAGTTAAAACGCGAAAGGCGAACCAAGTTTGTCCCCTTTCGGCTACCGCATTCAAAGATGGCGATGCAACATGGCAGCCTCCGGTGGGTGCACCGCCACCTTTGTATTTGTAAACAACTCATTCTAAGCTACAAGAGAGCTTTCATTTGAATGCGACTGTGATTAGACTTCAGTAAATACGTATTTATGAAACCAGTATTTGATTTTTGCGAATAAAAAGCCAAATAAGTTATACACTGTACCTTTAAACTTTTTGCCTCTGCTATATATAAGTCCAAATGTGAATTTTTTAGTCCACTTGAAATGGGAACAGAACTGAACGAAAATGAAACTCAACTTGCGGCCTGAGTTATACACTGAGGAAATCAGTAAACCCCAAATTAGGCTGCTGGATACAAGTGTTTCAAGTAATTTCAAAAAAAAAAAAAAAAACATCAGGTGAATTTAACCCCTTTGCGCAGAAGTCAAATCTGGATATTTATGTGTTACCTTATTTAAGGCTTCATAATTCAAGATTTCAGCTTCACAGAGAGGAAGTGAATGGCTCAACTGAGTCAAGACACTTGAAGCGTTTTAAATTCCATCGTATTTTAGTTTATTTTCATGATTTTGGTAGAAAAAATGGCTGCAAACATAAAATATCTTCATGAAAATTCGGTATTAAAGTTGCAAAAAAATAATACTGAGAATTGAAAAATGGCTGGGAGTAAAAACTATACATTTCTGGGATTCCTGAAACTCCTTGACCACAAGTAAAATTCATCTGAACATGAAATTAATAATTACCTATTCTCTGGGAGCCAAATGCGACAGCTCTCCAGGTGGCTTCCCAAACTCTAAGATCCCTCAAAATGGCACAATGTCAAATCATAAAATAATCATATTTTTAACACAAATCAACTTTTGAAGCATGAAATTCAATATGAATTAAAGACTTTCTGGTTGAATTTAGCATGAGTTTATCTGTAAAGGAGCAGTCTGACATCTATGGTCACCAGTAACCTCTCCAAACACAAAACATGCCTTTTTTCTTTGATAAAGTTTAGAATATTGTCCATTTTTCTCCAGAGTCCCACAAGCCTGCACAAATACTCATCAAAGGAACTACTGATTTAATGGTCAGAACATTCACCCTGCAATGAAAAGCTACCAGTTCCCACTTATATGCTCGAAAAAATATATTAACACTTTCCACACCTTAAAAGGAACAAGTATAAATCACTAACTCAGTAATATCTAAAATATATGTTATTATAACAGAACTGACATTCCACTATCAGGAAAAACCAAAAATGCCACCTCATGCAGTAGCTATTATCAGCAAAGACTAAAGGTTACTCTTACTTAGCCAAACTGGCTATGGTAAACCTAGAATAAAAACAGCAAGCTAGGTACCCATAAGTAAAAAATATAAAATTGCACTTACTCAAAGTGAACAAAAACCTTTCTTCATTGAATCCCTCCTTCAGAGACACAGATGTATCGGGCTGAAGGAACCCTCCAATCCTGTTTCATTCGGAATAATTCCCAACGACTAAGTTCTCATCTTATTTAAATCCTGTAAATGTAGCTGAACACTTCAGGTCAGTTTTGGGGGTCTTTTTTCCTTTGAAATTGTGTCATTTTCAACTGCGCAACCATGCACAACGTTAAGAGAATACACCTACCTTGCAGTTACGCCGAGGTTTATATACGTCTCTGATTGTCCAATCAATGTCTTTCAGTTACTCTGGAAAGTTTATACTCTCTGGAATTGGATAAGAAACATGTCAATCAATATACATACCAGGGAAGTTTCACAAGGTTGTGAACCAGAGGTCGCATCACACTTTCTGATTGTCCGTCATTGTGACAGACAGGGGCATAAAAATTCTGTCATAATCAATTATCCGCCATTGTAATTTTATTTTTTAAAATAATTGTTTAATTTTTTTTATATAATAAACAGAATAATTTATAGATTACGCATTAGCTGATGCCGACAGTGATCAGTGATGCCAAGTCTCATGCATTCGGTGTGAGTCTCTCGCCTCTTAGTGGCATTCACGTTCCTGTGCCGTAGTCGGCAATTATTCTATCAACGCACCCTGAAGAAATTCACTCACGGAATTTAATCAGTTTCACGTGCATTACAATAGATTTCCCCACTAGCGACACGGAAATCGATTATGACACGGGAATTCTCACACTTGTCTTTACTTAGGGATTGAAAGCAATTGAATTGCATAAAGATGTTTCAAATACTCTTACTTCATTTACACAATTTGAACGATCATGAAACACATGCATTGATTCCAATCCCTGAGTAAAGAGAAGCTCGAGAAGTCCAGAGTCATAATCGCTTTCCATGTTAATCGTGGTGAGGTCCACCTTTACGCAAGTGAAACTGAAACTTCAATGCAAAAGGATTTTAATTCCGCGTGAGAATCTCATTAATAAGCGTTCATTGAATAATTGTGGACTACAGTGAATAAGCCTAAAAAATGCACAAGACTTAACGCCAAATGCGTGAGACTTGGCATCTCTGAGTGATTCATGTAGACACACATTGCGTATTGCGTTAAATACAGCACTGTGTGGATTTTTGAACTTACTGCTGTATGAACTTTATAAAACATCACAAATGATTTCTCCCCCACACAGTAAGTGTGCAAATCAGTTATTGCTGGGCTTCACTAAGCCTAACAACCACAGTCTCGCTAAGCAGTCCTACAAAGTTGCTTATCAACTTGTTATGTTAACTGGGGCTTTCCCCACCTAGATATCTGCGTGTTCACATAACAGAGACGGCGTTTGTAGCATATGACCAATCGTCTACCGGCAGCAGAGCAGCATATTTTACATATGAAGAACAAATGATCATATTGCAAAAATATGAGGAATACAGGATCATACAGATCAAAGACAATATGACACCCACCACCAATTGGACGGAGGTGTGAATTTCGGCCTTAAAAATGTTCCTTCATTGTTAAAAAAAATCTGTCAATAATGGAAAATTTTCGGTTAACACAACCTCTGGTGTGAACTATACATGTGCATTACGCAGATGAGCCTAAGAAAATAATTGAGCGACTGGCTATCAATTAGAGTACTTAGAAGGATGGAAGGGAGTGCTGAATTCTTTGATGGAGGTATCTACGCGTAAATCCACGGTAGGGAACTGGTTTGACTCTTTACCATTTGCTTGTTGAATAAATGTCATGAGGTGCCAATTACATTTTAACAATTAGGAGCCAACTACAGCTTTGATTTGATTGATTACATTGTTTTCTCTTATTTTATGCTGCTAGTTCCAGTCTGTCGCAATGTGAGAATGGTATTTTTTAATCTTGATGGCAAACATTGACATTTCTGTTAATTTGTGAGTTAAGAGGGCAAATAACTGCTCCAAACATTAAATGCACTAAACACCAATTAACAGCTTGTTAAAATCCTGGGATTACAATTGTGGTTGAAACAAAACCCAGCATACACAGTGAGTCCCCAGGAATGACATTGAAGACCATTGCTGCAGTACAATTATCCTCACCAGTTATACTTTTATTAATATTTCCCATTTTACTCCTAGTTGAAATTTAAAATCAGTTTCTTCTGCCCAGAATAAAGTCAAGATTTGTTTCCTTTGAGCTGGTGCAATAATATTTTAGGGTGGCCCTTTGTATTCTGTGAAAACTATCTCCACTCAGGGAAGTCTGTCCATCTTGGGAAAACTGTCTTCCCGAGGAACCTGTTCCTGTCCTTTGAAACCACATCTTCATCTACGCCGGGGTTTTATGAGATTGCAGAAAACTGAGATTCTGAGCTGAGATTCTTTTCCCGAGACAAGGTTTGTCTTTTGTGTTTGCCATATTTTGTGTTTCTCAGGCGGAAATTTTCCTCCTGATGCATGATATATCCATATCTAACAAAACCGTAGAATTGAAAGACTTAAATAAGTTTATAGAACAAATAAGAAGGCACTCACCTGAGGAACAGCAATGGCTCTTCAGACTCCTATGTGCTTTTCTTCGTATATTTTGAGTGCATGTAAGTATGTAAATGTAATAATTATATAATTTTGACAAGCGATGGGGAGTACATTGAGGGGGCACTGAATGGAAGTCCCCAGGTGTACTTGCAGTCACTGCACAATACAAGATTCATACTTGGTGGATATTGAAGGTGATCATTTTATAAGGGATGAGGCTGGAGCTGTGTTTGTTTTCAATAAAAATTATACCTGAGGTAAAATGGAGGAGGGGCTAAAAGGAGGGGACAGATGAGTATCCCCCTCGTCCCTGTTCTAGCAATATACTTTTTGTAAATGATGCAATCCAGGAATTGCATCCCAGATAAACAAGTGGCGCGGCACATTAGGCCCTCTGGAGCAGGAGTGAGACTGACTGTAAACTGAATTAATTTGTTGCATATAAAACCTCAAGGTACTACACAGCAGACTCATAGGATTGAGTGGGATTCTCTTCACCTCCTTTGGAGGGCTGCTCATTTCACATATACACATATTTTCAAAGATGTCTGATACATTTCTAATTGTATGACTTTCAATGTTCTTTGCAAATGTGCAAGAATTTTAGTTTGCACAAAATAGCATACAATGTATATTGTACAACCCCAATTCCGAAATAGTTGGGACAAAGAAATTATAGAGGTATGAATAAAATCAAAGTACAATAACTTTCAGATCACATGAGCCAATATGTTATTCACAATAGAACAAAGGTAACATTTCAAATGTTGAAGCTGAGACATTCTACATTTTTATCCACAAAATGAGCTTATTTCAAATTTTCTGGCTGCAACAGGTCTCAAAAAGTTGAGGCACAGGCAAAAAAGGCTGAAAAAAGCCAATTAATATAAAAAGAAATTAGCTGGAAGAACATTTGGCAAAATAATTAAGTTAACTGGCATCAGGTGTGTAACATGATTGGCTATAAAGGGATGTCTTAGAGCTGAGTCTCTCAGAAGTAAAAGGTGGCCAGAGGCTCTCGAACCGATGAACGTAAAAAAATGAATACTTTAAAAGCAATGTTCCTCAACGTCAAATTGCAAAGCTTTGAAGGTCTCATCATTGACAGTGCATAACATCATCAAAAGATTCAGAGAAACTGGAAAAATCTCTGCGTAAGGGACAAGGCCGAAGACCTTTACTGAATGCCCGTGATCTTCGGGCCCTCAGACGCCACTGCATCACTCACCGGCATGATTCTGTCATTGACATTACTAAATGGGCCCAGGGGCGTCTTGAAGAAACTTCACAGCCGGTCAACTAATCCGCCCGTGCCATCCTGAATGCCACCTGAAACTCTATCATGCAAAAGGCCATTGTTGAGCATGATCCAGAAGCGCCACCGTGTTCTGTGGGCCAAGGCTCATTTAAAATGGACTGTAGCAAAGTGTCCTGTGGTCAGACAAGTCCAAATTTGACATTCTTGTTGGAAATCATGGGCGTCGTGTCCTCCAGGCTAAAGAGTAGAAAGGCCACTCCTCCCGTTATCAGGGTTCAGTTCAAAAGCCAGCATCTCTGATGGTATGGGGATGCATTAGTGCATATGGTGTGGGACACTTGCACGTTTTAAAAACACCATGAATGCTGAAAGGTATATAAAGGTTTTAGAGCAACATATGCTCCCCTCCAGACAACATCTATTCCAGGGAAGGCCTTGTGTGTTTAAGCAGGACAATGCAAAACCACATACCGCAGCTATTACAACAGCATGACTTCGTAGTAGAAGAGTCCGTGTGCTGATCTGGCCTACCTGGAGACCTGATCTTTCACCAATTGAGAACATTTGGCGCATAATTAAACGTAAAGTCCGTCAAAGGAGACTCAAAACTCTCCAGCAGCACTGGAAGCCTGTATTAAACAGAGGGGATCTAAACTTGTCTCCTCAATGCCCAGACACCTCCACTCTGTGTTAAAAAGAAGAGGGGATGCTACACCATGGTAAACAGGACCCTGTCCCAACTTTTTTGAGACCTGTAGCAGCCATCAAATTTGAAATGAGCTCATTTTGTGGATAAAATTGTAAAATTTCTCAGTTTCAACATTTGATATGTTATCTCTGTTCTATTGTGAATAAAATACTGGCTGGTGTGATTTGAAAGTCATTGCATTTTGATTTTATTCACAATTTACACTTTGTCCCAACTATTTTGGAATTGGGGTTGTAGAATTACGTCTCAAATAAAAAAAAAAAAATCCTATAATAACCAGAACAGCAAATAGAGTATGTGGCTGCGTTATTGTCACGATATCAATTTGTGCTGCAATGTTATCTTAATCTATCCTTTCTGTTTACATTTGCTTCCTTTATTCTATTCAGCGTGCCACAGGCTTTTATTTTGAATTTCTCCTTTCTACATTTCAAATTTTGTTTATTTATATATATATATATATATATATATATATATATCACACTGTCTGCCTTGTTTTTATACACCTTGTTTTTAATATCTCTTCTATTTATCTGTTTTTATAATTATCATTATTTTTTATTATTATTTGTTTTTGTCTGTTTCTCTTTTTAATTTAGAATTATGCTTCCTCTTCTGTCAATATTACTTAAATGTATTATGATGAATGATGCATTAGACTGCTCTGGTGAGACCTTGCCTCAATTTTCTATAAAACACATTGAACTGCTGTTTTGGTGGCAGAAATCGCTGTACAAATAAAGTATAATAACCAGAACAGTTACATTAGACTTTTTCGCAGGTGTTTCACTCTTTTACCTGATGCATGGGTACAGCAGTGCTCTCCAGCATGCACCGTTGAGATTTCCCTGAATGTAGCCTCACAAAATCCTCTTTGGAAAAATGAATACTGCCAACATGGAGCTCTTTTAGGGATATGCATGGCGTATCAATATCCATGTTGAACGCAGCTAGCCACAGCTGCCGAAGTCCATCCTGCAGAGGAATGCGGTGGAAGCTGTAAGCGCACTAGCATACAGCTTTGCTTTCACGTCCAGGAAAGTAACACACACAGACCATTTTCGAAATATGTGCACAAGTTTAACGACCGTCCGACCTCGCAACCGCAGTTAAGCTGCTTGCACACTGGACGCGAAACGAGTTTTTCGCAAGACAGATTACATTCAAAGTCAATGCGAAGACGCGAATACACGCGAAATTACATTCAAAGTCAATGCGAAGACGCGAATACACGCAAAATGCGTGTATTCGCGTCCTCGCATTGACTTTGAATGTAATCTGTCATGCGAAAAATTCGTTTCGCGTCCAGTGTGCAAGCGGCTTTACTGTGACCCAAACAGCTGATCGCTACAGCGCGCAGTTAACTACGATGCGCCATGCGGAGGACTACGTCAGTTGGTTAGTTCAAGAGCAACTGTGTTTTTTCCGAGCATGTAAAGTGCTGTAATTTTTTTTAATATAGCGTACAATTGAAATGGTGTATTATTTTCAGGTAGGACCTCTTTTAGGCCGCAAAAATACGCTGTTTCCCTGGTCCCGTTCACAACAGTGTATCGCCTAAATTTCTACCCAGCACTGTGCGCTGGTGCGGCAACCTGGAGGAGATCAGAGAGCTTTCTACTGCATCTAATGTAAGTAGTGGCAATTTGTAGCTCATACAACCCCGCTTCAAAAAAAGTGAACTATCCCCTTAAACTGGTTCCCTCCATCCCCTCAATTTATCCACAGTCATTAACTACAACGGTTGCACAACAGATCTGTAAGGCCATGCCTCCACCCTTCAAACTCAACAGTCTATTAAGACCCAGACCGCATTCTTCAGCTCGGCAATCATTACATGTACCTGTTATTAATTTTGACTGTGGTGGTGTTGTACTATTTAAGACTGAGCCTTGCACTCAGTCTTTGCAGAGTGTCGTAAGCCACATGCCTGTGTTTAGCCTCTAGTCTTGTATAGACTTATCTCCCACTCTTTCATGTGTATATACTCTAACTTTTAATCTTAATGCTGTTTGTTGTTAATGTCTGCACTTTAACTTAATTATTAGGAACATATCTTCCTTTTTCTTTTTCCTATTTTAGAAATACATTGTTACTTTAGCCAAAGCCAGTCTGTATTACTAATAGTATTATTAAGGAACCTCGAATCCTTTGTTTTTTATTGCATCATATCAAGGGCGTTGGTTTAATGTGAGAATTGGTAGGGACACGTATGTGATGCGAGCATGCTCACTGGAAAATTTTTAGTAAATCTGAGTGCAGATACTGCCTTTACTGTATACAGAAGGGCACCTCGTAACTTATAGTGGGTGGCTGTAGCCATGTAAATATTGCACCATGGGGTTTTATATTTTGCACTTTTTAAACAAATAACTTAACTTTGCATCTTAATGGCACTTTGCACTTTGATAGCAGCATTGGCATTTTATTGGCAAGATTTGCACAATATTTTGCACATTGCATATTTGCACATTTTTGTATCTTGTATTTATTGATTATATTCATTGAATATTTATTGTGGTATTTTTGAAACCTTCTTTAGAAAAAGTAAACCCCTGATTGTGTTGTCTCAGCAGGTTCAGTAGTGAGCACGTGGCTTGCCCTGGAAGAAAAGGGAAACTTTATTAGCTGGTGATAAAACAAACAGTTTTTAATTGTCAAACAACAATTATATGTGGGTTTTTGCAAGATATCTGGTATGCTGAAATATTGTGCAATGAAGCGAGTGCTAGAGTACATTAGTGATGTGACGTTCTGTGCCATGGCTTTGAGGCGTGTGCCGAGTTATACAGGAATTATTTTGTGAAGCGGGTATCGAGGCCTGTATTGATGACGTATGCGATCACGTCAGAAGCCTCGCCAGCCGGCTGTACATCATGACCGGTTCATGAAGTGGTTCGCAATTTGGCGCGCGATTCCTCACGTGGGTGGTCTATGAAATGTTGGACATTACCCAGAAACACTGACGATATCAACAGCTGAATAAAATTATCATTGTTTGTTTTATGAAGCATTTTCCAAAAAGAAATCTAAATTATTTAATGTTATAACGACTTATGTTCAAGTTAAATGATGAATAATATACCGTGATGACATCAACTTGCCAGTACCATGACTGAGAAATGAATGCAGTTGCAGTGGAATATATATCCAGTAGCATAAAACTGTTGTGTATCCTTGTAGGTGCCCCGGACAGATTTTCAATTTCATTGCTTTCGCTGCAGCCTCTTTTGATACGCCACTGTGATAATATAATTTGTGATATTTTTGCCTGTTTTACACTGCTTGTCCAGTAGATGGTGTAGTGAGCAGATGAGGCCTCAAGAAGCGTCACCCATTAGTGAACCACTTTGGAGGAAAGCTTCAATGCTCTATAAGGCTTCATCTCGCCATCACTAGAGTACACTCATTTGAAAAGCAGTTGTTTGTCCATGTACCTACCTTTCCTGTCTTGTCTGCTCCAGGGTGTTCAGGCCAAAAGAGTCCCCAGTCCAACAAACACCAATATAAAGATTCTGGGAGAGACCAAGTTGTATGATAGGAGGGGGGATTTGGGCACGTAGGGTGTGCATTTATAAATTATTGTAAATATGTTGGTGGTAATCATGCTGGGTTAAACAGCAGTAGATGGGCTGATTTAAATGTTATTAATTTTTCTGCTTTGCATGTGTGTGTAGTGAGAGACCCAATTCATAACATTTGAAGCACCCTGTTAGTGGTAGTTACCAAGGCTCATTTCCTGGGGCACAGTATAAAAGGTGCCATTTTACTAGTGATGGTGAGATGAAGCTTCATGAAGCGTTGAGGCTTTCCAGCATAATGTGTTGAGGCGTGGTTCATTTCTTGAGGTTTTGAATGCACTCTAGAGACCCCTGCTGGTCAATGAAAACACTGTGCTATTAAATTGTGCTTCATAGGAAAGCCTACAGCATGAAAGCGGCAAAATATAGAAACGCAAAAGCAGAAGTATTTTGACTATGTTATGTCATAACAAAACTGAAAGATTTTATATATATATATATATATATATATATAAAAAAAATGTATGTATGGATAGATTGATTATATATATATATATATACAACCCAAAACCAGTGAAGTTGGCACGTTATGTAAATCGTAGATAAAAACAGAATACAATGATTTGCAAATCCTTTTCAACTTATATTCAATTGAATACACTGCAAAGACAAGATGTTTAATGTTCAAACTGAGAAACTTTTTTTTTTTTTTGCAAATAATCATTAACTTAGAATATACAGGCAGCAACACATTGCAAAAAAGTTGGCACAGGGGCCTTTTTTTACCACTGTGTTACATCACCTTTCCTTTTAACGACACTCAGTAAACGTTTGGGGAACTGAGGAGACCAATTTTTGAAGCTTTTCAGGTGGAACTCTTTCCCATTCTTGCTGGATGTACAGCTTAAGTTGTTCAACAGTCCGGGGTCTCCGTTGTCGTATTTTACGCTTCATAATCGCCACACATTTTCAATGGGAGACAGGTCTGGACTACAGGCAGGCCAGTCTAGTACCCGCACTCTTTTACTACGGAGCCATGCTGTTGTAACACGTGCAGAATGTGGCTTGGCATTGTCTTGCTGAAATAAGCAGGGCGTCCATGAAAAAGACGTTGCTTGGATGGCAACATATGTTGCTCCAAAACCTGTATGTACCTTTCAGCATTAATGGTGCCTTCACATATGTGTAAGTTGCCCATGCCTTGGGCACTAATACACCCCCATACCATCACAGATGCTGGCTTTTGAACTTTGCGCCTATAACAGTCCGGATGGTTCTTTTCCTCTTTGGTCCGGAGGACACGGCGTCCACAGTTTCCAAAAACAATTTGAAATGTGGACTCGTCAGACCACAGAACACTTTTCCACTTTGCATCAGTCCATCTTAGATGAGCTTGGGCCCAGCGAAGCCGGCGGCGTTCTGGGTGCTGTTGATAAATGGCTTTAAACTTTGCATTGTAGAGTTTTAACTTGCACTTGCAGATGTAGCGACGAACTGTAGTTACTGACAGTGGTTTTCTGAAGTGTTCCTGAGCCCATGTGGTGATGTCCTTTACACACTGATGTCGGTTTTGATGCAGTACCGCCTGAGGGATCGAAGGTCACGGGCATTCAATGTTGGTTTTCGGCCTTGTAAACTACGTGCAGTGATTTCTCCAGATTCTCTGAACCTTTTGACGATATTACGGACCGTAGATGATGAAATCCCTAAATTTCTTGCAATAGCTCGTTGAGGAATGTTGTTTTTAAACTGTTCGACAATCAGCTCACGCATTTGTTCACTAAGTGGTGACCCTCGCCCCATCCTTGTTTGTGAATGACTGAGCATTTCAGGAAGCTGCTTTTATACCCAATCATGGCACCCACCTGTTCCCAATTAGCCCGTTCACCTGTGGGATGTTCCAAATAAGTGTTTGATGAGCATTCCTCAACTCTCTCAGTCTTTTTGCCACTTGTGCCAGCTTTTTTTTGAAACATGTTGCAGGCATCAAATTCCAAATGAGCTAATATTTGCAAAAAATTACAAAGTTTACCTGTTCGAACATTAAGTAACTTGTCTTTGCAGTGTATTCAATTGAATATAGGTTGAAAAGGATTTGGAAATCATTGTATTCTGTTTTTATTTACGATTTACACAACGTGCCAACTTCACTGGTTTTGGGTTTTGTATATATATATATATATATATATAGAGAGAGAGAGAAATTAAAGTGCTTTTTTAAACTTGACGGGAAGTGACAGTGATTCTGTGGGGGACTGGACTGAACGGGAAGTGACAGTGATTCTGTGGGGGACTGGACTGAATGGGAAGTGACAGTGATTCTGTGGGGGACTGGACTGGATGGGAAGTGACAGTGATTCTGTGGGGGACTGGACTGGACGGGAAGGGAAGTGAAAGTGCTTGTGGAACTAAGTATTTTTATTCAAAAATAGGATTTCCTGCACCGTTTTGGGGCTTAAACGGTTTCTTTTTTTTTTGAAAAAATCTCTCCGGCCTTGGAAAAAATTCGTTCACAGGGAACAGATGACGCAGGTGAGCATAAAAATTGTTGAGCCAGCACAAACAAATGTGGATGTAAAGCTCAATTTTTTTCCCAATAAGTTAAAGGGTCATCTGTTCTTGGCAAATGCGGTTCAGCCAAGTACCGCTGAACCTCCACCATGGCACTAGCTGTGGTGCTTTGAGTGGGCCTTGATTTCTGGACACAGACATCCAAGTGTCGCCACAATTTACCTGGGAAAAATGGAAAGATGTGCTTATTCAATGTAAAAATTAAATTTTAACACAGCATACAGCATTGAGAATATACCTGAGGAGGAAGCAGGTCCAGCAGCTTGGCTTGTAAATGGCTCTGGCTGCACTGCTGATGGTGGTGGTGGTGGTTGCATTGGCTCCAGGCTGATAATATTGGCACACTCCCATGTCAGCCTTTTCACTGCCTCCTCTGCTTCAGAGGGACTGAGGAAGCCCAGAACTTTAAAACGTGGGTCCAGGAGAGTTGGCATTGTCATTATGCTCATACCCTGCAGATTATGTAACTTCTCCCTCAACTGACGGATGAGACATTCTTCCAGCCCTTGTGTAATTACCGAATTATTTGGGGTATCCTCGTGTAGTGCGTGGTCTAACATTTTTAAGAGAGGAATCACTTTGGAGGCGGAAACTTGTTTCTCCTGAGAGAGCTCCACTGCGGCGTCATTAGAAGGAGAGAGCACTCGCAGGCACTCGCCAATGTGCATGTACTCCTGCGCTGTCAGTGGGGGGATATCTGTGTGCAAGGCTACAATGGCTGCAGCAACCGGCTCTTTCAAATCAAAAAGCCTCTGGAGCGTATGAAATGTGCTGCTCCACCGTGTTCCGACTTCTTGAATTAGTTTGATTTGTTGTAGCCTCAAGTGTCCCTGCATTTGCACAAGTCTTTCCTGTCAAAAGAATGTAAAATGCAAATTAGAGGAACAACATACTGCCACCTCAGGAATGACAGAATAAAAACACATAATGGAAAACATTTCTACACATAATGATAGTATGAATCTTATAGGACAGCATTCAAGGTTTTCATAATTAATGTAATATATACCTTGGCAGTGGTGCTGCACCTGAACAGGCCCACGAGCTTCCTCGCCTTGGCCCTTATTTCAGGAAGCCCTGGAGTCTGGTCAAGAGCTTTTTTCACAATTAAATTTAGGGAATGTGCAATGCAGATGGCATGCCTTACATTAAGCTCTTGAGCACAGGCCACCATATTTGTTGCGGCATCAGTTACCAGGGCTGTAACCTTGGGTCTGATGCCCCAGTCAGCCATCATAGAAGCTGCTGCCAAGTTCTCAGCTGTATGAGCTTTTGGAAAGTGCACCACACCCAAAAGCACTGACCTCAGTGTGCCCTCATTGATATAATGGCACGTGACTGCCAGATATGCGTCCATATTAATGGATGTCCACATATCGGCCGTCAGAGTCACTGCAGAGGACTTTTCAAGCTGATGCTTGGCTTCCTCTTTTGCCTTCTCATATTTCTGATGTACCATCCCCTTTAAAGCCTGAATAAAAGCATGAAAAAGAAAAGCATGTGGAGTAAAAGCTGTGAAACACATGTTCAGTCTTAATGTGTAAGACCATATTAGGTTACACACCTGTCTTGTAGGCAGCACATATGTAGGGTCCAGTTTGTTCACAAACGCCCTGAACCCTTGATCCTCTACAAGACTGAATGGCTGGCAGTCTTTTACTACCATGTCTACCAAGGCCTCATCCAGCTCTTCTTTTCTTGACCCTATGTGAAACAAAATTGAATGACAATAAAATAAGTAATTATAAAAGGCTGCAAAATAATTCAAACACAATAATGAGTTCACAGTGTCCTACTTTGGCTTGTTCCAGCACTGGTCTCTTCCTTCACTTCATGTAAGGCACGATAATGCCTTAACATGGAAGAAGTATTGTTATTATAACTGAGCTGCTTTTTGCAGATCAGGCATTTCACCTAATAATAAAAGAGAAAATTGTCAAGTTAAGGGATTCATTAAATATTTAAAATCGTTTGAAAAGGTTTTAACATATGATATTACATAATAGTCTAACAATTTTGCCTAATAGCCAAACTAACCTACCTTATTCGGAGAAATCAAATCAAAGTATTCCCAAACGGGTGAAAACTTTCTCTTCCTTGCTGGCTCCATTGCAAAAAAAACGAAACTCGCAAACCACACGGATGAATTCTTACTACTGACAACAACAACCCGCGAGTTGCAGAAGTGAACTGGGCCATAATATAGTTGAAGCGCCCGCCAAAAGTTAACCCCCCTCTCGAAGCTGCGTCCCAAACGAGGCCTCAAACGTCAAGAGTGACATCATTTTGCCGAGACGATGCAAGCCTCGACGCGGAGCTCCGTTGGGAAGTGCTTCACATTTTTCACACAAGCTCCGAAGCTTCGGTATCGAAGGTAACATCACTACATTTTACATCTGTCTGTGCTGCTGGTGATGTCATGCTCCTGTGTTGCTGCCAAAATGTACTGCTGGTTGTAAATTAGGGATGGCAAATTTGAAGCTTCGAAACATTTCAAAACATTGAAACCATTGTTTCGAAATGTTTTGAAACATTTCAAAACTTGCTCGCTCAACATGGGCATCCACTGGCAGAAGTTGTCATTGCAGCCTTTAATTATTGTTGGTGTTGATGTGCTGAAGCCCCCCTTATCAAAAATCCAAAAACATTATTAGTTTTGAGGCAGGCACGATCAGTCAATTATTTATTTTTTGTACGATATGGCTATTTTTAAGTTGCCGGCCGTAGCCCAGTAACCTATTGTCATCACTTTGCGTCCGGCGGCGTTGTCGGCGTCGTCCGTTTAAAACCGTATCTCAAAAACGGTCTGAATTTTTTTTTAAATTTGGGGATGTGATCAAATCGGTCATCGAGTTAATGCCCAAGCAAAAATTTTTTTGATTGAATCGTTCGTTTAGACTCGGCGGCCATTTTTATGTCAAAAATGGCCATTTTTGGCGCTTAGGTGCAATTTTCTCAAAAACTGTCGGATGAATTTTTTTTTAATCGCAGCAATGGAATCAGTATCATGACCTGCTTCAACGGTGTAAACAGCGTTTTGATTGAATCGCTCCTTCATAGTGCCACCTAGGCAACGTGTCTGGACTTCATCATTTCTCGGGGTGTTTTGTGCTATAAATCTCTTAATATGGAATTTAGAGCTTAGGTATGTATGAGGTACCAATAGGGAATCAGGTATGCCGAACATTGTGAGTCAGGCACATTTGACCTTGGGCCTCAAGGTCAAGGTCAAACGGCAAAAATGTGCTATAACTCTCTTAATCTAGCATTTAGAGCTTTGGTATGTATGAGGCACCTATAGGGAATCAGGTATGCCGAACACTGTGAGTCAGTCACATTTGACCTTGGGCCTCCAGGTCAAGGTCAAATGGCAAAAATATGCTATAACTCTGAATATAGCATTTAGAGCTTAGGTATGTATGAGGCACCTAAAGGGAATCAGGTATGCCGAACATTTTGAGTCAGTCACATTTGGCCTTGGGCCTCCAGGTCAAGGTCAAATGGCAAAAATGTGCTATAACTCTCTTAATATAGCATTTAGAGCTTAGGTATGTATGAGGCACCTATCGGGAATCAGGTATGCCGAACTTTGTGAGTCAGTCACATTTGACCTTGGGCCTCAAGGTCAAGGCAAATGGCAAAAATGTGCTATAACTTGCTTAATATGACATTTAGAGCTTAGATATGTATGAGGCACCTAAAGGGAATCATGTATGCCAAACATTCTCGGTTGTTCGAATTTCACTTTGAGCCTCAAGGTGAAGGTCAAATGGCAAAAATGTGTTATAACAGCTTAATGTGGCACCTATAGGGAATCAGGGAAGCCAAACATTCTCTGAAAGTTGAATATGACATTGGGCGCCAAGATCAAATGACAAAAATTGCTATAACTTGCTGAATATGGCAATTAGAGCTCAGGTATGTTTGGGGCATCTATAGGAAACCATGTATCCTGAACATTCTTAGGCAGTCAGTCAAATTTGATGTTGGGCCTCAAGGTCAAGGTTATATGACAAAAATGGCCCATATTTGTTTGATATTGTTTGTAGAGCTTAGGTATGTATTGGGCACTAATTGCAAATCATGTATGCTGGTTGTTTTTGACATATTGGATTTGACCTTGGGCAACAAGGTCCAGGTAATGACAAAACGGCCTAAAAGTCCTTTAATGTTGGCTTTAGATCTTCGGTATGTATTGGATACTAATGACAAATCATGTATGCTGATCAAACACACCATATTGTATTTGACTTTGGTCTTCAAGGTCAAGTTCATGTGACAAAATCAATCTATTTATTTCCTCATTTAATAATGTCTTTAGAAATTAATATGTATTAGGCACTAACCTATATATAATTAAAATTTTTAAGCGCATTGTAACCGCATGGTCGACCTTTTTTCATGATCAATTGCGGCAATAAAAACTGGTCAAACCCCATTTTTGGATGTTTGTTCCTATTAGCATCATGGAATAGACAGAATAATACTAATTAGACGCACTCGGTGGCAGTGTTGTGTAAAAAAAAAATCATTGTCTGAAAGCAGAGCAAGAACCAGAAGTGAATTGAGAAGAGGGCGCACTTCACAAATTGACAGCAGACGACAGTGAAAGTTCAGGTTAGAAAAAAATCTAATCGGATTTCATGATCTTGACTTCTTAAAGATTATATTTTTGCTAAATGGCAGAAATGTTGCCGTCTGTCATGAAAAAGTGTGACTGCTCAGTCGAGTTGCCCGATAATGGTAACTAAAACCCCTTTCTCACTGATGAGATGCGTTGGCCCGTGGAAGTGTGCGGATGAAACAGTTCTCTTGCAGAAAACAGACTCATTATTCACGGTGGTTTCAGAGATGTGTGAAATTACTCAAATCGCCTACTCAGTAGTAATATATAGATATAAATGGACTTGACAATTACAATTTTTGATTCTGCCTAGTTGGTATTGCACCTCATTGAGATTACACACATCAATAAAATGTGGTATAAAGATTAAATTCAGAAACATTTTGCTCAAAGATTTTTATTCAGGGATAATATTTGCTGCATTATTTTTTTTTTGATTCAGCTGGCTTCTGTGCTTCTCTACCATCTGAAATCAAATTACAAGTTTATTTAAACAAAAATTAAACAAACATGCTTCAACTTATTGGCACATTGGAAAATACCTGGTAAGCTTTAGAAAATCAATCTATCTATAATATATTTTGAATAACTGTAGCAAAATCCACATAAAATCTCTCATCACGACTCAATGCAACAGAACACCTCAAACACCTGTATTTTCCCATGGCTTTTTAAAACATGTCGCAGTGGACGGATAGTGATCACGGATGTTTCGAAACATCTCTCGAACACCGTCTCGGATCCGGAAGTGTTAAAACGTTTTGAAACCGTTCAACTTCGGTGTTGAAATTGCCATCTCTATTGTCAATAAAAACTAGTGATGGCCAAACGAGGCTTTATGAAGCTATCAACCCTTTAGGACTATTGTATTGAAAACTGGTTCACTACTCAAAGCTTCATTCATTGAGCAGGTGGATGAAATCTGCTGGCACAGAGATTGTTGTACAGCCCTGCAAAGGTGACGCTGACGCACCTTGCGTGTGCACTTCGAGTTTTGTTGTATTGTGAAAAATACTTAAAGCCGAAATCTAACTTCATTTTACAAGCGTCTGTTGTTTTTCTTTCTTACCTAAATAATTCATTTTATATTATAACATTAATTACATCCACAGCCTCATTGAATCCTGTTAATATTTGCTCTGTCCAAAAAACATGCTATATTTTATTATGTTTTTTGATTGTGGTTGGATGTATACTGGGTGTGCTTGTGTGACTTAGGCATTTTTATTCAAAAATAATAATAACAGAGCGTGGTTTCATCCATCTTAAATATATCTGAACCGCACCAATGTCTCAAAGCTCCGCCTATCGAACCAAACCGGTCAGCTGATTCAGTCTGAATGAAGCAGTAAAGTGGTTCGAACGTCATCAGTCACGTGGTTTTTCCCGATATGAAGCAAACTCCGGCACAGTGCTTCAGAAAAATACCCTGTCAAGTTTGAAGTGTGCTTCGGAGCCTTGATATCAGCAGTAACATCACTAGTAAAAACTACTGGTCTGGCACACCTTATCTAACCTGGTAAAACCAGACTCTGCTACTTCGCTTTGCTTCGTACACAGAGTCTAGGTAGTCGTCATTGACAAGTATTTACTTCCTGGTGGGTGGGCGCTTGTCAGAAGTTTAAAATCATTGGTGTACCCGTAAACTATGCACTAATGTTTGGCGATGATGTATGTTATGGGCCGGCTCAGCCGCCTAGTACTTCCGCCGGAAACTACAGTCCTTCATACCAGGAATGCAGTGAAAACTGATCAGTACATTAAAGTTAATACTGTACCCATACATATGCCCATCTACCAAATTTTAGCCTTCACTTATTCACTTAAAAGAACCAAAGGTGCTCTTTCTGTTCTCCTTACAAGAAACAAACTGTTGAGATATCGTTTTTCATGCAGATACTGCTGCTGTTAAAAAAACGTAAGAGACGCGAAACCAATGGCAGAATCGGTGAGAATAATGCATTATTTACATCAGGACGAAATCTGCGTTGACACGAAAACTGAACCGTTAACCATACTTGCGCTAACATCATACCGAGCTCGCTATCTAACTTTATAGCAACACAGTTTGGCTCTAAGCATTTGGCTGTCTCAGACAGCCATTTCATTCATGGATAATGACAACATAACACTGAGACAGCGAATATGTCTTGTGACATGAACAAAAACACAGCTTTTTATAGTGTGAAATTCATGGGCAATGTAACTCTAGAAGCTACAAGCTAGCTGAGGTGGTTCGGCTGTCTCTCACAGAGATGAACAGGGTGCCTATTTCATGATGGCTATAAAGAGAGATATGACAACCTGTAGGGAGTAGCGCTACAACATCATTTCCATTCAAAAAAACCAAAAACATTCATCTTGTTGTGGCTATAAGTCGCTGATACCCGAGATTTTCTCCACGACAGAGCGAATGGCCTCCAGTGTATCTATGTCCGTGGCCATTGTTGATTTCGGAGACTCCAATTTCAAACTCGGCACAGCAGCTAGATCATGGCTCTCGCCCAGGCCTTCTGCTCATTGGTGGTCCAGCGTATTTTCTGCGGATGGTAAACGAGGCAGAGCTCCGTGTGATCAGACTGAGTACTGAAGTGAAATGAAATTAAGCGGAAGTACAAAGGCTGGTGGAGTTAGGCTACACCTTATCTCCCTCTCTGCGTCTTTTTGCTCTGCATTCTCTGACCGCTACATGGCCATCCTAACAAGTGGTGTCAAGAAGCTGGGGCTCACACTGCAGTGCCATGATGACAAGAGGGACAAGGAAAACTGAAGAAGAGGCATTGGATGAAGGAGCTTGCTCGTCTGCTGACCCAGGCACCTTGACCGATAGAAAAGGAGAGGCTGGCGGAGCTGGCTGGTCTGGTCTCTTGTCCGATCTCAGGCATTGAGAGATCAACACCTAGAGAAAAAGTTATTTCATCAAGAGCAGTGATGGAAAAGTGTACAGCATCAGTTTTTGCAAATTCAGCAGCAAGTAAACCTGATGAGAGAAGAATACAGACATGAGCATGATGCACAGGACGAAGGCCACCGTGGAGGAGGAATTTGGTTTAAGATGACGGCAAGGAATACGCTGATGAAGATGATGACCCAGGTGAGGTGTCCAGCCGGATGAGTCAGAGCATTAGACCACAGAGGGATCCTCTTGCCCACAGGGAGCCGAAATTGCTGCCGTTATCCACAGAGGACGACATCGAACACTTCCTAACCACTTTTGAGAGAATGGCTCAAAAGTGCTGGCCCAAAGAGGAATGGGCTGTGTGTCTGGTTACCCTGCTTACTGGTAAGGCTTGCAGTGCTTTTGTTCTGATGGACATTAAAGACTCTAAAAACTATGTCAGAGTCAAAGCAGCAATTTTGGCAAAGTATGAAATCACACCTGACACCTACCGTAGAAGGTTCCGGTCCCTGAAGATTGAGCCTGGTGAGACACCTCGAGAACTGTATGTCCGTCTGAAGGACCTATTTTCCAAATGGGTTGAACCACAAAGATCAACTGTAAAAGAAATGTCAGGGACTATATTCTTGAACAGTTGATAAGATTACAAGAATGAGTCCACTGAAATATTGGTAGGGACAATCTGCCTTCCCAAAATATTGGTTGGGACATGTCCCTACTTTCCACATACAAACCTAGGCCCTTGCATCATATGCACTTTCTTGCCGTGCTGAAGGCCTATTAAATGCAACCAAGTCCATCTTCACACCTGAGTCCAGTTCTCATCTTCCTATCCTCCCTGCACTACACTGGGGCTCAGAGCACAAACATAACATGATCTATCCCAGAGCTTGTAAAGAACTGACGCAGCTCTCTGCAAGACTTGTAGACACAGCTCTTAAAGTTTGAAAACTCAGATGTGAAAAATATCAGATTTGAAAAAGAATCCTTGTGCTTTTGCAAATCGGAAAAAGACTTTCTTGATTGAAAACTTGACAGTTATTGTTGCTCGATTTGTTTTCTGGGTAGCAGGTCATGTGGGGTGGGCATGTCCCTTTCATTTCTTGCCCCCATTGGAGCTCTCTCAGTGGTAGGGGCAGAGTACAATGGCTAGTGGACTCAGCAGTGATGGGGTTATTCAGTCTTCTGGTGGATCCTGGATGTAAAGTTGAGAATATGCTGTAAATGCTGACCACTGGGTACAGTACTGTTATGTCAGAGAGAGTTACAATTTTTGTAACAATTCTGTATTATGCTTTTCTACATCATTCTGTGGTATCATTAGTCAACCGTAGTGTCATGGTTGGACAAAAAAAAAAAACAAGATCAGCCCACTTTTTGTGTAACCATTTCAACACAACTTCCGATGGGGTCAGTTCTCTGCAACTCTCTCAGTTCATATTTTTCTTCATTTTTCTATTTTTACTCGCTGTATTTTTGGGGGAATCCTTTTAGATGTACCGAGAGAACCACAATTAATTGGGCAGTGACATTTTTTAGCTCACCTGGACTAATGGTTCAGTGGGCTCATGTCTTGGCCTGTGTGCGGCAGCGAATATACTGTAGATATCTGCCCAAGCCTCACAGGGCACAAGGAGTCTGAATAGTTATATATTCTTATCTGAATTTGACGTTTTTATTTGTCAATGCAGACAAAGCTAAATCCTATTCAGGTGTGGTGTGTCAGGAATTAAACTTGCTGACCTCGATATAGCGTGAACTGCAAAGACCCAGGACTTTTCCAGGACCTTTGTGTGGGCTGAAAGGATCAATCTTGTGTTTAATATCCCAGGTTTTTTATGAGACATGGGCAGACGGGGCCAAGAAGACCCAAATCATATCCCTTAAAGGATATGGGAGTGTCAGTGATATTCTCTGCTCCATTAACAACACCCTCGCAAGGCTAGACACTAGAATAGCACTGGTCGAAGTTCTCCATAAAGAATTCAAACATCTCCGCGAAAGTTTAGAATTCAGTCAGGAGCAACTTTCCAGGAAAACAAATCCCTCCAACACACCGTCACATCACTAACAAACCAGCTCGATTCTGTTAAAAAAGAAAATAAAGAGATGACCGAAACAATTCTCGATTTACAATTGCGCAGTATGAGAGAGAACTTGGTTTTTTCCGGTATCCCCAAACAAACAAATGACAACCCCAAACGGCTGATAATGGATTTCATGTCTACTCACCTCAAAATTCCCTTGGACACCGTTAACGACATTACATTCCACCGTGTACATCGCATTGGACCGAAAAACCCCTCAAACAACCGGCTTCGCCCAATCATTGCCAAATTTGAACATTTCAAATAAAAACAACTGGTACAGCGTCATGGCAGACACCTCAAAGGCACAGACTATGGTTTAAACATTTAGTGGCACCTCTGGTAAAGGTGAGTAAAAATGGCTGTGAACAAACCATATTTTCGTGAATTAGCTTAATCTCACACTGAAAAAAAGAGAAAAATCTCCCCTAACCGGCTCAAGATTTTAACAAGGCGGCAGCTGTGTTCATTGCGATGCACAGAGCTGCAGTGCATAACTGATCTTTGACCTAATAGCCAAATCCTTGTACTGCTCACCAGTACTCCATGGATCATTAGAAGTTAATTGCTTAGATCTAATTGATTTGGACCATTTAAAACGTATTGCCACCTTGGCTTGGCTTCCCAACTAGGAAAGTCACACATGAGTCACAGGCAATACAGGAAAACAACAGAGTCAGGAGAAAAGTTGAGTGATAAACTTTATCACAAACTCTGTAATAGAGACCTTTTTTCTGAACTGAGAAAATGGGTAAACCGGGAAGAACCGACAAACCAAGCCCGCAGGATCTTTCATCAATTATGGAGACCCTCGGAGAAATGAGAAATGAAATGAGGGAGTGGAGGAAAGGTATGAAGGAGCAGTTGGACCAGCTTTTGAAGGAGAACTGTAATCTCAGAAAAGAGATTGCCAAGAAAGACATACAGATTAAGTCTTTATCAAACAAACTGGAGGAGCTGGAGCAACAAGAGAAACGTAATGATGTAATCCTGACAGGGCTCAAAATCAAACCCAAGAGTTATGCCAGGGCAGCAGCGAAGGACAACGATGGAGGCGAGGAGGACAATAAATCTGTGGAAATGCAGGTGATGGAATTCCTTCAGTCCAAAAATATTTCTCTGGACCCGGCAATGTGGATTCATGTTATCTGCTACCGAAAAGGAGTGGAAGCGGAGACCGGAGCAATACGGGCCGTGCTGTTACGACTTACAAGCAACAAGCACAAAATCTCTGTTGAAGCAAGGGAAAAATCTCAAAGGATCCAATGTTTTCATAAATGAAAACCTCACCAAGCACAATGCAACCATCGCATGGAAAGCTCGTCAACTAAAGAAAGCGGGTAAGATACACAGCACTTGGTCGGCTAACTGCAGAATTTTCATCAAACCAAATGGGTCTTCACCGAAAACTACCAGACCGGTGCTGATCAAGATGATGCGGATCTGGAGAGTTTTGACCGCTGAGGCAGGTTAAAATCCTTGACAAATCTCTATGAGCAGTTATTTGATGAACCAAACTGTAGATCAGGAAACTGACTTTTTAACAAGTCACCATCATTCAGGAATAGACCCTAATGAAGAAATTGACTCCGGATAACCATTTTTTTTCTACAACGAAACAAACGCATGCGGATACTTTACTGTAGACAAATTTAACAAGAGCATTAAAATGGAAGGGAGTTTGTCCATTATTCACTTCAATAGTAGGAGTCTATATGCAAACTTTGACCAAATAAAGGAATACCTTTTGTCATTTGCTAATCCGTTCAACATCATCGCACTATCGGAAACTTGGATTAAAGAAGAAAAGGACAAGGACTTCTACATGGAAGGTTACAACCGTGTGTAAGAGCAGACTGAATAAAGCTGGTGGGGGTGTTGGACTATTTATTGATGAGGCCATAAACTTCCAGGTACTAGAATGCAAATCAAGTGTTGTGGAAAATGTAATGGAATGCCTTACAATTGAGATTCCTAGGTTGAAAGGTAAAAATACGGTTATTTGTTGTGTGTACAGAGCACCGGATTCGCAAATTGATGTTTTTAGTAAATGTATGGGTGAATTACTCACCAATATGAACCAGAAAAATGTTTTTTATATGTGGGGACTTTAATATTGACTTGATAAATCCAAATAATAGCTCTATAATAGAAGATTATATTAACACCATGTATGCCATGGGTATGCAACCATTAATTACAAAACCAAGCAGGATTACTAGGCACAGTGCCACCTTGATAGATAATGTGTATACTAATGTATTAGATTCTGAAATATTAAGTGGCATCATGATAAATGACATTACTGATCATCTACCAGTTTTTGCTATTTGTAACTGCAAATTAGATATAAGGGACCAGGCTAGATCGAAAACCCTGGAACACACAGAAATCAGAATTAAAAAAGCGAAAAAAGGCTAAAGAAACTAGAATTAGATATGTTGAACCAAACTCCTGTATGATAAACACTGTCTAGCCAAAACAACGAACAAACTGAAGCAAAACAAAGAGAGAAGACCTTGGGTTTCAAAGCACTGGCGAATGTACTCATGACCTAAGAGGCAGAATGTTGTTGTAAACTAGAAGGGTCAAATCAACTCGGAGTGAGCACTCCTTATCTGTGGCTGGAGTCAGTGCATGGAACATACTTGAAGACAATTTTAGAATGGCAGACAATCTGAAGGAATTTAAGTATCTTTTGAAATGTGCATGTTTGAATAACTATAAACTTATCCAACAAAATGGCATTGGATAACTTAAACGGAACCATAACGGGCATAAACAATAGGGGTTGTTTATAGACACTCAGCTATATTGTGATTAAAATTCTTCATGATGTTCATAAATCTCTATGATTTTATGTTGTGACGTTTAAATCGTAGTGTAAATGGACACTCAGCTCTGTTGTGATTTATTAATCTTTATGATATCTTAACCATAATCAAACTGTTTTTCTGGGAGTTGGGGCGGGACTTTGACAAAGCGATTTCGCTTCTCCCGAACCTTTCGGTCATGATACATGTTGTGTTGAAATTGTCATGGAACGACTGTACAATCATGCCGAAATGAAAAAACAAATTAAAAAAAAAAAAAAAAAAAAAAACGATTTCCCAGACAATTCCTGGACAGACACAGAATATTATTCCCAGTCCGTAAAAAGAATATACAAGAAGGAAACAAGGCAATAATCACCGTTGACAAGCTTTACATCAATGGAAAACTCTTCCATGACCCAAACATAACCCCCTGGCTATTTTAATACATCACTATTCTGTTATTTTGCCCCATGGACGATATTTTCTGATCTGCTCCACAGAAGCAACTCTAAAAATGTAAATATGCAACTCACTGTGGCTTATTTAATGTCATTGTAATAATGCACTTTGGTCTCTCGCCATGCAATTTTTTTTTGCACTTGAATTCAGTGTTTGTATGTCTTGTTCACCTCGTTTCTTTTTTCTTTTTTCCTCTCTATCATTGCCTTTTTCTTTCCTGCCTATGCCCACCCTCTACACACACGTGCACACCCATGCATACACATAGACACACACAGATAGGATACAATTCATTCTACACCAAATTTAGAAAGCGTCCCCTTTATGAAACCAGTTAAATTTGTAACATGGAACATTCGTGGCATTGGTACACAGGCAAAAAGACTAAAAGTAATCAACCATATAAAGCACTTGCAGTTAGATATGTATTTGTCTCCTACAAGAAACCCATATCTCTGCATCAGATCTTCATAAATGAATTATGCCTCAATTCAATCAAGTCTTCTCTGCCCATTTCAACTCAAGACAAAGAGGGGTAGCTATCTTAATTCATAAAAATATTCCATTTATCCACAACAACAGCTATATAGACCCTGACAGACGATTCATCATTTTAAATATCACAATACACAATAAACCAATTACTATTGCATGTATTTATGGCCCAAATAATGGTAACCCATCATTTTTCCAAAACTTCTTCAACACCTTATCAAACGTTTCTGACTCTCCAATAATAACTGGAGGCGACTTCAATACAGTACTGAACCCATCATTGGACAAATCTAACAACTCAACCACCATGCGTAACTCCAAATCTGCCAAAAGAATTAAGCAGTTTATGAGTGATTTTGGTCTTGGTGATGGTTGGCGATTACAACATCCTGCAGCCGAAGAATTTTCATTTTTTCCATCCGTTCACCATTCCCACTTTCGAGTTGAGTTTTTATTAACAAGCAACTCAATTGTTTCACAAATCACGGATATATCAATACACCCCATAACTATCAGCGACCATGCTCCAGTATCACTCACTTAGAAAACCAACCACCCCCACAATCTGTCCAGTAGATGGAGGTTCAACACATCATTGCTAGAGGACCCAGACTTTAATATTTACTTTAAAAGAGAGTGGGCCTCCTTCCTTGAAGTAAATGATTCACCAGAAATAACACCATCACTCCTTTAGGAAACCGGGAAAGCTGTATTAAGAGGAAAAATAATATCATATACTACACACAAGAAAAAAAAAAATTGGATAAGGAACATGAACAATGACTCGTGCAAGCAATCCTACCAGACAAACCGAAATTGACTTACAAAAATATAAACTAAAACTGAATGAATACACTAATAAGTGGACTAAATTTCTCATACACAGACTCAGACAAGAAAATTTTGAACATGGTGATAAATCCGGAAAATACCTCGCTAACAAATTGAAACGAAACAAAGAACAAAAATACAATCTCAACGATTGTGAACTCAGCAAGGAAGCTCGTATAAACACCTGAAGAAATAAATAAGACCTTTCAAAAATTCTACACAGACCTGTACTCTTAAAATCACAGACCTAACAAAAGAGACATCGATACATTTCTGAACAATATTGATTTACCAATACTAACCGATGACCAAGCAAAGGCACTGGAAAGACCACTCGCATTAACAGAACTCCAAGATGCTCTCAAACACATGCCTAACAATAAATCACCAGGGCCTGACGGCTTCCTTGCTGAGTTCTACAAACACTTCTGGAATATTCTTTCGCCTATCTTTTATAAGCTAATAGCTGAAATCAAGAAAAATTCTAAACTACCCACAGAAATGAACACTGCTATCATCACACTTCTATTGAAACCTAATAAAGACCCCACTTCTACATCAAGCTATCATCCTTTGTCCCTCATCAACACAGACACAAAAATCATCAGTAAAGCTCTGGCATTAGGAATTGAAACAGTCACCCCATCTATCATCCACTCAGACCAATCTGGCTTTATTAAAGGAAGACATTCATCCAATAACCTTCGCAGACTGCAAAAAAATGCAAAAAGACTGTTAGAGCAGTGAGAAGGAGGTAACCTCGAGGCACTCAGATGTGAAATAAAAATCCTTCATTTAAACAGGGATAACACCACCGTGTTTCGACACAGTCTTCATCAGGGTGTGGCAGACAAAAGGTACATGTGACTTTTATAGGATGGTGAGTAATCGTCATGATTGAATGGGTAGTTAAGTCACAAGTAATCGAATCATTAAATCAAATTGTTCAGCCACTTCAGGTGAATCAATTAAAGAGATTTGTACACTTTAGATGTTCTTAACAATGCAGCATAAAGAATTATTATTCAGAACATAAATACACAGGCTGGAAATATGTAGTACAATGACAAGTGCTTTAAAGATAAAAAGTACATGTAGCTTTTTTTTTTTTATAGAAAGTTGGTAATCATGTCATGATTGAAGAGTTGTCCAATCATGGGTAGGTAATCAAGATCATTACCTCACATAAGGTGAACCCTGAAAGAGATTGGTACACTTTACATGCCATTAAAAAATGCAGCATAAAAACAACATTACACAGACAGAAAAAGGAGTACATAATATTACATGGACAAGTGCTAGAGATATTCTCATATATTTAAAATGCTGTTCTTCTTGAGCTAAGGTTGGCCAACCTCTATAGCTAAGTTCTCAAATAAATGCATGAACACAAACTACATGGAGACATACTCACTCCAAAAAATGAACCATCTAAAAATAAGAAAAAATCAAGTGCATATTTGTGAGATGTATAAATATGTGTAGGAAGGGGAGGGGAAAAAGTGAAAAATGGAAGGTGGGGGTAGGGGAGGGAGTTTAGAGGAATGGAGAAAAATCAATGTCCTCATTAAGTCCAGGAGGGCAGGTAGCCCTGAGAGAGCTTATCCAAAAGATCTCACGTTGGAGAAGGCGTCTGAGTCTGTCACTCCGACGTGGATTAGCAGGGATAACTTCAAGCACCATCACCTTGAGCTTCTCAGTCCAGCCTTTTCATAATGGGCCGCCATGGGATAATTAGGATTATGGGTTCAGATGGCATACTTGTGTTCCGCTAATCTGTCCTTTAATCTTCGTTTAGTCCTGCCAACATAGAAGGAGCCACACTCACATTCCAGCCTATAGACCACAAAGGTGGTGTTACAATTGGCAAAATGGCGGCACTGGAAAGACCTGCCACTGAACACATCAAAAAAGGCCTTGGTTGTGTGTATGTTGTTACAGTGGTGGCAGGAGCCGCATCTGTAGGTGTCAGCGGGTTTGGAGAGCCAAGTGATGGGCTTAGAGGGTGGCAGGTGACTACTCACCAGAGTATCCTGGAGTGTGGGGGCTCCTCTAAAGGAGAACATGGGCGGTTCTGGACAGACTGAGGCCAGGGCAGGATCACTTTGCAGGATGTCCCAGTTTTTCATTATTATATGTTGGACGTCATAGGCCATAGTGCTATATTGGGAGGAAAAAAAGAATCTTGAGTTGTGATTCTGAGGACAAGGTTTCATGCTGAGGAGAAACTTCCTATCTAGGGACTTGGCTCTAGTGAGAGCCTGGTCTAAGACCCTTTTGTTGCACCCTCTTTGTGTGAATCTGTGATGCATTTCTTTAGCTTGTTTATCAAAATCAGATTCACTGTCACAAATTCTCTTAACTCTTTGGAATTGTCCAAAAGGGTTATTGGATGTGAGGCTTTTAGGGTGAAAACTGTGTGCCATGAGAATAGTATTTCTGTCGACGGGCTTTCTATAGATGGATGTGTGAAGGTAGCCATGTTGATACACTGTAATTTTCAGGTCCAGGAAATTAATTTCGGTGGCACTGTAATCTAGGCTGAGTTGGATGTTGGGGTTGGTTTGGTTAAGGTAATGACGGAAGGCGATAAGTTGCTGTTCAGACCCCGAGAATATAAATATTAGATCATCAATGTACCTCCCATACCACTGGATGTTAGATCTGAATAAACTGACATCACTGAACACATACCTCTCTACCCAGAGGCCAAAAAAGAGGCCAGCATAATTCGGTGCATAAGCGGCCCCCATGGCTGTCCCTTTGTTCTGTCTGTAGATTGAATCCTGGAAGGATAAGACATTGTTTTGTAAGGTCTATCTGGTCAGCTCAACAATAAAGTCTGTGGGAGTGAAATAGGATCTGGTCTCTTCTCCAGGTAGTGGCGTAGGGCCTCCAAACCTTGGGAGTGTTCTATATTGGTGTAAAGGGCTGAGATTTCCATGCAGGCTAGATAACAATAACTGATTTGTTTGATCTCCCCCAGTTTCTTAAGGGCATGTGTTGTGTCTTGAAAATAAGCCGGGAGGGAGCTGGTAAGGAGCTTAATGAAGAAATCTATGTATTTAGATGCAGGTTCTGTGATTGCCTCATTGCCACTTATGATGGGCCTACCCGGTGGATTGTGTAGGTCCTTGTGGATTTTGGACAGTTGGTAAAAAGAAGCCAGTCTGGGATTTTGGGGCAGAAGGAAGTGCCACTCCTTCTCAGTGATCCATCCATGTTCAAGGGCGGTGTCCAGAAGAGTTATGAGTTCACGTTTAATTGCATTAGAGGGGTTGGAACTAAGGCGAGCGTAGAAGTTAGAGTCATTAAGTTGACAAATTAACATATTGTTCCTTACCCCAGACAGCAGTGGCACCTCCCTTATCGGCTCTCTTGATGACGATCTCCTCGCTGTTTTTGAGCCGCTGGATGGCTTGGCCTTCCCCTGGAGTAATATTTTGCTTGACTCCTCTCTTGTTAGATTGGAACAATACAAAACTGGGGCGCATGCGCACGCAGCAACCGACAGTGAGAGTTTGGCGTCCATGTTTATTGTTTTAATACTTGTTTTAAGTGTCTCTACGTGTTTTATGTGTCCCTCGTGAATGTCTACCGTTGTGTAAAGGCTTACTCTGCTGCTAATTGAAATGGATCTGCTTTATTCTGCCGCGTTGTGGCTTTTACTTTATGCCTTGCTTGTGAGTGATCTCATCGGAGCTGTCAATTCGACAGGGACACATCAAATCTACTCCAGAGACGTGTTGCTGCAGCTGAACTGTGTCAGTCTGAATCGCGTGACAGATGTCGCATTACCAGAGTTCATCCTGAAGGATTTTAATCATCTGGACTTCAACAAAAGTGATTCAACAATCAAAGCGGGGGAAACGAGGTGGTGTCAGACTGCGTTTGAGGAAACAGCAGCTCACCAGGATGGATACGTGGCTTACTGAGCGAGTCCAGGACACCGATCTGCTCATCGATGGTTTTGGAGCTCCCTTTCGTCTCGATCGTAAGGCTGAAGTGACAGGGAAAACACAAGGAGGAGGGGTAGGTTTGTGCGTCAACAAACGATATTGCAGCTCTGTGACTGTCAGAGAGAAAAACCGCACGCCAGATGTTGAACTTTTATCTGTGTCACTTCGTCCTTTTTACCTGCCTCGTGAATTTCCCCAACTTTTTATAACAATACTATACATTCACCCAAAGGCAAATGCTGCCTGTGCTTCCAGCACTGTTTTTGATGTCGTCCAAAAATTGCAGTCCATCTCACCCGATGCTCATAATTTCATATTGGGTGATTTGAACCGCGTCTCTTTGAAAAAAACTCGAACAAATTTCTATCAATATGTTACCTGCCCAACCAGGTGTTGTAAGACTTTGGATTTATGTTATGGGTCAATTAAAGATGCTTTTAAATCACTCCCTCTTCCCCCTTTGGGTTCTGCAGATCACAATTGTGTGCACCTTCTGCCAACTTAGAAGACTATTTTAAAGAGGGAAAAAGCACAAACCAAGGAGGTGAAAGTCTGGACTGTTGACTCTGAGCTCTCCCTGCTAGAATGTTTTAACTGTACTGACTGGGATATGTTTTAGCAGTCCTGTGATGACTTAGATGAACTCACTGATGTCATATGCTCTTATGTTGCTTTTTGTTGAGACATGATTGTCCCCTGTAAGAGAGTTAAAATTTACCCCAACAACAGACCATTAGTCACTAAATCAGTGAAGTCTTGCATAAAGAAAAAAGAAGTGTGCCTTTAAAAAGGGAGCAGCATCAGACCTTCATTTAGCCACCAAGGAGCTTAAAATAGAGATTCTAAAAGCAAAACAGAGCTACAAGTCTGAGATGGAGAATAAGATGGCTGCTACTAACCTTGGGTCAGCTTGGTCGAGAATGAAGGCTATTGTGGGCCTCCAAACATGAAAAATAGCACAAACGTCACTTTAAATGGTTTCAACTCAGACACTGAACTAGCCAATGCTCTTAATTGCTTTTATAATCGTTTTAACACATCTGAATTTAGGAAGGAAACCCAGGAACTTTAGCCTGGTAAAACCAGACTCTGCTATTTCGCTTTGCTTCGTACACAGAGTCTGGGTACTCGTCATTGACCAGTGTTTACTTCCTGGTGGGTGGGCGCTAAGTTTAAAATCATTGGTGTACCCGTAAACTAATCATAACGTTTGGCGATGACGTATGTTATGCGCCCGCTCAGCCGCCTAGTATTTCCGCTGGAAACTACTGTCCTTCATACCAGGAATGCAGCGAAAACAAACTGATCAGTGAATTAAAGTTAATACTGCACCCATACATATGCCCATCTACCAAATTTTAGTCTTCACTCATTCACTTAAAAGAACCAACGGTGCTCTTTCTGTTCTCCTTACAAGAAACAAACTGTTGAGCTATCGTTTTTCCTGCAGATACTGCTGCTGTTAAAAAAACGTAAGAGACCCGAAACCAACGGCAAAATTGGTGAGAATAACGCATTATTTACATCAGGACGAAATCTGCGTTAACACGGAAACTGAACCGTTAACCATACTTGCGCAAACATCATACCGAGCTCGCCATCTAACTTTATAGTGACACAGTTAGGCTCTAAGCGTTTGGCTGTCTCAGACAGCCATTTCATTCATGGATAATGACAACATAACACTGAGACATTTAATTGGTCTTGTGACATGAACAAAAACACGGCTTACCTTAAAAAGTTTGCTGCTAACTTAAATAGTGTGAAATTCGCGGGCAATGTAACACTAGAAGCTACAAGCTAGCTGAGGTGGTTCGGCTATCTCTCACAGAGATGAACAGGGTGCCTATTTCATGATGGCTATTAAGTAGATATGACAATCTGTAGGGAGTAGCGCTACAACATCATTTCCATTCAAAAAACTAACCAGACATTCATCTTGTTGTGGCTATAAGTTGCTGATACCCGGGATTTTCGCCACGACAGAGCGACTGGCCTCCAATGTATCTATATCCATAGCCATTGTTGATTTCGGAGACTACAATTTCAAACTCGGCGCAGCGACTACGTCATGGCTCTCGGTCACGCCTCCTGTTCGTTGGTTGGTCCAGCTTAATTTCTGCGGATGGTAAACGGTGCAGAGCTCCAGGTTATCAGACTGAGTACTGAAGCGAAATGAAATTAAGCGGAAGTACGAAGGCTGGCGGAGTCAGGCTACAGGAACTTAGCCTCAAGCTCCGTGACCCCCAGCATTTTCCTTTAACCAAAATGATACTGAAAAAGCCTTCCTTAGCACAAAAGTAAACAAGAGTCATGGACCAGACAATATCTGCAGCCACGTTCTTAAATTTTGTGCAAAAGTACTGAACCCAGTTTTTCACTATATTTTTAACCAGTCCTTGGAAATGCAACATGTTCCCAAAGTGTGGAAAGATGCTGTTGTTGTTCCAGTTCCTAAATCCAGCAATCCCACAACCATGAATGACTTTAGGCCTGTTGCCCAAACATCAATCCTGATGAAAATCTTTGAGAAATTGGTACGGTCAGAAATGCTAAGAAGCAGTATGCATGCACTTGACCCGTTGCAGTTTGCTTACAGGCCTAACAGAGGAGTGGAGGATGCCAGACTCACTCTGCTTAATCTGCTTTTTAGACATCTGGAGGGAAGTGGGTTTTTATTATTGGCTTTTATTTATTGACTTCTCCTCAGCTTTTAACACAATTTAACCTTGTATTTTAACCCAAAGGCTTTTAGAACATTTTTACCTGAGCAACAATGTTGTGGGCTGGACTTTTTAACAAACAGAACACAGAGTCAGAGTGAACGGGCTTTCATCAGACAAAGTGTGTTCTTCCACGGGCTCACCACAAGGGTGCGTGCTCTCACCTTTGTTATTTATTCTTTAAACTAATATGTGTCAGAGCACTTTTAAAAATAGGTTCATTTTAAAATATGCGGATGACACAGTGATTGTCAGTTCGCTGCAGGACAAGGATTGCAGCCACGGCCCTATAGTTGACCACTTTGTTAAATGGTGTGAGGACTCATATCTTCAGCTCAATATATTAAAAACCAAAGATATGGCCATTGATTTTAGGAAGCATGCTAGCACACCTGAAAATGCAATAATTAATGGTCAATCAGTTGAGGTTGTGCAAACCTATAAATACCTTGGGACTATTATTGATAGTTCACTTAACTTTGAGGCAAACTGTGAGACGGTGTGCAGGAAGGGGCACCAGCGCTTATTCTGCCTCAGGAAGCTGTCCTACTTCCACATCGGCCAAACCATGTTAACACTATTTTATCGTGCTTCTATTGAGTCTCTTTAATCTTTTTCTTTGGTGGCATGGTTTGGCAGTCTGACACTGAAAGACAAGAACAGATTGTGTCAGATCAGTAAATGGTCCAGTCGGCTGATTGGTGAGTCGCAGCTCAGCTATGAATCCCTGTACACCAAACGGTTACAGCTGATAGCCTGCTGCATCACAAGTGATGACTCCCACCCTCTGGCTAACAAATTCTAGCTCCTACCTTCTGGTCGTAGGTTCAAAGTCCCAAGGTGTAGGACAAAACGCTACAGGAACAGCTTTATTCCAGCTGCGATTGTCCACTTGAACAAATCTGAAAAGGGTTTGCACATATTTATTTATTTACTTATTTATTTATGGAACTTTTTATTTGCCCTTTGCACACTGATTTTATGCTGGCGGTATTTTAGTGGTTTCTCTTGAGTCCTGTTTTTAGTTTTTAGTCTTTTAGTAAGCTTGTGAGTACCCGTTTGTGTCTGTGTCACCACTTTGTTTTGCACATGTTCTTTGCCAGTGTTTTTGGTGTTTTTATTGTCAATGGTTTTTTTTTTTGAAAATTTGGCATCTCCAATCCCACCCGAATCTGGAATGCCCAATTGGTGAACTATGTACAAGGCCTGCTAGTATGCGACCCCTTGCTGCCAACTCAGGAGAGTGTAGACAGTTCGCGGCTCTCCTCTGAAGCACGCACCTGTTGCTGTGATGGTTGGTTTGTTTCAAGACGCCAAATGCTGTTGCCGGAACGAAAGGAAGTATAGCAAAATAAGAGACAAACAGACAAAATAAGCGAGGGAGACTCGCGCTTCCAAAAGACCTAGATCCAGTCCCAGCAACAATAAGGAAGCAAACGTGAGCTCGACAGAACGAAAGAAAAGGGAAAAATCTCTGGAACCCAGATAAAGATTTAGCACCAGACGGTACCCAGAAAGAGGGGAAAGAGAGAAAGATTCCCTTGCTAACTAGCACTTTCCTCTTTTGCAGCTAATTCCTCAAAAACTCTCTAACTAGAGACCTTACTGGCTATAGTGCAAACAAAACACTGACACTCTAGCAAGGGCAGTGAGGCGGAACTTGGGCTTAAATAGAATCCGGGCGCCGCCCCCAATTAATGCCAGCTGGCCCGGGAATCCGATTGTGGGCAAAACGATATCGTCCCGGAGGAGAGCAACCAAGAAAGCTCTCAAAGCCACCACCGGCCTCCAAAACCATGACAGTCAGCCACCGCTTCTTATACACTCATTGGTTGAATCTTCGCAAGTTCAGAACGAGGGCAGAGGATACCCGGACATGACCAGGCTTAGAATCTTCCTGACGAGCGCCCGTCTAGCCAACAGGAGGTGCTTGAGCAACAAACAAGTCAACTATTATATTCCCTTTCCAGCAGTCCCTTCCCAATTTGCAACCCTGTAGCGCAATAGCCAATTGTGCACTACTCTGAAAAAGCTGCCGACCACTGCCAGCTGGTATGAAGCAGGGCTTGAACCTGCGACGTGATAGTCATTTCTGCTTCGCAACGTGATGCTTTACCGAGTGAGCTATCCGGCAGCTCATTGTCAATGTTTTTGTCTTACTAACATGGACGCCCTTTGTTCTGTTTTACTGCAAGACAAATCTACCTACGACTACAAATAAAGTCACCTGAACCTGAACCTACATGAACATCATAGTCAACCTTTTTTGTGAAAGCAGTCAAACAGGCATTGTTGTTGAAAGGGAAGAAGCTGGATTTGGGTCTAAAAGGGCTGTGTGGAACAACAGCAGTAGCACTGTGACTGGCATTCAGGGTAGCCATGTTGGTGGCATTAAGGTTAACAGTGTCAACAGAACCTGGAGACGTGGCATTATCTCTCCCATTGTACCAAGCCTTTAAGTGTAGATCGCGATAGAATTTTTACAGATCTACTTTAGTCTGAAAGGCATTGGTTTTATGAACAGGGGTATAAGACAGGCCTTTGGCTAGCACATTTAAACAGTCGGTAGAGAGCGGTGTATTTGATATGTTAATTACAGTCTCTGGGTCAGGTTGCATCACTTGTTGTGTGACCACAGGCTTGTTGGAAATGACATTAACGTTGGTTCGATGTGACCGCTCATCATCATCCTCGTCTTCGCTAGTGTTGACACCAATGCTTGGCAGGCTGAATGACACAAAGTGTGCCCGTTTGTTTACCTGTGTGGGGCGTGACCAGGTATACACCATGCCGTCAGAGTAGTCTTGTTTGTCTCATCTGAATGTTAATTTTACTATTTGCAAAAGCTTTGGAGTTTGTTAATGTCCTCCTGAATTTTAAATAGTGTTTGGTCGGTTTGCTCACCGTTGCTGGATGCCGCCATACTGGGGAGTTAACATAACATAACATAACATAACATAACATAACATGAATGGCGAGAACAGGCCGTTCAGCCCAACTAGGCTCGCCAGTTTCTTTGTACCATCGTGAATATATCACTTCAGATACTCAATGACTCAATGGTATCTAGCTTTAAGTCAAGTCTGCTCTTGAAAACTCCCAAGGTCTCTGCCTCAACAATATGGTCAGGCAAGCTGTTCCACACTGAAATTACTCTTTGGGTGAAGAAATATTTCCGAATATCAGTGCTAAATTTACCTTTAGTCAGCTTCCATTTGTGACCCAGTTCTGCTAACAACACTTGGTTGAAGGAATCCTACATAATTCACTTTGTTAATCCCTTTAACATATTTAAAGACCTCAATCAAATCACCCCTTAGTCTCCTTTTCCTAAGACTAAAGAGATTAAGGATCTTCAGCCTTTTCTCATAGCTTTCATCTTTAATACCGGAATTAGCTTCGTGGCTGTTCTCTGAACTTTCTAAAGCCTCTATGTCTTTCTTAAAGTATGGTCCCCAGAACTGTACACAATACTCTAGATGTGGTCTGACAATGTGTTGTACAAAAGAAGCATCACCTCCTTGGATTTGAACTCAATACTTTTGGCAATGTATCCCAGCATCCCATTGGCTTTTTTAACAGCTACGGCACAATGGCTAGAGCCTGTGAGGGTTTGGTCAACAATCACTCCCAGATCTTTCTCTTGTGGAGCACATTCCAGTTTAAAACCTCCCATGAAGTAATCCCGTCTAATGTTTTTATTACCTACATGTACTACTTTACATTTCGCTACATTAAATTTCATTTGCCACATTTCTGCCCAATTCTGAATTCTATCCAAATCATCCTGAATCACTTTAGTGGACTCTAAACTATTTGCCAAGCCCCCCATTTTAGTATCATCTGCAAATTTCACTAATCTGCTCTCAATATTCCTATCAAGGTCATTAATGTAGATGAGGAACAGCAGGGTCCCAACACCGATCCCTGGGGACGCCACTCCCCACCCTACCTAGCTCAGATGATATACCACTGACCACCACTCTTTGTGTTCTGTCCTGCAACCAGTTATGAATCCACTTCAGAATACCACCTGTAACTCCAATGGAGCTCATTTTAAAAATTAGTCTCTTATGCGGTACTGTGTCAAATGCTTTCTGAAAATCCAAATATATGATGTCATAAGCCCTGCTCTGGTCATAAGTCTTGGTGGCCTCTTCAAAAATTCAGAAGGTTTGTCAGGCATGACCTTCCTTTACGAAAAACCATGTTGGCTATCCTCAAGATATTGTTACGTTCAAGAAATAAGTCCAGCTCATCTTTTATGATAGATTCCAATATTTTGCACGCAATGCAAGTTAAACTGACTGGCCTGTAATTACCTGGCTCAGTACGGTCCCCTTTTATATATTGGTATTATATTGCCCTGTTTCCAATCATTTGGTATTTCTCCAGTTTCTAAAGACCGTCTAAAGATGGCAGATAATGAAAAAGATGATCTCACTAACTTCCCTGAGCACTCTAGGATATAAGCCATCAGGACCCGCCGCTTTATCTGCCTTTAGTTGATGCAACTTGTCTATCTGACGTTATCCCTAACCTCAATTTCGCTAAATAATCTTGAGCATTGGACAAGCCCTCTGGCCGAATAAAGACCCGCTCTAAGGTAAAATTCTCAACAAAGTAACCGTTTAAGGTGTCCATAATATCCTTATTATCATATAGCAGCGATCCATTTTTATTCTTTATGCACTTAACCTGCTCTTTGACTTTCCTTTTTCTGCTACAGTACTGAAAGAAGCGCTTAGGGTTAGTTTTTGCCCCCTCTGCAATTTGTCTTTCATACAGTCTTCTAGCATTCCTCAGCTCTTTTTGACCACAGCCCGCATTTTACAGAATTCGGCCTTAGTAATCTCATTGTTATCCTCTATGTACATCTTATAAAGATTCCTTTTTCCTCAAACTCCTACGAATAGCTGCTGTCATCCACTGAGGATTCTGCTTTTTTCAGCTTACTTTTGGACACCTTTGGAATGAATTTACATTGTGAATCAAGTAAAACCCCTTAAATCTTTCCCACATCTCATTTACAGACTCACAGTCCAGGAGTGTCTCCCATTTTGTTTCACTTAGATATGACCGCATCCTGTCAAAGTTTGCTCGCCTAAAATTAAAAATTTTTGTTTTGGAGACACCTTTTAACTTCCCATGAAACCTCAAAATTAATAGTAGAGTGATCACTTGTCCCAAGTGGCTCCAGTACCTCAACATTGCTAATTCTATCTGGGTCATTACAGAGCAGCAAATCTAAAATTGCCTTCTCTCTTGTAGGTTTATTAACATACTGCACCAAAAATTATCATTTATGACATCTAGAAATTCTTCCTCCCCTACCCTGTCCTTTCACAATTTCCCAATCAATACCAGGATAATTTAAGTCTCCCATAATAATAGTCCCTCCTCCTCTACAAGCTTATGTAATCCTCTTAAGGAGCATTTCATTGACTGTACTGTCCAAAGCTGGTGGTCGATAGCATACACCTATGTTTAAACCAGTCTCGTGTTTGCCAGTGAGCCTGACCCAGATATCTTCACAAGGCACGGAATATTCAATTTCAGGAATTTCCTGCACATTTATGTTTTAAATTCACATAGAGTGCTACACCCCCCTCCTCGCCTATTACATCTATCCTTCCTAAAGAGCTTATAACCTTCTACATTATATTCATCTCCATCCTCTTCACTAAGCCATGTCTCTGTAATCCCAACTATGTCATAGCCTTCACTAATCATAACGGCCTCAAGTTCTTGAAATTTATTTTTAATGCTTTTTGCATTTAGATAAAAACATTTCAGGTTATCATGAACGCCTTCCCTTCGATTTCCCATGCGCCCTGCTGCTCAAAGCCCTCACCATGCTTTTTTGCTTTAAAAATATATCATCAATAGTGCATGTAACGCTGTCAGCTTCCATCAGGGCAGTCTGCATTTCCCTCTGTGTAACACTCTCTAACCTCCCTGCCCCCCAAGTCCCTAGTTTAAATAACTCTCTGCTACCCTCAACATACGCTGACCCAGTGCAAAGGTACCCCCCGGTTCAGGTGTAGCCCATCCGGCTTGAACAGGTCACCCCTGTCCCAGAAGTAGTTCCAGTGCCCCATAAACCTATACCCCTCTTTCCTACACCAGGTTCAGAGCCCACGTGTTAAACCTCCAGATAAAATTCTGCTTCCCTCTGCTTGCACGTGGTACCGTAGAATCCCGGAGAACACTACCGTGGAGGATCTGCTCCCAAGCTTTTCAGCTAATTCAACAAATTTACTTTGCAGAACCTCAAACCTACCCTTACCTGTGTCATTAGTCCCAACATGGACCATGACAACTGGATCCCTCCTCGCTCTGGCCAGGAGCTTGTCCAAGACGCTCCAGGAGGTCTCCTACCTGGGCACCAGGGCAGGCAACACACCGTGACGACTCCTTGTCGCCAACAGACTAAACTGTCTATTCCTCTAATTATTGAGTCCCCCACTATCAATACTGAGTCGGTGACCCTGGGACCTCTGGTTGACTTCATATGGAATGACCCTCTCTCAGTAACCCAGATATGTACTGTGGTGGTAAATGCCATTTTTGTGCTTTTGGAACTCTATTTTCAGGAATACCAAGCATTTCTTTGGTAATATCAACACTTACAAGCGAGACAGAGCCAAAGTTGGAGGAACACTCAAAATGCACCATTTCATAGCAGATTTTGCCTATATTTAGGTGGCATTATTTTGTTTACCCAGCAAGATTAGAGATCTTAAATTATCTGGATACATAGTCCCTTTGGGGCTCAACCTCCATTGAGAAAAGATTATCTCAATTTTGGCTTGATGATAAAAATGCTCAAGTATCTCCTGCTATGATTTGGGATGCAGCCAAAGCCACTGTAGGTAGCCACCTTATTTCCCACGCATCAGAAAAAATGTTTTAGTGAGCAACAGGAAAAATCTTGAAAAAGCGGTTACTAGATAAGAACTATACATAAACAAACGAACCAATTTATTAATTAATTAACCTGAGAAGCTCCTAGCAGCAGTCAGTCACAATAGAAACCGTGGGGGAAACTATGTGAATGGATACGTTTCCTTTATCAGGGGCTTAGTTTCTTAGTGAATGAAATGAAATACCAAATGTCAAAGATAGGGATTTGGTATTGCACATACAGCTTCTCCATATATGTTGTGCATTTTGTATTCTAATTCTGCCCCTCTTTTATGAATAATCTAGAAAATTATTATGGCTTGAAAATGAAAAAAAATAAAATTTGTGCTATTTTAACATTTTATACCAAAAAGACACCATCCACCAACATCAAATTGACTGTTTTTGAAAAATTAGATGCCTGTTATTAACATATCCAAAATTTGTGATGGTGTTCTGCTTTATTTTCTCAAAATAAAATTTTGAAAATATGGTATTTTTGTGTACACACAGCATTTAATGGCATCAAAGGCATATTCAAACATTATTTTATAAAATGCATATAGTGAATGATAGAAAGCTTAAACTCAACAAGTGCTTTATTTCATAAATGTTAACTAACACTTGAAGAATAACCCATATTCAGTGTTTAGATATTGAAATATCACAACCTTAACAGGGCCAAAAATTTAAGTTTGTTATAAGGGATGCACCAAAATGAAAATTTTTGGCCGAACCCGAAAACCAAAAATGAGGAAAATGCTTGGCCAAAAACCGAAACACATTATTACGCCAATTTTTAGTACCATTGCATTTATGGCTGACTGTACTTACCTAACTAAAGTCAAGGTAACAGAAGCTGCATCAATTAATATTCGTGCTTCAAAGAATAAATTAATTACAAAATTATGAAAATATTTATTTAGTGCTGACTTTCCAACAAAGCACAATATGAAATAAAATAAAATGATAAATAAAATGTTTTACTTGGCCCCACTCATGAATAACCTAAGGCCTATAAGTGATTGGCCTATTACTGGCTGCTGAAAAATTGTAATTATTTCCAGTAGAAATAAGTTGCGATTCTGGACGCCGGTTATTTCAAAACCCTGCGATAGCTGCAAGATGCTGCTGCTATCGCAGGGTTTGAGGGTCACAATCCTCGCGAGACTTTCACTTAATTTTTCGAATCTCACAAGAGCCGGCTTACTTGCAGACACACGCCGAACACACCCTAAATATGTTACATGACTACACAGCAGCTCACTGATTGGTCAGAGAGAATCGTCTCTGCGAAAGACAAATCGCTTCCGCAGTATCGCTTGGAAACTGGCATCACTTGCCATCATTGAAACAGGTCTTCAAATTGTGTTTTTGAAACGTGTGTTGTTTTAGGCAGCTTGATAAATATACTGTGCGTTATGCTTTACCTTTCAAACAAGGTTGCGTTTGTTCACTGAAGCTGCTGCATTTATGAAATGCGTTTCTTTGCCTGTGACCCTGTTCGTAGCTAATTAGAGGCAACGGTGTTCCCTCATCTCCTGAGAAAGTTATTATGTTGCCCCTATTTTACGAAAATTGCGCGGAAAATAACTTTATGGGTGCTGATAAAGCATGTTGTTCTTCATGAAAGGTATCACAGATGAGATGACGCATCATAAAGCGATAAATTCTAATACTCTGCCATCTCCTGCGATTTTTTTTACTTTTTTTGCCTTCAATTTCAAAGTGAAATGTTTCATAAAGCCTGAATGTCGAGAAAAAGGTAAAATGAACATCCGTGTGCTTATTCCATATTTTTTCCCAGGGGTTGTAGTTACATTATGGAATACTGATGGTACACAAATGCCTTGAGAATATATTGCCTTATTCTATGAATGCTCTATGCCTTTTACAGATATCATTTGTTATCTATGAGTATTTTGTGTACAGCATTGTATATCATTTGTAAATGGAGAATTGTTAGATATTTATGCTGCCTTTACCGTCAGCTATTTGTTTACTTTGTTCATCATTTAGCAACTCGCCTGTTAGTATGTCTCTGTATAGCAGTTTATTTGTAGCAACGCATGATCTGGATGCAATACTTGTTTGTGATGAAATAGACTAGTGCTTTCTAGAAGTTTCTGCATCTTTACCTGAGAAGACCATCACACAGGAATCCTGTAGATCTTTTCCAGAATACCTTTGGGTCAAAATCAAATGGTGTGATTTTGGTCAGTTGAGGGAGTTTGATCATTTTGGTGCAACATTTCATTGATGAAGAGATCTTTGGGAAAGAAGCAGCAGAATTGATTAAAGATGTGGAAGTGTCTGCAACAGAGCTGCAAAGACTTGAGACGCAGCTACGCCAGCCCAGAAACGACTAGAACTGGAAGAAAGAAGGTTGGAGAAAGCACTGTAAGAAAGAAGGTTGGAGAGAGAATTGGAAGAAAGAAGGCTGGAGAGAGAACTGGAAGAAAGAAGGTTGGAGAAAGAGAAAGAACTAGAAGAAAGAAGGATGAATTCTGGTAGCATGAACTGGAAATGAAGAAAATAGAAGCAGGTACTGTGACAAAATCTTTGGACCTTCTTGATCATTTTGATGTGGTTAAACACGCCAAACTTGTTCCTCCCTTCCGATAATGAGATATCGACTAATACTTTACCCATTTTGTGAAAATTCATGAAAATTTGAAATGGCCAAATGGCAATTGACAATGATATTACAAAGTGTTCTTACTGGTAAAGCTAGGAAAATTTATAACCAGTTATCTGTCCAACAGTGTTCTAATTATGATTTTGTCAAATCTGCCATTCTGAAGGGTTATGAATTGGTCCCCGAGGCTTACAGGCAAAATTTAGGAATTTCGCCAGGAAGTCAGTCAAACCTTCATGTTGAATTTGGCAGGTTGAAGGAACATTTGTTTTGTTCAGTGGTAATTCCATGAAAGCTGAAAAGATTTTGGCAGAATGAGGCAACTTATTCTGGTTGAGGAATTCAAAAGGTGTATCCAGCCTGACATCAAGACTTTCCTTGATGAGAAAAAAGCCAATACTTTGCAAGATGTTTCCATCCTGGCTGATAGTTATGCATTGACTCATAAGTCTTCTTTTGTCCAAAGATCCACTTTTTCTAAATTTCAAGACAAGTCTCAATCCAAGACTTCTTCTAATAATACTTCTGAGAATTCCAAGGCCACTTCTGAGAAGAAAGCTTCCAGTGAGAAGCAATCCTCTGATTCTTTACCTTCTGTGTCTTGCCTTCTGAGTGTTATGCTCTCAAGAAAAAACAACAACGAGAAGAAACCAAGCCAACTGCTTTCACCAGGAGAGAATCTCTTGTATTAAAGGTCAGTTCGCCTGATCTTCTACCTTCTGTGTCTGATTCTGTTATGGAAGGTTTTGAGCCATTCATCACCGATGGTTTTGTCTCACTTTCACATGATTTTTCCTCATCTGCTCCTGTTTGAATTCTAAGGGATTGGGCTTCCCAATCTCTTTTATCCTTGCTGATATTCTGCCTTTTTCTGACAAAACGGTTCACTCAAGTTAATGGCCTTATTCAAGGAGTAGAATGTGGTTTTTACAAGGTACCTCCCCATAATGTTCATCTCAAATTAGACTTGGTCCCTGGGCCTGTTACTGTTGGTGTTAGGTCTTCTTCCTCAAAGGTGTCTGTTTCTTGGTAATGATCGTGCTGGGGATAAGGCTAGGTTTCAATCTGTTGTAACTGACACCTTTGATTGATGAAGAATCTGACCTATGGAGGAGGAAATTCCAGACCTCTATCCTTCATGTGCAGTTACTCGTTCTATGGCTAAAAAGGCTATTCAAGATGATGCTGACCTGGACTTCAACCTGGCTGACACCTTTATAAGGCAGTCTTTTTGTCAGGAACCTTCCAGTCCTTCTGAGATGTCTGGGAAATCTTCAGACTTGTCCTTGTCAGGTCATTCTAATGTCATTCTGTCTTGGAAACAACTTACCAGGTGCAAACAACAAGCTCTTGATTTCCTAATTAAAACAAATATATTTTTCTCTTGACCGAACTCAGCCATATTTCAAATCATATTAATTTTTCGCCAACATGCTAATCCTTTTTGTAGTCTAAAAACTACATGTCCCATGACCCTCTTGATTCCCGGGCTTACGGAGTTCAAAACGCGTTAGAAGCACTGATCTATATCATATAGATCAGTGGTTAGAAGTCTACCGTCTCGAATTTTCCAGCACCTTGCCACAACCGTTTGTTTACTTAATTGATAGCCACCAAGTTTCCTTGCTAGATATGAAGTTTTACAATTAGCGCCAATTTACTTTAATAGCCAGGCATCTTTGGCCAATGTTTGTTTGCTTAAAAACTCGGTAGTCAGCGAACGAGCTAATCAGCCTTGTCAACGCATAACTGACAGCGAACTAGCTGTCAGCAGGCTAACTTAGCCAGCAAGCTAGTTTACCGACTTCAGTAGTTGGCTAACTTCATATTTGGCGCATTTAGTTAAATGCCAGCTTGTGAAATGTTTGCAGCTCAACGCTAGCTAAGTAGCCAAATAATGGCTCTTCACTGTTTATTCACTTAGCTAGCTCGCTGACTAGCTAGGCTAGCGAAATAGCTAGCTTGCTATTTCGCTTGCTTAGCTAGTGATATTTATTGAATAATCATACTAGCTAGCTTGCTAAATCACAAAAAGTGATGGTAAACTAACCATTTAATGTTTCTTTCGGTTTCTATCTGCACACGATGTAATAAGCTCACTAGCTGGCTAGCTAGGTACACTGAACAAAAATATAAATGCCCCATGTCAAATATTGATGCCACATGGAGTTAACAACTCTAAGTGAGCATATGATGACTTTTACTTGTGCAATAGGGATATTTCTTGATTTGTGTAACATTTTTATAATCCATCTCTCTTGATGCAGTGATTTCACTCTCAGTACATGGGTGTGGCATTCCAGACGGTGATCAGACAGAATGAGTGTACCCAGACACTTTGTACTGGGGTCAATAAAAGGCCACCCCAAAATGTCAAATTTTGTCAAAAGTCATCATGCCTCAGATGTCTCAAGTCATGCGGGAAAGTGCCATTGGCATTTTGGATGCAGGTATGTCCACCAGAGCAGTCGCTGTGCAGCTGAATGTTAACTGTCGGACGATAGGCCGTTTGAGAGTTCGTTTCTGACAGACGGGCAGTACTGCAAATCGACCTCATCCACGTCGGCCATGTGTGACCACACCAGCACAAGATCGCTACATCAGGCTCGTCCACCTGCGGGATCGGCTCAGATCAGCAACACGCACAGCAGATGAGACCGCTGGTCTGCACAACAGACGCATCACACCACAGACAGTCCCAGAATCAGAAAGCCAACTTGCACGCTCGACATCCTCACCATGGTCTGGATTCACTGTCCCAAGGCCGAACCTACCGCATGGTCAAACGCACACGTTCGATGGCCCTTGGCACGCTGGAGAAGAGTGCTATTCACAGACGAATCCCGGTTCCAGTTTCTTGTTAATAAAAACTCAAAAATTTGACATGGGGCGTTTATATTTTTGTTCAGTGTAGTTCGCTAGCATAGCTTAATGCTAGCTAGCTAAATGGCAAAATAACTATTCATTGTGATCCATTCATTTCTAGGTATGTAGCTAGCTAATTGTTGCCCACTACGTTGGAACGGGTGCACGGACATACGGCAATTTAGGGCACTGATCGGCTGCTGTCGTGGTACGTTATGAACGTTTGCTGAAACTGAGGTACCTCAGTGGCTTGAAAGAAATCACGGGGTACTCGCCCACTTGTGTAGTGGATATATAGTTCGGAGAAGTGGACTACAAACTGGACTACAAGAGCAAAAGCATATAATTTTTGGCACTAAACTACGAATTTGATGTGACCAAATCTATCCGTATACCCTGTAGGCTAATCTCGGAGCAAGGCGGCTCTTAAATTAATACGAGTTTGAGCAATGCCAGAAAGTGTCCAAACTGCATTAAAAATTCTCATAAGGATTTTACTTCTCCAATAACAGAAGCTAAGTAGCGTGGACGCTATCACTTTAGTACTCTATTCAGAAACCTATGGGTGACGTCACGGAGGCTACGTCCATGTTTTATACAGTCAATGGCCCTGGACAGACGAGCGGAGATGAGACCTGTCTTATTTATTCGGATCTGTACATAAAAGCAAATCCAAATTTGATGCTCGAAAAATCGCACGGTAAGTTCATGATTCGTTTGCGTAATGAGTACCTATTCCTGTTTCAATGAGAATTACATGCACCTTCCTTAAAAACCCAACTTGCCTTCGATATTCAGCTATCTTTATTCCGCGAATTTCGCAAACTGCCTATCGATTGATACTTTGAATAAAGCAAGTGAACAAAATAGTGCTATATTACTCTAAATTAGCTACTCAAGCATTTTCAATCTTAACAAGCTTTAGTACTAATATGACTGTGCACGCGGACGCGTTGGAAAGAATGGCATAGTCCATCTTAGCTGTCAAATGATCTAGGTTTGTAAAACTCCAGTTTATGAGACATTTTGATATATAGCCCATATAACTCTCACCTCCCAAAAGCCCAAAGGCAGGACTAACTTCCAGCCGACCTCGTCTGGCCCACGTGAATGTGACGGATGCTAGAAGATGCAATCCAATCCAACATACAAATCAATCAGAAAATAAAGTTACATGGAGAGAACTGTTAATATAACTTTCCGTCCTTTGAAATTTTACGAGACACACATAGTACAAGCAGTTCAAGCCTCAATGATCCCGTTAGTACGAACGCTTATAACCCTTTAAATCTTTGTAGTTGGCTGCCACGGCAGTAACAACGTGTCATTTAGGATATGTCTGTCATAAGCAGTGCAGACAACTGATAAATGCGCATAATAATTCGTAGTAGAATAAAAAAATACAGGAGATTGGGACAAAACCCAATGCACTTCTAAATAGAAAAGTCTTCGCTTTCGGGCGCTTAGCGGGCTTTGGGAAATCCAAAATGATGGCAAGTAGCCCAACTTCAAAAATGCACCGCTGTTTTCGCTGTCCCGTTATCAGAATGTGTGATAAAGGATTTGTGCTATTTATAATATTTATTTTACCTTTTATTTCTACATTATTTGTAATATTTTATTGTATCTTGTTTATATTCATTATTGTTATTATTATGATATTTTCTAGATATCGGATTTTACAAAAAATATTGTGATAAAAACAAAACAATAGTTTGAGCAGAAAGTTGTGGTTAGTTTTATTTACTTTAGAGTGGGGCAAAGGGGGGGGGGGATACCAGAGGGGGGTCTCGCCCAGGTCGCCGTTCAAGCTAGAACCGCCACTGCATGGTCCTCTGTATTTGGCCTCATTTTTATTAGCCTGCATTAAAAAACAAAGATGCAAATTCATTCAGTTAGGAATGTCTACTGTTATTTTAATTGCAATGATCATTCACACGAGTCATTTTTAGTGTTTGGCAGCATACTGTTATGAAGACTGCTATTCATATTGCTGACAGAGGTCTGCTGAATACATAATGGAGCTGATGAGATGATCAGAAATAGCTGATGAAGTTGCAAAGGTGGTTTAAATTTAGTCAGTAGTGAGGACATTGTTAATGGCAGACTGGACAGAGATCTATACATTGTTAATTATTTAGTTGACTTTCCATTTGATGTAGCCCATCCTTTAATAATAAAGCATAATATCTGTCACTTTTCCATATGTTCGTATATTTTATTTGCCACAGTAGCGCATTAAAGTTTGTGGTTGTTCAGTTTCATTGTTGCATAATCTACAAAAATTATTCTCACTTTACTGGATCCGATCCCATATATAGTTAACTGAACATTCATGAAACAGGGAGGACACCAATGGTTTTTGACCTTTTATTCTGTGGTCGTCACTTGTCAGCTTGGAGCTTGGGAGAGAGAAAAACAATGATGAATACATTGTGTTACAGTCATGCTTACAGTGCGCATTGAAATCACGAGTTTGAAGATTTCTAGGTCCAGTTTTCAGTGTCCTTTGTAATTTCCTGTCCAGGCCCAAGTCCTGCAGTTTCTTTAGCATAAGTTTATTTTCACATCTGTTGGCTCTATTTTGTCTTGAGAGGCATTGCGTGTAGAGATGTCTGAGCTTGAGAACTCTGTAAACACGACAATTAGCACTGCAGGAAATAAAAGTGTAATGTAGTTTTCCCATAGGCAATACTTATGTAGCCAGGCTGGCCAACAGGCTCTTAATGTTATCTGGGTCCTGTAACAAATATATTATCTTATGATCATCACATCACTGACCTTATAGCCATTATGGACAAAATGAGTATTTCACAAGATTGACACGATACCTCAAGGCTTCTTGAGCCCAGCAACACAGTTTCCCTTGTCTGCTGCTGCAGAAGTACCTTCCCTCCTGCCAAACACAACAGAACTTTGTATTACTGACCTAGTGTTGAGAGACCTGCCAAGCCTATGCTTTTAACCCATTAATGACCACTGTCCCATTTTTGGGACGCGGCACATTTTAACCTCTGTAACCCAAGTGAATGTGTTACTGTGACTAAGCTGCTGTAGGTTAATCAAGGGAAGTAACTTGCATCCAGGAGCAGTGCTTATGAGAGCAGTCTCCCTTTAAAGCCATGGTGGGGGCTGCCATTAGCATGAATTTCTTGAATCTGCAACAGCACTATGCAACGCTCTAAAAGGTGATTGTGCCATTTTTTCTGAGACGCATTTTTATATAAAACTAAGAACAAAAATTGGAGATTATAGCATTATCTAAATTTGTTTTTCTCAGAATGATGTTTTTTTTATGCTTTCCACAATCTGTGCACATTTGTAATGTGACATACATATTTGGGGTCCTCGATGACAAAATAATTATTTTTCACCAGAATTTAAGCATTACACGCAACATTGTACACCGTATCCGGTAATAAAATATAACTTTTACTTTGAAAAGAAATTTGGGCATTAATGGGTTAATGAATAATACTCACTGGATCATCTTCCGATGGCTCCAAAAGAATGAGTGTTGCCAGACACTGCAAAGCAAACCAAAGTCAGAAAGTCCACATAACACCATTTAAATGGTTGGTTGAGTTCCATGCGCAGTACAGGAATAATATACCTTGTATGAAGGGGACAGTTTCTGTAGGAGTGACAGTAAGTGGCTGTTCCCCTCTGGATCCCTTCCATTACAGGCCTCCCTTGGTTAATGTCAAGGGCCAGCTCCTCTGCTGGAGTGAAGTCCTGGGTTGGTCGGCCACCCCCTGTGCCAGATAAATGAGCCTTTTTCTTAACAGCTAATAATCATAACAAACAAAATATGTGAGCAGGCAGCTTGTAAGTAATTAATACCCCTCGTTTGTTCATCGTTATCAACAATAAAGGCCCTTACCAGCCTGAAAAATATTCTTGCACTTGACCTTGACCTGTTGCCAATTCCTCTTCTCTTGACCAGTCATGTTTGTTCTGTGTGTGCCTCTTATATTAAATATATAAGAGTGAGAGATTGCGATTGCCTATACAGTTGTATTTTTTTTGCATTTTTGGATGTTTGTAGAGTCTTCATGATAAATTTCCAGAGTAACATTAACTTCCACTGCTCACTTTATAGGCAAAGTGCCCAACTGTTAGTACAAATCACAAGTAACGGCCTGAATGATGCGGTTTCAGTGGAACAGTGGTTAGAAAGTGCATATTTTTACTACATACCAAACATTAAACAATATGTCAATGTCAAATAATAATAATAATAATAATACAATTCATGATTAACTTAACAAAAACAGATCCTCCCCTGACTGGATTTGACCTCATGCACGGGCAATTTAACTTTGTCAACGGAGAAACGTGGCGACCTTCCTCTCTTCATCACGGATTTCGGTTTGAGGATTTGGGATAGCGCAGCCTGCTCCGAAAGGCAGTGGCACCTGGCACACTGATTGGTTTAACTGGCATAACGCCCAAAACACGCCTATGCATAATGTAACGGGTAGCGCTGGTGTTTTAGGGATATAGGAAGGTGTGCAAGATAGCAAATTTCGCGGGGGAACGCCTCTTACGCAAAGCGAAATCCCCAAATAAGGGGTTTAGGGACTCTGGCGTAAGATAGAGCCCTTGATCTCAAAGAATTGAATTAGGTAGCCCTAAACTAATCACGTCATTGTGTCAGTCCCCAGTTGGTCAGACAGTGATGAAGTCATTATTTATCAATTGTGGATTATCAGTAAACTTATACATATGCTGACCGCTATGCTAGGGAATAATTTTAGGACAGAAACTGAAAATAGTGAAATGGAACCGAGAGGCTTGGTTTGTAACTCCAAACTGCTGTCGTTTTCAGCAACAGCACAAGCCCCTGTTATGCTTGATTTCTGCTCCCTGCAGTAAACTGCTTAATTGTGTGTGTTGCTTTAGATCAGGGTTGGAGATTTACCATCCTGTATCTCAATTCAACCCCAATACACCTGACTCTACTCATCAGCAGCTGTGTGAGATCTCTCACCTTTGATTGTGTTCCCCTCTCTAAGGATTGGCATGAATAACCTTCAGGACAATAGATCTCCTGGAACAGATGCCAGGCTTTAGTGAAGTCTATGTAGCAAAAGCAGAGAAAAGTACTTGTAAACTGCAACTTCCTTATTGCCTAACATAGATATAAAAATCAAACCATCATGAATGTACCTAATATTATCCGCAGAAATAGATTTATTGTTTCTGATTGCTCAATTTCTTTTCTTTGTGAGGATGAACAATAATTGTTTGAGTCTGCTTTGATGAACCTTGTGGTTTCATGTGTAAGACCTTACACCAGGTTACACAGTCTCTCCTGTGCTCCAGTAGGCCGACTGCATTGCGTCACTTGTTTGTCTGGGATGCACTTCTTGGATTGCATCAGTGACAAATAATATATTGTTAGGACAGGGATAGGGGGATACTCATCTACCCCTCCTTTTAGCCCCTCCTCTGTCTTACTGCAGATCTGTTTGTCACATCACAAACTCACTCTGCAAACCCAACCCCGCTATATGTGAGTCCTCTTGCACACACACCCATCCTTAAATATAATCCTGTGGTGACAGGGTATTGTTCAGTCACTCCTAATGCTGTTGTTCCCTCAATGGATTTGTGACTGGCTATCGTCTGCACTGCTAACGTGCCACAAAAATTTCTATATTTACATGAACTGGAACTATATTGAATATTAATAACATGAACCTCCTGGACACAGGTGATCAGGATACAGGGGCCTTCTGGGCTGTCTGACCTTGAGGAGTGTTATGTCAAGCTATTGCAGTTTCTCAGGTAAGTTATTCATTTTTTCAATCTGATAAACCACTCTTTCATTTCTTATGCTGTGCTTGAGTGAAAGGCTTCAGCAGACAGTAAAAAAAAATAGACCCAAAGGGCAAACCTTGTCTTCTGGGAACACTGTCTCCAATCTCAGGGAGCTCCAGTGCAGTTTCAAAGAGTAAAGCTGGTGTATCAGAGGAGAGGTATTTTTGCCTGGATGGAGGTAATCTTCCCAGAAAACAAAAATTATCTGTCAGTGTAACAATGCAACAAAATTTGTGCATAATAGGCCAGTGTAAGTGTTTCCATCTCTATTATGCAGTAACTGTGTTATGATGAGGAATACTTTGGAGAAAAGAATAATGTAAAATAATTCTGGAATCAGTTTAAAAATATAATGTAGCCTTGCAGTCAGTTTAAGTGATGAGTTCAGTTAGGCTTGACCTTGTAACTTACATTTACTCTCTTTTCTAAAGATCATCAACCCTCAAACTTGCTGGATGAAATTAAACCAAAATGAACAGCTCTGTCATCAATTCTAGCCTACCCTTCAACCACTCCTCTTCAGGATCCAGTCTCCAACTCTCAAACACAGTTCAAGGATGCTTATATTCACTTCTTGCGTTTTCGTTTCTGGTGATTGAAAGAAGCATCAACTTTGTAGTGGGCTACCCTGCCAACATCATGGTAATGTGGCTGGTGGCCAGAGAGAAGAGTGACTCTTCCACCTCCAATATCTTTATCTTCAACCTGGCCATCGCCGATGCATTGCTCTGTGTGATGACTCCCATCTGCTGCTTAGGCTTACTTCTGCTGCAAATCTCATATTTTGATAATATAGCATACTTTATCACTGGGATCAAAAACAGCTCCCCACTCTTTCTCACCTGCATTTGCCTGGACCGCTACGTGGCCGTGGTCCACCCCATTGTGTTCACCAGCATCAAGGATAAGAAGATCAGAGTGACTATTTCCATGTTTGTTTGGGGGCTCATGATAGCCTATGCCGTCAGCAGGTCATTGTGGTTGGAGCTCTCAAGAAACATCTTCACTGGGCTGATCCTGGCCATCTTCGCCATCATGGTTTTCTGCAACGTTTCTATCGTGTGGAGTCTGAAGAAGTCAGTCTTGGGCAAAGAGAAGATGCACCCCATGAAAAAGAAAGCCCTCAGGACCGTGCAAATCTATCTGGCCATCATAGTGTTTCATTACCTGCCTGTAGTTGTTATCATGCTCTTTCGACATAAACCTGATTTCCCAGAAATGTGTGACTTTGGATTGATTATGTTCTCCCATATGTACTACAGTTCCATCACTACACCCTTCCTCTACATCTCCCTGATTAAGCAGCTGCCATGGCTGAAAAACTTGCTCTGCATCTGCTGCCGAAGCCCTTCCCCTGAGTGACATAATGTAAGCACATTAGATGTATGCTTGTGATTGTCTGTTACATTGCATTTACCCTCCATATGAATTTGTGAAAATGAGTTCATGAAATGAAGCAAGAATATTATCTGAGTTATAGGCAAATATATTATCTTTGATTTGACTGTAATTAGGACAGAGATGATAATTAACACAACTATAACCATATGCATTGATGATTACGCATATATTATGCAAATTAAACTTTTTTGATTATTTAAAAATGAGCAGGTATGATCAAAGAGATTTTTATATAACGTGTAAATGATATTTATCTACAAACTTCCAAGACTGTTTTTTACATCAACGTAATTTCATTATGCCAGCATGGGATCTTGTTTTGTTGAGGAAAAACCTTCAGTGACTATAGATTTTCTGGGAGCACACCATATACGCCGATAAAAATAGTTTGTTTTGGATATTCTTGTGCTTAATGCAGATAATCAGTGAGCCAGTACCACAGTCAAAGTATTTTAGTCCACAAAATGATAAAACGCATTTAACATGAAACAACATGAAATGGAACTGAAAAGACACAAAAAGAATTGAAATTAAATGTAAAGTACTTGAGTAATGCCTCTCTAACATGTTCAAGGTCAATCAAGAGGAAAAGTGTCCATCACCTATCATATACTAACCTCACTCTCTGAATTCAGAAGGATGCTGTACTTTGGTGTAAGTTCAGCTGTTAGTTACAGCTCTGGGGAACAAAGGGAAGCTCTGGGGTTTGTCATCAGAAACAAGGCCAACTTTGTTTCGATAATGGTGTAAGTTTTTTCATTTTATTAAATTTTTTTACACTGGTTGAGACAAGAATTGATTCAATTCTTGAGTGATTTCTTGAGGTAGAATTTACTGGTTATTAGCAACATTACAACAAAAGTGTTTTTTGCACTTCCATTGATGTAGCTCTCTTGCCCAATTAATTTACCATTTCTGAGAATGAAGCACAAGAAATTTGGGCTCCAGCAATTTAACCCCTATTGGTTAGTACCCGAATCATGCTTTTGACACTTATCTAGCAAAGTACTGAGGGTTTGTCCTCCAGTAAACACACCCCTACTGCTTAGAATAAATAAAGTATTTATATTAATCGGAATGACAATGACTTGTTCAGTAATTCGGTTTTGAGTCTTCAAATTTAAAGCCCTTTTTCAGGGGGACTTCAATATTTTTCCCACCCACAATATCTGCAATTAAAATCTCAGAAGGGACTTCTTACAGGATTGCAGTACACTGATGTAAATTTAGCATGTTTCACAGTCCAAATTCAATCTAATTATTGTTGGTACTCTATCTCTGCAGTCAGGCACACAATGGCTGTTTAAATTATGTAAATATCAGTCCACATCTATAGGCCATGAATTATATGAAGTGGTTGGTTAAACTCAGGTGTGATCTTTTGATCAGAGCTGTGTGGCTATTTTACCCTTTTTGCGGTTCCGGTCTCTGAGTGACTCAACATTGTATGTCATAGAAAATCACAAATGCACAAGTGGCACAATCTTGAATATGCATACTGGTATGGATGCAGTGCATTGATATTGATTTAAAATAAATAAATCTAAGCTCAAGCTCATAAAACTTCATTTTTGGTCTAGTCCAGCAGAAACAATCTTCAATATGTGAAAAGAAGTGCTTGCTGTCAGTGGCTGTCATCCTCTAAAGACCTGGGTTCTGTAGTGCAGTCCACCAGTGAGTGACTCATCAGAATCACTTGAATGATTTCCTTTTTTATTGATTTCTAATGAAGTCAAAGGGATGTGTGGTTTAGTTTAATGGACGCGCACTACCACAGAAAAACTTAATTACACCATCTGAGAACCTCATCATCTCAACCTCAATGCAGTTATTAAAGATCCTTCTGGAAACGGACTAAGAAGTTGGACTAGACCAACTAGAGAGGGTTATGGAACAGTCCAAGTAAAGATGGCCTTTTTAACAATGTGCATAATGTATGGATGCAGTGGATTGAAATTGATTGAAAATAAACACAGCTTAGCTCAAGTCTCAGCACTTCTTTAATTTTCTGGTCTGTGAAATAGATATTAAACATTTTAAAATATTTAGAAGTCCCGTGTCCTGCAATGTTTTGCATTTTTGACTGCTTTTTCATTTCCCAGACCTGGTCCTCGAAGTCCCTGTGATTACACTGTCAAAATAATGCTGCAAGCAGCAATGAAGGGTCTGAGCACCACAGGGCCACCGGGTAGTTAACCATTGGTGCTTTTCCACTGCATGGCACTGACTCTACTCAACTCTCCTCTGCTCAGTTGTCGTTGATTTCGCATTACACAGCTTCCACTCCGGTTAGTTAGTCCACTCACAATATCGCCCTTCATTTGCAAATCGTCCAAGAAGACAGAAGCTGCATGACCAGGGCCGGCCCTGGACATCTGGGGACCATAAGGAGGATACATTATGGGGGCCCTGCTTTACCATGAATGGACAAGTATTCACAGAACCAGATACTGTATACATTTATAACCCTTATGCATTACGTTCATATCTCTATCATCATGATGGGCCATAGTTTACGGCTAGCTGAACACACTCACTGAAACACTCAAAGTAAAGCTATCTAACTGCACTTGCCATTTTTACCTCTACTTTTTCTTCAAAATCGGGCCAGCAGTGTGTCACGGAAGTTGTCGTTACCCTTGTGATGCGCCATCTTGATTAAAAACAAATTTGCCAACCAAATCAAACAGATGCAGTCTTTTCTGCACTGAAGCACTGAATCAGTGTTATTCACCAAGTGCGTATTTTAAATTCATATTAAGCACGCCTGTATCCATTATTTACTTGAAGATGTGGACTATGTATCAATTACCAGTCCAACTCAGGAAGAGAAACAGTCTGAATCCGTCTGTTTGCTTGCAAAGACATTACATTCACAACCACACTATGTTCTGATCTTAAGTTAAAGGAGCAGTGTGTAGAATTTAGCTTAATATTTTGGCAGAAATGGAATATTACATTCATTACTACTTTTTTAGTAGTGTATAATCACGGGAAAACAATAATCTTTGAGTTTCATTTCGCTTAGAATAAGCCCTTTAAACCTACATGGGAGCGGGTCCACCTCCATGGAGGCCGCTATGTTGCGCTGCCATTTTTTCTACAGTAGCCCAGAACGGGAAAAAAGTAAATTAATAAAGCACTGACACAAGAGAGCGCCTTTCACGTTTTCACAAGTTTTGCGGCCACCGTAGGTTTTCTGAGAAAAGGAATGGTCAGTTGGTTGCAATCAATAATCTCACCACTAGATGTCTCTAAATCTGACACACTGATCCTTTAATCAACAAGGAGAATATATGGGACAAGTTGGCCGCAAGGCCCACGGTCTCCCATCACCACTGATATTAAATAGGAAACTGGTGCATAATCTAATCTTTTTATATGCAGAACATGGGGTCTGTTGTTGAGTGCAACATCTTGCACAGCAGTCTCCGTGGAGGTGCACCAAAGTGGTTTGCATTCGCAATAAACTATACAATCGGGGAGAAATAAAAATGCGTGTACGTCCACCATTTTCAGAGAGCACTGTTCCCATTTTTTTATTTGCACATGCGCACCATGTATGTACATCTGAGTCAGTTCACTAGTTTGGTCTACTGCATTTCCTATGTTGCCAACTAGTGGCCGTAGACGATACTTCCTTCCTATTACAGTATTACTTCTTCTTCTTCTTGAGAGTTTTCGGCAGTGTGGACGCATCAAGGCGTATTACTGCCCTCCACTGAAAAGGTTACAACGTAACTAAGAACTCCACACTAAAACAGCACTAAATTCTATTATATAGCTCAGTTTCGTGCAAGAATTGTAAAACTGCTTCCAATATCAGCTGGTGATTCTCACTCTGACCAAAAATGAAGCTAAAGGAAAACGAACAAACTCCCAGATCAGACAAAGTTTTGTAAAAATGGACCCTTTGCTCTCTGTATTTGCCACAGTCCAGGAATACATGACTCAGTGTTTCGGGATTACCACACTCACAAAGCCCAGACTGATGTTTTCCCACAACATACAAAGTTTGATTAAGCCCACAATGGCCTAGCCTTAATCTGCAGATTTTGACAGAATCTTTCCTATTTTCCACAAAGTGAGTATCTTTTTTGACACGAGGTTGCAGGGAAAAATAATGCCTCCCCCTAGTCTCCTTCTCCCACATTCCCTGCCATTCTTTCAGAAGACCCTCCTTGATTTTTTCCTTTAGTTCCACTCTCCCCAAGGATACAGACATATCTACTACATCTTTCTTTAAAGCTTCTTCTGCAATAGAGTCAACTATTTCATTCCCCACAACCCCCACATGGCTTGGAACCCAGCAGAACTTTACTTCACAGCCTGCCTTCTCAGCTCTATAAAGGACAAAATAAATCTCATGAATAAGGTCAGGCCAGGCCTTTGAATTACCGTCCCTTAAAGCCATTAAAGCAGCTGCAGAGTCTGAACATATGAGAACCCTCTCTGGTTTTACTTCTTCCACCCACCACAAAGCCCAGAGAATGGCCAACAGTTCTGTCACAAAGACAGAGCTTCCGTCTGAAATTCGCAGACCAGACCAAAGGTCCAGCTGCGCCACATAGACCTCAAACCCTGCCCTTCCACTCTCTGGGTCCTTAGACCCATCCGTAAAAATTACTAAATGTGATGCCATTTCTTCCATAAGATAATTCTCAACATCTATAATGATCCCGCTTTTATCTTCATCGACTAGAAAGGACAGATTAATATCTACCTCTTGCATTAGCCAGTAAGGCACTGATACCCAGCTCATATGAGATACTATTAGCTCAGACTCCATTCCCAGTCTACCAGCCCACTGATTAATACAACTAAAATATGATTTGGGTTTAACCCTGCCACCTGCTTCCCATGATTCTTGCAACAGACACTTGGCTGGAAGTCCTTGACTAGAAAATCCTAATTTAATCCAATACTGCAGGCCTAACTTAATCCGCCTTAAGAATAATGGCATTTCCCCCATTTCAATAAGTAGAGCAGGAACTGGCGAGGTTCTAAATGCCCCACAACATAGTCTTAGTGCCTTAGCCTGAAGGACATCCAGTTTGTCGAGCAGCGACTTGGCAGCAGAACCGTAGACAAAACAACCATAATCAACAGTAGATCTTATCATTGCTTGATATATTAAATACATGGTCTCTCTGCCTGCCCCCCAGTCACATCCAGCCAGACTTCGCATAATATTCATCACTTTCTCACACTTATTAATTATACTAGCTATGTGAGCAGCCCACGTTAAACGCTAGTCAAACCAGACACCAAGGAATTTAAAGACTTTAACCTTCTCTAAAGGACATCCATACATGTTCAGCCCGTGATTTGGTAATTTTCTTTTATAACCAAAGATCATGTATTTAGACTTTGCTGCTGAGATTTTAAAGCCCCATTTATCACCCCATTCCACAACAGAGTCTAAGGCTTTCTGGACCTGCTTTTAAAATAAATTTGACATTCCTGCCTTTTTTTTTCACAAGGCCCCATCATCAGCAAATAAGGACTGTCCAAACCCTCCTCCAATATTATAAAAAATGTTGTTTATCATTACATTAAACAGAATTGGACAGATGACACTTCCTTGCGGAGTGCTATTTTCTATCTCCACTATCTTAGAGCTTTTCCCTCCAATTCTAACTTGAATTGTCCTCTTCTTCAAGAAATCATGGATCCAGTTAAACATCCTACCTCTAACCCCTAAGTCATACAACTTAAGTAGCAGACCCTCCTTCCATAGTGAATCATAGGCTTTCTCAAAATCTAAAAAAACACCTACCACAGCTTCTTTATTCACAAATGCCTTTTTAATATCTTGTTCTAGAACCGCCACTGATTCCATAGTAGACCTACCGATCCTGAAGCCATTCTGACAATCTGTGAAAAGTCCCCTTGTTTCTAAAAAATATACCAACCTGTTGGTGACCATTCTCTCCATGATTTTACAGAGAACCAAAGTTAAAGCTATCGGTCAATATGAAGAAGGGTCAGACGCTTCTTTGCCTGGCTTAAGAATGGGAATTACCACGGCATGCTTCCACTCAGATGGCAACCTACCCTCAGCCCACACAGTATTAGTTAATGCTAAGACCTCATCAAAGACTTCCTCTTCCAGATGTTTAAATAACTCATAAGACAGGCCGTCTCTTCCTGGAGTAGTATTTGCCCCTGCATTAATTGCACCTCTCAATTCTTTCATAGTAAAAGACACATTAATTGGGCTAATGTTATCAAGGCTCCTCACCAATTTCCACTGATTGGCTGCTATCATTTCATTCCTCTTCCTACCTCTCTCCTCCCCCAGACTCCCAGAGCTGTGTACAGCCTGGAAAGCCTCCACAAACATGTCAGCCTTTTCTATATTAGACACTGCTTCTAGATCCCCTTTCTTTAACATGGGTACCGGTATTCTTTTATAAAGCCCAGACATTTTGCGCACAGCTGACCACAGATCCTTTACTGGGGTGTCTGGTCCTAAGGTTCCACAGAATTTCCTCAAGCTATTTCTTTTTGCAGTTTTAATTACTTTCCTAGCCACTGCCCTTAATCTCTTATACTCCACCGCATAACATAGCATTGGATGTCTTCTTAAATGTCTTTATGCTTTGTTCCTGTTCCTTACCGCTATATCACACTCCTTGTTCCACCAGGGAACCAAAACTCGGGGCCTGGGCCTCTTCTTCATAGGAATAGTGCTCTGAGCTGTCTTACAGATCATGCCACGAAGGGATGCATTCCAGGTATCCACTAAACCACCACTGTCTACCTCTCCAACAAAACGTCAAGCAGTCTCCTGACATTTATCCCAATTAGCCCTAGAGAAATTATACCTGGCAACTCGTTCCTCCGCCTCCTTCCTCAGATATCTCCCAAATCTGCACAGAATTGGAAAATGATCACTTCCCAGTGAATATCTATCCAAGACATCCCATTCCCCCACTCTTGCTAAATTAGAAGAGGCAAATGATAGATCTATATGGCTACATGTGTCCCCCAAGATATGAAACCTGGTCGGCCTCCCATCATTTATCATTACCAAATCATAAAAAATAAAAAATAAAAATAAAAAATAATAAAAAATATTCCGCTACCAGTCCATTATAGTCCCTTCTATCACTACCCCATAAAGGATTATGAGCATTGTAGTCCCCAACCCATACACTGGGATTCTTAATCTGCCCCACGATCTCATCAAAATCTGATACAGCCAACCGTTCACATGGATTATATACATTCACAACAGTTACTGAGCTACTGCTGCTCCACACTTCCACGACCACACATTCTAAGCTAGTTTTAACCTCAAGTCCTCTATACTGGAGACCAGTTTTAACAAAAGTCGCGCATCCCCCTCTTGACCTGTCAGATCTATCCCTCCTCAGACACTCATACCCCGGGATCACAAAATCAAGGCAAGGTTTCGTCCAAGTTTCCTGAATACAAATCAATTCTAGGTTGTTTTTGAATGCCCCAACAAATCTCTTCAATTCCTGTCCATTAGCCATCAAACTCCGAGCGTTCCATTGAAGAATAAAAAACATTAAAACGCTACTAATCCCTATCATCATCACCATCCTCAATGATCATTGACTCACTGACTTCAGATGACATTCTCTGCATGTAACACTTTTGTTTCTCGAACATGTATCCATGTAATTTCTCTGGTAGCTGCTTCAAGTCAAGAAACCTCTCTGCTGCCTCTACCACCCGTCTTATGGTGCTTGATCTCGAAGAAGATTCCTTCAGTCCCACTAGCACATCAACTATAAAAGCCAGAAAAGACTCTCTGCTAAAGACCAAAGCATCAGAGGGAAGCACTGGTAATGCTGGAGGAGGCGCCGCTGGCTCCCCCCACTAGACTGGCCGCACTCACATTTCTGATTCCCTCCCCTCCTTTTGAACTATTCTCACTGCATCTGCATAAGAAATCTAATGCTGATCTTTCACATTCTGAACCCGTCTAGCCCGTTCAAAGAGCTCACTTCCTTGAAACGCAGCCGCATTTTCACCTCCACAGTCTCGCGCACGTCAACTCCGTTTATTTTCTTTTCGTTCACTCGCATGCTCGCCCATAAACCTCTGCAGTCAATGTCTGTGGCCGTCAATTGAGCAGTCAGCTGGTGTCGCAGCTGATCTCTTCCATCCAACCGTGGCTCGCCTCAGTCGCATCGCTAGCCAATCGTTATGTTGCTGTCTTTTTAAAAAATGTCCTTTTTCTCTGCTCTAGTTCGTTCATGCTGCCGTTCGCTGAGATTAGCTCCGCTCTTGCAATCTACACTCGCCTCCATTTCTCGCATACACACTGGCTGCATCATCCAGACAACGCTTCAGCCATTTACTTCAGCGCAAGCCCCTTTTGCCACAGGCTGATCGCCTCCATGCCTCGCTGCTTTGCTGCAGTAATTCATGCAAATGGAGCCCCGATCATGTATTGAGTGCTGTACTTGTTCATACATTTAGTAGTCCATTATTCCAGTGTTTAAAAAAAAAAAAATCCTTTTCTTTTATTGGTCTTAATAATGTTCTGTTTTCTGAGATGCTGAATTTTGGGTTTTCATTGGCTGTCGGTTGTGATCATCGGAGTTGGAAGAGGTGGACACTTGAAATGGTTAGTCTGCGTGTTGTCAATCCGTATAGCATGAGTTTCGCTTTTGAGTCGAGTTACCGGGATTAATCGGCTTTCTCTTTGATGATGTTCTGGTTTGCTGGGATGCTCCGGTACAACACCAGAAAATAACCTGTACTGAGGCTGACGGGTCAAGTTTCAAAAATAACACGGACACATTCGGCTAAAATAGCCTGCGCAGATTTACTCACGATCAGTTTTATTACGAAATGGGCCAATCAAAGTGAAAATAAATAAATCTCTCGTTGTAGCAAATTGCAGGCCTGGTGTTCATTCAGTGCGCTGTCGGTTTAAAATGTCGAGGCTTATATCGTCGGATTCCGTGGATTTCCTCTTTCATTTGACTTATCGTTGGTATGCATGGCACAGATCCAGTGGAAATGCGAGCGATAGAGCTCTAATATTATGTTATCCTATGTTTTGCTAGATGCTTCGGCACTTGATTGGCGCTTGAAATGTGTTCGGTTTAGGAAACTGTCATAATGAGTTTTATCAGAATTCATCCCTTGAGGATATGCCGAACGAAGTTGTTGCTATTAGGAAATGTGCTGCATTATTATGCATATTGATTGCCCTTGGTCTGGGGGCGTATGGTCATAAGATGTTGCTATTGTTTTGAATTCATCTATTCATCCGATTCCTGTATTTCCCCAAAGTCACGCGTTCATTGCGCTCGGCCTCGTCTGTGCCTAAACTGCATTACGTCATTTCCCTGGATGAGGGCTGCCGCTCCTATTAGAAATTCTGGTCGAGACTATTGACTCATTGGATTGGCATGACGTTTTCTATTATCTGTTTGTTCCTCCAATTCTCTTCAGTTTTATCGATGCTGCCCTTCTATTGGGTTTGATGGTTATTTTCAAGGTCACTGGTTCGCGTGTAAATGGCCTCGGTCTTTGCCTAAGCTCAAATCCTCAGCACTGCACTAAGTTTAACCATTGCCGTAGCCGTCGCATTTGGATTTTTTTGCACGTTCTGGCATCGCAACGCATCGCAGTTCTGTGCACAATCAAGCCGTAGTAAGCATTATTTACAAAGGTCAGGGCGGCACAGTGGTTAGCTCTGCTGCCTCTCAGCAAGAAGACTGTGGGTTTGAATTCGGCGGGGCCTTCCCGCGTGGAGTTTGCACGTTCTCTCCGTTTTTGCGTGGGTTTCCTCTGGGTACTCCAGTCCCCTCTATAGTTTAAGCTTCCCCTGCCGCCTTATTTAGATTCTGCTAGGTCCTACATGAGAAGGGTCTCGCTCTCTCTGCCTTAAAACTGCACGATTTGTTGGAGATGTTGTGTTTCTCTGCTTTTGCCACTAAAACCTCTTCCATTCAGTACCGTCTGTGCATCTATTGCAATTATTCGTACATTTGTAATTATAATATGTCTGTCTGCTCGCATAACAACAACCGCTGATCGGATCATCTTGAATGTTTATTGGTGATGGGTGCCTACCGTTTCTAGGTCCCCTCTGAGATGATCCGGATCCAGATCGGGATTTGGGAACCATTTTCTGAATTTTCTCCATATGTCTATTGTCAGCTTGTATTACTCAAAAAAAAAAAAAGCTGCCGGACAGCTCACTCGGTTAAGGCACTACGTTGTAGTGCAGAAGTGACTATCACGTCGCGGGTTCGAGCCCCTTTCGTTAACCGGCAGCTTTTTCAGAGTAGCGCACAATTGGCCATCGCGCTGGGGTTTCAAATTGGGAAGGACTGCCGGAAAGGGAAATAAATAAATAGCTTTGTCCGTTGCTCAAAGCGCCTCCTGTTGGCCAGGACGGGCTCGTCAGGAAAAGATTCTAAGTCTGTTCATGTCCGGGTATCCTCCGCCCTCGTTCTGAACTTGCAAAGATTCAACCAATGAGTGTATAAGAAGCAGTGGCTGAAAGGCACGTGCTTGGAGGAGAGCCGTGAACTGTCCGCTCTCCTGAGTTGGCAGCAGGGGGGTCGATACGAGCAAGCTTTGTACATAGTTCACCAATTGGGCATTCCAGATTCGGGTGGGATTGGAGATGCCAAATTTATTTAAAAAAAAAAATAAAAAAATAAATAAATAAATAAATAATAATTTTTACACATCAGTTTATTTTGCAACGTGTCATTGTTAACACTGCTATGCCTTAAAGGGTGAGGGTCTGCATCTTTGATTGTCTTGTTTTTCATTGGTCGATGTTAGTCACTTCAAACTCCACCATATATGAGGTCTATAGCTGGGGTTCAGTTTGGCGATAGATGTTCTGACCCAACTTTTCCAAGCCTATTTCTAATGGCCCCCTAGTAATACCTGGATCATTTGTTCAGAATAAGTGCCGCTCTTCAGCGGCTATGTAAGGTATATGTACGGCCTCTCTAACAACTAGGCCGCTGGTCATCTTCAGCAAACGCATCCCACGTTCACCCTGAAGCATCTGCAATCATCAAAGCCCAAAGATCCCTGAAGCCTTTTCAGTCCAGGGTAAGCTTGCAAGTAACTGGTGGTCGGTGGTTGGCTTTCATCTGTATTTCTGCTGTCACTTGCTAATTGCATGCAGGGCTCTGCACCTCTAGCCATTGCTGGCTATCATGTGTAAAAAGAAAAGAAAAACCATGCAGCCATTGCTGGCTATCATCATGTGTAAAAAGAAGAGAAAAAAAAATGCAGCCATTGCTGGCTATCATGTGTAAAAAAAAAAAAAAAAAAAAAATGCAGCCATTGCTGGCTATCATCATGTGTAAAAAGAAGAAAAAAATGCAGAGCTTTGTAGCCCCTAGCCATTGCTTGCTAATGTCTTGATTGTATAGTTTCTTAGACCTCATTTGTGTCCCATGTCATGCTCATCATGTTTTCCTCTCTCAGCAGCCCGTGCTTCTCGGTTATTATGATGTTCCTGCTTGGTGAGTATTCCTTCCTTCCTTTGGGGGATTCATCAGGCTGCGTTTTCAGGGGGCTTCCGCCCCCTATTTTTGGGGGGATTTTCCTGCTGCTGCTCTGAGCCGTGCTCCTGCTCTACGAGTCTTCCCGAAGAGTCCAAGCGCCAAAGACTTGTCTGATTTTAAGCATGTTAATTCTGACTGCTGTCTTCCTGCTGTCCTGATCCTCTCATCCCTAATTTACAATCAATTTATTATTCAGCCAGCGGAGGATGGGCTTCCCCAGAATAGCCAGGTTCCTCCTGAGATTTCTTCCCAATGAGGAGTTTTTTCTCACCACCGTTCGAGGCTTTTTCTCCCTACAGGGAGTTTTTTGCCTGCTATTCGGGGATTAGGGATTAGTATGGGCTCTGCCCTTTTCTCTATGTAAAGCGCTATATAAATAAAATTGAATTGAATTCTATGTATGCTCAACGCATATTAAAATTTTTCTTGATTTCACTCGAGTCTCTCCTGATTGAAGTATATTTACATTGCTCCATCTTTAGTTCGGTCAAATTCATTAAGACGCATTACTCTCCAAACAAGTAACGCTTGAATTTTACCAATTTGGTCTTAGTGGTTTGGTCAGAACATCTGCAACCATGTCGGAAGTAGGGCAATATTCTGTGCACACTTTGCCCTCGGCCTGTGCTGATCGCACAAAGTGGTATTTAATATCCACATGCTTGCTCCTCTGTCTGCACACTGGATTTTTGGATAGAGCTATTGCTCCTTGGTTATCCTCGTGTATTTTTACTGGTACATGCTGGTTATCGCTATCCAACCCTTTTAATAGCTGTACAAGGTTTTGTACATGCTCTCCTGAGTAGTAGCCCCTAGTGCCATGTATTCTGCTTCACAGGTTGATAGCGCCACTGTTGGCTGCTTCCTGCTCTTCCATGATATAACTGGACCATTTTTAGTTAAACTGAAACAATATCCAGTTGTGCTTTTCCTCTCATTTTTATCAGCTGCCCAATCTGAATCGCTGTATGCTTCAAGTTTTAGTTTTTCACTTTTCTTGTAATGCATCTCCTGCTCAACAGTACCTTTTAAGTACCTCAGCACATGTTTTGCTGCAGTCCAGTGCTGCTGCTTTGGGTGTGCTAAGTGTTGGGACAGTGTACTTACAGTCCAACTTAGATCAGGTCTGGTACATGTCATGATGTATATCAGACTGCCCACCATTTCACGGTATCCTGTTGCATTAACAACTTCACCTTCATTGTCGAAACATTGCTTTTGCTCACGTGGAGTTGACCTGGGCTTGCATTCTGACACACGCTAAACTTTCCCAACACTTCTGCAATGTGTCGTTTTTGGCTCATTTTGACCTCTCCTTTGTTCTGGGTAAAATTAATGCCCAAAAAGTGTTTTAGTTCTCCTAGATCTTTCATTTTAAACTTCCTTTGCAACATTTGTTTTACATCACAAAGTGAGCTTTGGTTATTGGCTGCAATAATCAGGTCGTCAGCCCAAATTAACAGAATTACTTTCCTGTTGTCAGATTGTTTGCTGTACACACAATGATTAGCATCATTTTGTACAAAGCCATTTTCTTTCAGGAGATCAGGCAGTAACTTATTCCAGTTACGCCCTGACTGCTTTAGCCCATACAGTGATTTGTTTACTTTTGCACACTAAGGGCTCCAATTTCTTGGCGCAGCGCAGGGTGGCGCAGCGTGGGCGTGGCGTGGCGCAGCCCCGCAGTGGGTAATTTCGTCGGTGCAGCCAGCGCAGTGGTAATTTCGTCGGATTACAACACCGCGTGCGCAGCCACTTTGGCAATTTGGTGACGGACCTGCGCCCAGATGGGTGTGGCAGCGTAGTAGGGAGGTGTCACATATTCATCAAGGCGCAGTGACAATTTCAGAGAAAAAAGTCTCTGCTGAAGTTGCCCAGAAAGCTCGCCAGCTCCAACCTGGTTAACTTTCTGTGCAGTGGTAATTTATTGACCGGCGCACATTGCGCACACGCCACCGAAACCTCACAGGCAGGTTTCCAGAATGTCAGGCACATTTCAATGCAATAAATAATTATAGCAAGCACTATTTAATGTAACTATCTGAATCAGGACATAAATTATAGTATCTATATCGATTGTCCTGATGTCAGATTAAATCTTGTTTGCACGCGTAATGGAAACTCGACCTGGCTTAATCAACGCAGCTGAATCTGTGATGCAAACTAACGACTTCACATCTTTCTCAGCCAACCACAAACTGCCTATATAATGCTTGCGTTCTATGCTCAGTAAAGCCCGCTTGCACACTGGGCGCCAAAATCGAATTTTTTTCGCACGACTGATTACAGTCAAAGTCAATGCAAAGACGCGAATACACGCGCGTCTGTTTTCTTCCGTGAAAACAGACATCAGTCTTTATTCGGTCTCTCTTTTTTGAAAATTAGTCAAATGGATCCAACAGATTCATGCTTTATTTCCACACCAGATATAAAATAGTGCTTGTAGTCAGTGACCAAATCAATTCCATGACCATTGACATTGTGAATTAAATATCGCATGCACTATCAAGACTATCCGAGGCGAAATGCAAAATACTCCATGTCCGGCAGCCACCAAAAAGTAAAAGTATTGATATGAGAACAGATTGATAATGAAATAAAGAATAAAAATATATCACCAACAAACAGAACATCCAAAAAAGATGGCCCGCAAATAAATAAATCGCAGTATTCAATGGATGTTCTGTTTGTTGTTAAAATGTTTCTTTTTATTCTTTATTTCATTATCAATCTGTTCTAATCGTCCTCTTTTTTTTTTTTTTTGGCTGTCAGACACGGAGTATTTTGCATTTAATGTTCGACAGGCATTGTATATTGTCCCGCGCCAATGTCGACTCACTTTATTGAGCAGAGCTTAAACAGAAACATTGATTGAAATTCTCGGTACTCATCTTGAAGAACGGAGCCCTCTTATCAAAACATTCACGTTTAATATCTAAAAGATTCAGTAGATTTGAAGAAATTAAAAACAATAATCGACTGTCGGACACGGAGTTATATTGAAACCATCCAACCGTCGGACACGGAGATATATTAAAACCCTCTTCGACTTTCGGACACGAAGACACTGTGTTCAACGCAGCAAAGCAATCTGTCGTGCGAAAAATTAATTTCGCGTCCAGTGTGCAAGCGGCTTAAAACTAATATTATTGTCACTTAGGTTTCATCGTTTTTAGTGGGGGAAAGGAATACAGCCTGATTGCTATGATCTGGTACTGAGTTAAGATCACATATTGAAAATAAATGTGTAACGTATCTTGCATTGTGTTCCATGCATGTTAATCCCAAAATTTTAAGCAGCAACAGGGTGTAATATGAGGAACACGCTATACATCGTTTCTCTTCCCAATGATGCAGGCAGAAGAAATAAATGAGCAACCGTCGTATTTCATTCCAACTTCATATGTTTGAATGATCTGACGTAGTCTTGTTTTGAAATTCCATTCAAGTTCGCTAATGGTAATAATTCGAGAATGCCTCATATTCGTAATGCTTAATATAGATGTAAGCGGTGCAGAAAACATGTCTGAAGCAGCAAAGTAAAAGGCAACATTAACGCATCATGCAGATATAGGACAGAGGCTTCTTTATTTCAACACTTTAAAGGTGAGGAGAGGAGCTCATTTTATTGGTGAAGTGTTGACTCGGCTGTGTTAAACCCACTTAAGCCTTTTCTCCTCCCTCTTTGCCACTTGCGCCGGCAGGAGGGGCAGAGGCGGGACAGAGGAGTACTTGCGCCAGGCTACGCCGGGCACAAAATTGCAACATACGCCTGGACACAGATATACGCCTGTGCCATCTCCCTGAATTTGAGTACTTTCTGTTTTTCTCTCACTGACCTCAACTTTTGCCTCACTGCGAGGTTGTGTACTCACATTTTCCTGGCTCTGATCGGTTATTTTTGCCCTTGTTGGCGTATTTTCCCCATCGCTGTCATCATACACACCAATGTCTGTCTGAGTGTGGCTTTCTGCGCTAGACTTGGTGACAAATTTTTCCAGCCTATGTTTTTGAACTTTTCCAGTCTCAGGATAAAAGACATGGTACGCTGGACTGTATTATCATATCCTATGAAAATGCCCTTTTCACATCTGGGATCCAACTTCTTTTTGTCTTGCTTGTACGCGTAGCATACAGAGCCAAATATTCTCATGTTGGATAAGTTTGGTGTTTTCCCTGTGAAAACATAGTAAGGTGTCTGCTCTAGACGCTTACGGTAGCACCTGTTACGTATCTGCGCTGCTGTCTGTACGGCATACGTCCACAGCTTCTTTGGGAGGTTACTCTCCAAAAGCATACATCTGGACATTTCAAACAAGGTTCTCCAACCTCTTTCTGCTGTTCGTTCTGGTGAGGTGAGTAGGGTGCACTGGTTTCGTGCCTTATCCCATTCCTCCTAAGTAATGATTGGAGCTCCTGCCCTGTGAATTCAGTTCCGTTATCAGACCTTATAAACTTTTATTTTACCATAAGGTGCGATGTCCGCTATGAACTTCTCAGTAGCCTTGACAGTATCATTTTTTGCTTTGATGAAATAGGGAAATATCATTCCACTATGGTCATCAGTAAATGCTATTGCATATCTGTATCCGTCTTTATCTGCCGGTTCTATTGGACTGCACAGGTCTGTGTGTACAAGCTCCAGTACTCCTTTAGCCTTACCATCTGCCTGCCTGTTTCTGCTCTGGAAAAACTTGCCCTGCGTACATATTTCACAGTCATAGCTTGATTTGTCCTGTTTTCCCTTCATTTTCATCCCTTCAAGCACTTTTTCTAATTTTGACACATCATCAAAATTGCAATGACCAAGTATTCTGTGCCAAGTCTGGATATCGTAGCAACCATTAAACTCATCAGTATTTACAGTGCATGCATTACATTTTTCAGTGTCTATAGTGCTTAAGTAATACAGCCTACAGTACAAATCAATTTTGAACCTGGTACCGTCCTTGTGAATCAGCCAGTGATCACCGTCCTTGAAACGGATCTCAGCCCCATTGGCTGTCGCTGCCTTCACTGAAAAAATGTTCTGTGGGAAAGATGGGATGTAAAGTGCCTGTTTGAGTCTCGTTTTAACAGGCTGCCCCTCGCTGTTGAGCAAACAGACTTCGGCTTCACCCCTCATCTTTGCCATCCCGGTTGCTTTCGTTCCATCCGCCAGTTCAATTACGTGGTTCTCGGGTTTAAAGTTCTTGTCTACAGTTTTAAACTTAGCAATGTCATTAATCACGTGCGCTGTGGCACCACATTCGACCATAAGTCCCTTCTTGCTACCACGCATAATATGACAGTCATTTATCTTAAAAGAGAATGATGCACCTGCTGCACCGCTGTCATCCTGGTCATCTCCGGCGTCTCCATTTTCGTCAGCCATCTTTACCCGGTCCCCGCCGCCTCGCCAGCGCCCTCTCCCGCGAAATGGCGTGTCCATCTTCCGCTCCTCGCGCTGCGCTTGGATGTCGTTAGGGCATGTCCTTGCTAAATGCCCCTTCTTGTGGCATGTGAAGCACTCGACCTCGGCTAGGCGATTTTCTTCTCTTTACCGCAGTCCTGCGGCTGTCGACCGCTGGTCTTCATCACATTGTCCTCATCATGGCCGCTTTAATGCGGGCTTACCTGGGCTGAAGCCCAGGGCCTATCGAGTTCAAGGGCCTATCATTTTGGGGAAATAATGAGCTGAAAAAGTAACTGCCGCGGATACATTACAACTTTTCATTCGGAATGAATTCATCCGAATGAAACCAGTCAGAATGAATTTTATTTCCTGCGAGTTTACATGGGAAATAGTCATTCAATGGGGGTTTGCATGGAAGACGATTTAATCGTTTTCCCGTAAAGGTTTGGTGCTGGGAAGGCTTCTGATTGAATAGGGAGCGGGTCAGATACGTGCATCGTGTTTCTCTGTTTAGCCTACCGGAAGAAAAATATAAGGCTTGTCTTCGTTCCTAATAGCAACAACATGACGTTGGCAGTGCCTTTTTCTGACTGATTTTGCTTTTTTATTTTGAAGCAGCAGTATGACCACATCATTTTAATTATTATCGCTCGTCTGTTAAGGAGCAGAAGGAGGTTGAATACTGAAAGGAAAGGCAAGCATGCGCAGAAAGAACGGAATGAACTTCCAAGAGGAATGTCTACATGTACGAACGAAAGATTATTTCAATCGAATGACAAATGGAATATTACGGTTAAAAAAACGGTTATTGATGTCTCTTTAAATTGAATGAGAATGGTCTGTTTGTGTAAAGTTCCTTGGGATAACTTGAAGAAAATTGAATTGATTTGGCGCTAAATAAATACAAACTGTATTTCATCATCACCATAAATTGCTGTGTGGTTGTTATAAAAAATACCTTTTGTGTTTTTTTGTGTCACTTCTGACACTGTCACCCTTTAGAGTATTTAGCCCCTAGATAAGTGACATTGTCAGTTATATGACATCTGGCATCACATGCTGAATAAGGATGTGTTAATTCACCCTTCACAAAGCATGACGTCTTTGACAATGACACTCCCTAATAATAATAATAATATCTCTTGTATTAAGTTTCAAGAAAATATTTAGAAATTTATGAGTGTGAAGTTTCTTTTTTGACTGAGTTATAGTTTAGGGCTCCCTTTGGTGGTCAGATCATGCTCTGCTTTCATACATTTTCATACATTTTTTACTGCATATGTACTATAAAGAAGACATCCATTTGCAAATCAGTAGGGTTTCCTTATTTATGGGTCCTGAGACCCTTTAAATGAGGACACTGCATCAGAAATTTTTGTTTTTCTCTCTCTCTCTGTCTTTTTTCTCTTACTTTTCTATACTCCACTTTTGTTTCCCTTTTCTCATCCTCTCATCTTCTAGAATATGAGCAACAGCTAATATTTCATTATCTGAAAACATTAGGGTGGAGCGGGGTAAGATGCCCCCCTTAAGCAGGAATTTTCATAACTGAAGGTAAACAACATGAATTAATAATTTTTTTGCTTTAATTGTTCGTATGTAAAGTTGGATACCACATCTCGAAAGATTTATGACATAGTCACCAGTGACGTAAGGGAGGTTAGTTTGGTAAGGCAGAACCTCCCTTGCTTGATAAGCAATCAGACCAATTTAGTATTAAAGACTATTCGGCAGAATGACGGGCCAGTTTAAGTTTCCGCGGTGTTATTACTCAGTACATCGAACTTGAAATGCTCACAAGACAGCTTAATTTGCCCATACTTGCTCAAAGGAAGCCAGAGACGTGCGTAGAGGTAGGCGGTGACTCCAAACTTTTATCACAGGATTTTGGGAACTTGTTCCCACGTACTATTCCTGATTGACAATCAAAACAATTAAGACCAAGCCTATAGGAAGCCTGATACTGATAGAGGAGATAATGACAAAAAGATTCATTCACGTATACGCTTCAATTCGAGACTGCAAGGATGGAAATCTGAATAATCAATTAGGAAAAATTCTCGCTCTCGTCATTTCAGGTATCGTTTTAAACATTTTGGCAATCAGATTATGAAAGAAGTATCGTTAAACGCCCGCTTTTTGTTTGGTGTAATGCCAGATTTAAAGGAGAATATTGTACAAAACCCAAAACCAGTGAAGTTGGCACGTTATGTAAATCGAGATAAAAAACAGAATACAATGACGGTAAATCCTTTTCTAACTTATATTCAATTGGAATACACTGCAAAGACAAGATGTTTAATGTTCAAACTGGAGAAACTTTATTTTTTTTTTTTTTTGCAAATAATCATTAATCTTAGAATTTAAAGGCAGCAACACATTGGGTAAAAGAGTTGGCAGTTTTTACCACTGTGTTACATCACCTTCCTTTTTAACGCACACTCAGTAAATGTTTGGGAACTGAGGAGACCACTTTTGAAGCTTTTCAGGAACTTTTCCCATTCTGCTTGATGTACAGCTTAAGTTGTTCAACAGTCCGGGGCCCTCCAAGAATGTATTTACGCTCATAATGGCGTTTCACACATTTTCAATGGGAGATAGGCCTGACTACTGGCAGGCCAGTTCAGTACCCGCACTTTTGCATTACATGCTGTAATGCGTGCACAGTGTGGCATGGCTTTATCCCGTTAAAACAAGCAGGAATGTCCCTAAAAAAGACATATGGAAGGCACATATGCTGCTCCAAAACCTGTAGCGTACCTTTCAGCATTAATGGTGCCTTCATATATGGGTAAGTTTCTCATGCCTGGGCAATTAATACACCCCCATACCATCACAGATGCTGGCTTTTTGAACTTTGCGCTATAACAGTCCGATGGTTTTTTCCTTTGGTCCGATATCAATTTATCATTCACAGTTTCCAAAACAATTTGAAATGTGGACTACCAGACCAGCGGCAGAACACTTTTTCCACTTTGAATCAGTCCATCTTAGATGAGCTTGGGCTCCAGCGGCCGGGCGGCGCTTTCTGGGTGCTGTTGATAATGGCTTTCGCCGCATTGTAGAGTTTTAACTAAAATTTTGCAGCGAGGAAGCGCATTTTAAACTGCAGTTACGGACAGTGGTTTTCGAAGTGTTCCTGAGCCCATGTGGTGATGTCCTTACACATTGAGATGTCGGTTTTGATGCAGTACCGCCCTCAGAGGGATCGAAGGTCACGGGTATTCAATGCTGGTTTTTCGCCTCGTCGCCACGCAGTGATTCAGATTCTCTGAACTCCTTGACGATATTACGGACCGTAGATATGAAATCCCTAAATTTCTTGCAATAGCTCGTTGAGGAATGTTGTTTTTTGTAAACTGTTCATAATCAGCTCAATGATTTGTTCACTAAGCAGACCTCGCCCATCCTTGTTTGTAGAATGACTGAGCATTTCAGGAAGCTGCTTTATACTCAATCATGGCACCCACCTGTTCCTAATTAGGCCTGTTCACTCTGTGGATGTTCCAAGGTTTGATGAGCATTCCTCAACTCTCTCAGTCTTTTGCCACTTGTGCCAGATTTTTTGGAAATATGTTGCAGGCATCAAATTCCAATGAGCTAATATTTGCAAAAATTACAGTTTACTCTGTCTGGAACATATATAACTTGTCTTTGGTGTGTATTCAATTGAATATAGGTTGAAAAGATTTGCAAATCATTGTATTCTGTTTTTATTTACGCCTATAATAACGTACAACTTCACTGGTTTTGGGTTTTGTATATTGATTGCATAAATCGAACTGCACGGTGGCATAGTGGTTAGCACTGTTACCTCACAGCAAGAAGGTCATGGGTTTGATTCCGGCCTGGGGCTTTTCTGTGTGGAGTTTGCATGTTCTCCCATGTTCATGTGGGTTTTCTCCGAGTACTCCGGTTTCTCCCACCCACAAAAACATGCCTTGAGAACACTCCAAATTCAGTACCCATGACCAAGGAACTGGCTGAACTGAGCGGTCCTCGGCGCTGTTTCAGGCTGCCACTGCTCCTAACTATGTGGATGGGTCAAATGCAGAGAACAATGCCACTCCCACGGCTTCAATAAAGTATTTTATTTGTTGATGACATTGCTTGCTTCGCTTCCTGGAAGCAAGCACGCCGCAAATCTGCTGTCTAGTGAGTATTTAGGTTCACATTGAGTAATAACGCCATGAAACTTAAACTGGCCCGCCATTCTGCCTTAATAGTCTTACTAAACTAGTTAATCATCTGATTGGGTTAATCAAGCAAAGGAAGACCTGCCTCACCAAACTAACTCCTCCTCCTACAAGACGTCACTGATAGTCACTATAGAAATATTTTCAAATGTTTACTTACTTTTTTTAAAAAAAAGGTCATCTTACCCCACCCTTGGGTTAAGATGCCCCCAATGGGCATCTGTTTTATGTTATCTAGAATAATGTGTAAAGTCAAGATATTGTTTTACTGCATTTCACATGAGTAATTATCATAGTTAAAAATGCCTGTTGCTATTGTATGCATCAAGGAATAGATGGTTATATCTTTGTGACTACTAAAAATATGAGGCACCACATTAGATAAACATAACGTATGGAACGTATAAGAGTATTCATGAAAAGTCTTTCAAATTAAGTGACCATGATGCATTTCCCAATATATTTCTTTTCAGGTTCTTATGGGTATTGATGGCTGCATATGATTCATTATTGTGTGTAAAATCTATATGACCCTACTTTTACCATGGCGATATACCTTAATCACCCATTCGTCTTTACAAAAAATCATCATGTCTGATATATATTTCTCAGAAATAGAACACATTTTTTAGAAAAACTCATAAGACAGACTGAATAGGACTCAATGTAAGAGGCCTTCTTTCTAGGGGTATCTACTAAACCAAAAGAGTATCTACTCCCAGCACCACCATATTGGTTTTGGCTCATTAACCCCAATCTCTCCTATTATCACCACACAGGACCCCCTTTTATACATAGAGAAGGCATCAGAGAGTCACACTGACATGTCCTGCAGACTCCTGGAGCATTCAAATACTTGTGGCAAAATGATTCATTCGGTCATTTTTTTTTTTTTTCACAGAATACATTAAAACAATGCTTTGAGTTCTCACATGTCACTGCTCTGTTGTGATTTCATCTGTTGCTCAGATTTCCTCCAGGTGGAAGTGTATTTGTCGTCAAGAGTCAGATACTGGGTACAGCTAGGGCAGTCACATAATTATTACAAATATTCGCTAATCATGATATTTTTCATATTCATGATTATTTTTCATATCAAATGTGGAATTATTTATTTTATCCGCTGTGCCAGCAAATAACTTAATCTGACGTCATTGTGCTGCGCTGGCGCAGCATAGCAGCGTCGCAGCCTCACTGTGTTGTTTCCCTCTCGTCTTGGTCGGATGGTTAGCGAGGCTAGGATAATAACATGGAGGCTGAGGAGGTTCTGGTTCCAAAGCCACGTACCACGGCACCGCTGTGGATGCATTTCGGTTTTAAGCCTAACGATAAAGGATAGCCCAGTAACGGTGAGGAAGCGATCTGTAAACTTTGTTGCAAAAAAGTGTCAGTCAAAAGCGCTAACACAACAAATTCGAAATATTCATGGCATCTAATTCATCCACAGTACACGCCAACTTGGAAAAGCATTACACCAGTATAATCACCAGCCGGTGCAACAGCAGCTGGCATCCCGGTTGCACCGACTTCTTGGCGAATCTTTCGGACGACACTCAAGTATAAACAGAGCAGTGTAAGATGGCGTAATGCTAATGACAGTAAACGCGGTTCACCTTAAGGAAATGCAGCCGCTCACGGGTAGAAAAACCAGCATTTAAAGAAATGCCGAGACAAGTTTGATAAGCAGCATGACCCAATTAGGCAAAATGCTACATCTCAAGACTGCGGAAATGAGACTGTACAACAACGTGAAGGATGACGCTTCTCGGGGAGTTGTTTTTATTTGTCATTTACTACCGTGGAAAGCTAAAGAGTCTAAGAGACCTGTGCTGTTTACACTTTACAGAGCCTAAAAGGGCAAAAAGATATTGTTTATTTGCCCAGTGCAATTTTTGAAAAAAGCCAAAAAAAAGACTATGTTAACTTGCCCCCCGATCTTGTTTTTCAAAACCTTAAAGGCAAAAGACACATTGTTGTCTGCATTGTACTGTTCAATTTGTTTACTTTTGTACTGTGTACTGATTCAATTTTGAAGGTTAGTTGGGGGTTCCTTTTATGGTTTCCTGTGCCACTGTGGATGGGAATTTGTTTATTAAGAGTCAAAGAGACTTTTTATCTGACCTGTGCACTTTGTTCATTGACTAAGAAGTCAAAGAAACTCTGTCTGACCTAAAAATACTTCTTTCTAACAGTTTTAGCTTAGCTGCAGGCAGAAATAATGTGAGTTTGCTTCAATGTCGCCCTGTTGCAGCAGACGCTGACATAATAAACCCTCTTAAAGAATGGAGGTGTTATTTGCAGTTTTGTCTGTTTCTTGATGTTCAAAAATGTCATTAAATTGTTCTTATTCATTAAGGTGTACAGTACAGCGCAGAATGTGTATTATTAAAGCTAATTATACTACGATAGTAGAATATAAAGAACAAAAAAAAGAAAAAAATAGACAATATATTCGTCAATCGCAATTATTTGTCTGACAGTCGTCTCCAGAAATTCTAACAAATCGTACAGCCCAGGTACAGCTGGAAATTGAATTATGTTGTAAGCGCATTCTACCTCAGGGCATCTTACCTCATTTACCCTATCTGAATGGACAAGAGCAGAAGCACTTCAGTCAATCAAACACACAGAGATAAAAAATCTGCTTTACGGTATCTACATTGTAGACATGCCATGTATCTATTACCGGTGAACTGGTATGCACTTTTAAACACTGTAACAAAGTTTCAACAGACCCTGAGCTAAAGAGCTCGAAACCTTGCAATTATATGAGCAGGAGCGGGAGCTGTTTGGTGTGGTGTGATGATGATGATGATGATGATGATGGGTGCGGTCGTGTTGCGGGGTTCCCAGCTTCCAGAGTGGGTCCCCCAGTCCTGTGACGCCGCTGACCTGTGAGACCCCTGAAATCCTAAAAGTCGCGGACTTGGCTCTCCATAAAATTAACGCCGACAGGCAGGAGGGCTACATATTTTCTTTTAATCGGGTGTACAATTTTAAACGGGAGGTAAAGGTGAGTCTACAAGTGCCAATGGTGAGGTAAACAGTAAAAACTGTCTTCAGTCCCTATTGTATTTTGAAGAATAGACAGCCCTCATGTAAGTATACAGCCTAATGCAGGGATTTATTATGACATTTTCCAGTCTCACAAAAGGTGACCTGTAAACAGTAAGGGATGGACTGGGATGGAAAAACCCTCCCCACGCTCTGACTCAGACCAGTCTAATAAACAGGCGCGTAGTGGTGGTACGATCACCATACAACTTATATTAATTGGAGTTTCTTGTGTTATATATAATTTTTATTTGACACAAGGGCGTAGGTTTAATGTGAGAATTGGTAGGGACACATATGCGAGCGTGCGAGCTGGAAGATTTTTGCAAATCTGAGTGCAGATACTGCCTTTTCTGGTACATGGAGATTATCCAAATGAGTGTTTTTCGCTTTTTTTTTTTTTAATGATGCTAAGCAAACTGCCTCCATAATCTTAATAGATAGATGCCACATACATAAACTTCCGTTTCTATTTTGTTGCCATCCAAATACTTTTGATTTGATTTTTGAATACAAGTTATGCTGTTACTAATGTTATGAACATTTATTATGAAGAATATCGAACAATTGAAATACTCTTACTAATTCATATGTTTCTTAATTACATAATGGTATGTTTTATTATGAGGGAATGTTAAAATCATTATAGGCAATATATGTCTATTATGCATCTCTCTGTGCGGTAACGCGACTGCAGCCGAGATAAACACTTCAAAATGGACCACTGACTATCTGTGAGTTGGACAAGCTGCAAACAGAGCGTTTTATCGGACTGAATCATGTTAGATTTATGATTTACGATAACTTGTTTCTTTCATTTTCTCCACTGAGGCAAAGTTGGTCAGGACATTTTGACTTTCAAAGGTTATATTTGCTGAACATCATGAGACTATGTTATGTAGTGAGGGGTATTAGGGAAACGTTACATGCTGGCTAAAAAGTACCAAACTTTTTTGTAGGTACCTATAAACAAAGTGAATACAAAAATCCCATGCTCCAAAAAATTGGAGTGTGTTTTGTGGTAAAAATCCAAGATGGCAGCCAACCTGGCAAAAAATCTACATGAACAATGATAACTTCACTAATAGTGAAGATATAGGTGTGTGACCCATCTATTTGCAGGCTTTGACATCCAAGAAAGACATTGCAATTATTAGTTTTTTACGTCAGAGGCTTCTAGACCAAGATAAAGGTCAACATGAACATTTTTATTCAAAATAAAAAGCACCCTGTGGTACATTAAATCAATATCAGAGATACCAACATGGACCGTGTCCCCGGCCTTGTATAAATGGTTGCATAGCCCCTTTTCATTCTTTCGCAATCCCTGTTTTTCATCCCTTCTTTTTTCCCATACAAGTCAATGGGCGGAATGTTTGTATCAATGGGCGGAATGTTCTTGCACTCAAGGATTTAGAGTGGAGAGAGGCAAAAATGACTAGGAAAAAATTTTGAAATCGCTCCCCCGGCTACAATTTCTAACGTGCACACACAAATTCTACATCAAAACGTAGGAAAATTTGTGCAGGCCTGAAAAATGTCACTTTGGAAGAAAACAGACAAAGGGTTGAGACTCTAGGCGCCCCCAAGCGACAGGAGCGCTGACCAACTGCCCCATAGACAGCCATTATAACAGGAGCAGAAAAGCTTAGGAAGAGAGCTGAAAAACATCTTTTTTTAAATCGCCATCCTGACCACATACTTGACACTACAAGAAAAAAAAACACGGGACGCTCAGCAGAGTCTCCTCTCGCTCACACTGTTTTTCTGTTTCTTATCATAGGGCCTACGGTTCATGAAATGGCAGAAGTTTGGACAGTGTTTACTGACCAACTGCCCCATAGGCAGCCACAGGAACAGGAGCAGACAGTTGAAAAACACCTTGAAAATTGCCATCCTGACCATACTCTGACACTACAAGAAAAAAAAAATATGGGGATGCTCAGCAGACTCTGACTCCGGCCACACTGTTTTTGTTTTTACCTTATAGGGCCTACGGCCTGCCAGAAATGGCAGTAGTTGACAGTGTCACGGACTAACTCCCCATAGGCAGCCAATATGACAGAGCAGACAGGAAAACACCTTTGAAATTAAGCATCCTGACCACATACTGATACTACAAAAAAAATACATGGGGGGATGCTCAGTAGAGTCTCTCTCCTTTGCCCACATGTTTTGTTTTCACCATAGGATCTGCAGCTGGTCTGCCAGAAACGGAAGGCTCGACAGTGTCACTGACGATTTCTTGAATTCCTTTCTGTCTCGTAGTGCCTGGGGAGACAGCAAGACAGGGGGTGCTGCTGTTCTGAGCAGAGAGACAGGCACACACATAGAGGAGCTGCTGTGTCAGACTCAAGCGTGCGCGCACACACACACATGCATACACCTGTCTGTGTTTCTCACTGGTAGAAATACAGCATCAGCAATTAAACAGGCTGGTATAGACAAATTTCAGAGCGCAAAGTGCTACCTGTGTGTGTGTGTGAGAGAGAGAGAAAAGAGAGGAGAGAGAGAGACAAACAGACTACCTACACTCTGCCAGACTGCCACTCTGGTGTGTGTGTGTGTGTGTGTGCGTGTGTGTGTGTGTGAGACAGTGGCGGAGCTAGAACTGGGAATTGGGGTAAGTACAGACGTCCCTTGCTTAATGCTGAATTAGTCCCATAGTTCTCATTCATTTTCCTTCATTGACTGCTTTCCAATTATCGTAATTGCAACTGAAGACACGGTTTTCTTCATGCTACCCAATATACGATAAAGGGCTATTAACTATTTTTTTACGGAAATATTATAATTATTATTATTATATCGAGGGTTCTGCAATAAACAGTTATGTCCAATATATAACATCTGGACATAACTGTTTATTGCAGTCAGCCCTCGATATTTACATGAATGAATGTGAAAAAGAAATGTGACTTTAGGGCCATTTAGAATTTTTTCAATAAGACCACTGAACTATTTGGATTGACTCACACATAACCTTTTTAAAATAATGTTACATATCTTACTTAGCTACAGACTCTGAAGGGCATAGAATAGCTCACTTTTCAGCTTCAGAACCGCAGTACCCGCTGGTTAGCAAGTTTACTACTTGACATTCCTTGAACATGAAGACGGGTTTTGGAGCGAAAATTTGGAAAGTCTTCCGGGTATTCCAGGACAAATTTTATTTGGGCAATCAGAAACAACAAATCAATATACATCAAGGAAGGTGAACAACTGGTCCATCAGTGGGTCCTTTTGTGTTTCCAAGCAAATTTTAACCGAACGACATTGCATATTTATTAATTTAACGCCAGTCTATCGCTCTATGTCCCTCTCTGCAAATGAATTCTGTTGTTACGAGGATCATGGCCAAACAGCTGGTCATTTGCATTTGAGTGCTGAGCCTCAAATGTCGCTTATTTTATTCTCGCTTTTCCGCTTCTTCCATTGTTTTCTGACATTGCCTGCAGTCGTTGAAAATGCTGCTTTACCGCAACAGGGACAACCAAGGCTAATATTGAATAAATTTCCAGGAAGCCTGCTCTAAAACTTTAGGATGAAAACCAAAATTTAAATAAATGGTACATAGCTTAAGTCCATGTATCGCTTTTTATTTGCAAGAAAGTTATTTCTATCATTCCTATCGCATAGAGCAAATATATTAATTGGTTCCAAATAAACGGTTTTGATGCATAACAACCGAACAGTTAGTTGAACCATTAAAAGTTGTATATAAAAACCGTGGAGGACTGGGAGTTTAGTACGTTGGGTTATCTACCAGAGATAATGACTGCCGTAAGCCGGGTACAATAGTTACGTATGCGCCTCCTAAATGTGGGTTTAATGTAAGAATAATGCGGGCATGGCTTTTTCGCTTTCAAGTAGGGGGGCGCGTGTCTCGTGCGCCCCCCCTCTCGATCTGCCACTGTTGCACGAGAACTCCTTAACCGGAGCCGCTTTCTGCCTGGCAGCTGTCTATGTGCAGTGGTGGCCTGAACATCTGGGGGGCCCGCTTTCAAAGCAAATGTGGGGGCCCTGAGTCAAAAAAGAACTTCATAATTTTGTTGTTGAATGAAAGTTCACCCCTTAGCCTATCCAGTGAAATTTCAACATCTCTGGATGAAACTTGATGTTTATTTGTGATGATTTATTTAAATACTGGCAATAAAATATACTCAGTCAAAAAAGAAACTTCACACTCATAAATTTCTAAATATTTTCTTGAAACTTAATACAAGAGATATTATTATTATTATTAGGGGTAAATGCATTGTCAAAGACATCATGACACACAGCACTCCGGGACGCACAAGCCTGCAGCATCGCGCAAGCAGCATACATCAAGCGTAAAAGCATGTTTCCTTTGTGTTCCTAGTCACGCGGAACTTATGAGACACGGTAATTGAGCCCACGTTAGCACGTAGAGTGACATTCTCGAAACAAGTTCTTACAGTCAATTATCCGCTGATTTGCAATGTGCCGCGATCGTCAAACATTCAACGTGAACGTACATTGGCATGCTTGAATACGAAATGTCACTGACGCTAGGTTATGGATGCAGTCGACGGACTATCCATGATTCAGACACGCCTTCAATAAACTGGCACTTACCAGCAGACCGACCTGCTCGGGTAGACCAGACGCAGACGACACAAGCAGAAGATCGACAAATCGCCTTACGCCATTTGCGTAATCGCTTCACTGCAACGTCCAATAGGAAATGAATTGCTTAGAGGTCGCGGAGACTGTCGCAAACCATACGCAATCGCCCGCGCACTGTTTCCGTTTCGCATCGCCGCCATATCGCGGACCAATTTTAACCCGAAGAATAATCTGGGCTTTGGGCACAACGACATCTGAGATGGACTTCAGCGTGATTGAATAGGGTCATGAGGGGACGTAATCCAGATTCACTTTGTAATTCCCGCTTGATGTGGAGAGTTAGAGTTTGGAGGAGACGCGTACCAGTGTTGTGTGCAGGAAGTGGACCGCTTTGGGGGCGGTAGTGCGTTTTTTGGTTTGGGGTGCCTTAATGAAGTCCTGCCCGATTGATGGTCGTTCAAGGAAACTAACTGCTGCAGGATACAGAGATCAAGTGCTTCATTCCAGAGCTTTTTGCCATCTTATGGCAGCTCATGGCTCCAGGTCTGACATTCCAATATAATGCCAGACTATACGCCAATTTAACGCAGAATTTTCTTAGGAATGGTGGCATCAATGCTATGGAGTGGCTCCCCTCAAGGTCTCCCGACCTTAATCCCATAGAACATGTATGGGATGTGTTGGGCAAAAGACTCACAAGTAAGGAAACCTTCCACAGAATTTGCAGGAACTTGCGCTGTTGGTTCAATTATATGACGATTCCCCAAGCTGTGTTCAGACGCATCATTCAATCCATGAGAGACGTTATGCCGCAGTTGTGAACGCTCATGGAGGGCACACGCGCTATTGATATGCTTTCTACTGGGTTGTAACTACCATTTTTACTCTCTTACATTTCCTCGTGAAGCATTTGCGGAACTGTTACATTATGAACATGATTTTATGGCACAATCGCCCCACGGGTACAGAATGGAATTAAGTCATTATTTAAAACCACTTTTTCTTGAATGTTCAACCTATCGACCTCCAAACAGTGCAGTTTTTGACTCAGGATGCTGGCTCACACCACAGGCTCCTGCTCACACCAGCCTGTACTCTCACACACACCATCCTGTGTTAATGAGAAGAATATTGTTCAGATTGGCATCTATAAATGCTGAACCCATGGAACTATTTTACAGATGGCGTCGGTCACTCTATACTTCCTGGCTGAAGTATTAGCCTATAATTCTGCTATTTTAACTAAAGGGTGTACAATGACTGGACATGAAGAGCATGGCATGAATACAAGCAAGGAGATTCCATGGAGGTAATCATAGAACTGGAGAGAACGAGGAAGTACCAAATTCTATTACTTTAATGGGGAGATGCTAGGCTAGCATTTCAGCCCAGGAAGTATGTGGAATCAATTCCTACCACCTGTAAAAATGCATGCTCCATGGGTTCCGCACCATTTTAGATTTACAATCAGATTGCACAGCACAAATGGCCAAGAAAATGTAAGCGTTGTCTAAAGTGGATTGGGCGAATGTTCCGAGGGGAAATGATGAGCAACGCTTGTTAATCCGAAAGCGACAAGACTATACACACTTATTGGCTTAATCTATTGCAGTCAGAGCAACAGCTGGACCACTAAACTCGTACGCTGTCATGAAGCTCTAAGTAGCAGTTCTTATTTTGTCCTGAAAACATATCGTAACAGTTATGCGTACAGACAAGAGCAAAATGATGAAGGATCACCGAATACATTTTTGTTTCGCTTATTTCAGCAAGAAAAAATGCACTTTTCAATTGGTGTCTGCGGAGCTTGGCCACAAAAATTGCATCCTTGGGAAACGTGGGAAGCAGGAAGCTAACATGCTAACTGGCTGAAGGCTAAAGGTGTACTGCTTCTCTCTGGTTCTATTATATATCTCTATGGGAGATACTCATGAAAACACTCTAGAACGTAGCAAGAAACAGAACAGTGGACCGACTGCCAACTGGAATGCCTCCACGGAATATAAAGGTACAAGGCTTGAACGTGGACTGAGGAACACCTGGGCAGAACAAGGGGGAAACAAAGCCTGAATGCAAGACGTTGGACGAAGGCTTAATGACATAACGAGCCCTTTAAGGGAATGGGCGTGCTCAGCTAAGTACCAGTGAAGTATGCAGATTGAAGGAAGAGTGAAAAAGTGACGAAGCAAAGCAAGATTTGAAATAACAACAAAGCAGGAAATCATGACAATGAACACCCTACCTAAATTAGTAATATTAGTAAAATGCCTGTCAAAGAAAAACACCTCCCGTGAATGTTAGCAGATATTAGTAACCAAAAACAGTTAATTGACATTAAGCTTAGAAAGACCCGAAGCCAGAACAGCACTGAAGGAAAGTGGAAATGCCGCAGCCAGCCAATAGCAAAGAAGCAGTTCGTGCACGAGAGAGAACAAGACGTGGACTGGAACGCAGACATGAAGAGGATTCCATTGGCAGTGCAGGAACAAAAACCTGGGACAGACAAGGTAGAACAGAACAAGAACATTACATCTGGCTCCCTTGCCTTGTCCTTTCTCCCAAAGAGCCGCCTGATGTCCATGTCAGTGATAAGTACTAATTTGATTGAAATCACTAGCAAGTAATACAACCCTCGCTTCCAGCATGCAACTACTGAACTGCCTACAAATGTAACATTGAGTGGTAAAGTTGAACTTGGAAATTGTAAAAACTTATCCTCATGATTCTGCGCCTCTGCCCATATATGGGCATGCCCCATATGGCTTGGGGGGGTGGCTTCGGGAGATCCGGAGTTATTGGCCAATCGTTCGGGGCTTCAGACAGGAATGCCCAGGGCTAACAACGCGTCTGAGTAGGCATAACACGGGTGGATATATCAAATTATGAGGTGAATTTCAGTCTCGAAATCCTGTGATGGTGCTATTATTAGTGTATTATTTTGTATGCAGGAACCACTTCAGTGAGCTGTTGAGGATACAGGTGTATCAGAGCTTCAGGTGAGGTCCTAATTATGAATTATAGTATGGGAATTATAGAAAGCATTAAAGTTTAATGATACAGCCCAGGAACCAGAAGCAAGCAGTAGTGACAGTCGAAATCCTTTATTCGGTCCGAGTTCAAGCCAGAGATCATAGAAGTAAAGTGGCACAAAACACAATCCAAAAATCACGGTCTTGGGACAGGCAGAGTTCGGTAACAGTGGGTCAGAATGGCAACGGTACATAAACAGTGGGCAAAAATCAGAGTTGAGAAAAAGATCATCCAAAAATCCAAAAAACCAGGGCAGCAAAAACAGAAATCGTGGTCAGGCAGGCAGGATCAAAACCAGAACAAAAATCAGATGAGTAAGACGGGCACAGGCAGAAATCAGCGGTCGGGCAAAGGGTATCTCAAATCTCTCAGATCTACTGGCGTGCAGGTCTCTCGGCGCAGAGAAGAAAAGATCAACGTTCTGATGGGGAAGGAACAGAAATGCAGGGCTTAAATGCACCAAACAGAAGTCACATGCTACGGGTAACAGGTGGTGGGAGTGACAGATAATGAGCAATGCAGGTGAGCACATGAGGAAGCCCTAATACAATAATTGGCAAAAGCCAAGAGGCGGACCAGAAACACATAGCTGCTAGGGCGGCTTAACTTGTGTTTCCCCAAACTGCTTCAGTTGAACGGGCTCCCTCCAGGTGGCCCCCAGCTGCCAGGCAAGAATTAACATCCTATGACTGTATGAAAACACGCAGAGGCGCACAGCCAGGAAAGGCAAACCGGGAAAATATTTGAGTCCCCAAAAGACACAAATGTTTGGGGACTTCTCGACGGCCACTAAATTAAGTAATATTTGCAACAGACTTATAAAACTACACATGAAGCCTTCTATGAAGGCATTAGCGCACTGCCGGTGCTCTCAAATCTCTTTAGACGGGCCCTTCTTCTGAGTTGCGCTAATGCGCAGGAATATACGGTTCAAGGTAATAGTTTTCATGCGTTTTCCGTCAATGGCGATAGTTGTACGGACAATTGAGCTGTGCATAGCGTTAGTAATTATTCATCATCTTCAAATGATGGCAGCAAAAGAGCAATGGTAGCTGATGCTCCGGGAATTTCGGAAATACAGACATTACTTAAGCCAATGTTGCCAGCGCCTCGGACTTATTAGTTGGCATGTGAACAAATAAAAAAGTAATTCGCTTGCTGCATTCCGGGGGTATTTAATATTGTATATAACAGTGAGCTTTGATGTGTACATTTTATAGCATTATTTATCAATTTTTTGCTTTTTTACACATTAAATTATCCACGAACATTATGGAAATGTCTGGATTCGGCCAGGTCACGGTCTGGTAGTCACCTGAACCGACGCAGTCGTACAATAGTTTCTGATCGGTAAAATGCGATGATAATTCGCAAAATTTAAGTTGCAACATTAAAGAACTCTTCTGCTTTCCTTCTATTGGTGTCTGATGAGTATTAGACGGAAATTAGGCACCTTGAAAACTAACGTATGCTTCCAAGTTCCAAGAAGTTATGGCTGTTAGGTAACTTCTGGCTACTCTATACCCAAGGAGTTTCGTGGCATAATCCAACCAAAGTCAACGAGAGGCGAGTTTTCTGGGACAAGTCGGAGTTCAAGCATCTCCAAGCAGAAACAGCAATTGGGCAGAAAATTACTGGTGCGGACCTGTTCGATGTTCACATATCTGTGATCAGTGCATATCATTAACGCTAGTACACTGTGCTGGCGCTTTTACTGTTAACGTTAGCTACATGTACTTTGAGCAAAAAAACATGCTCCTTAATTCACATGGCATCGCAGTTGAATGAAAACATTAAAACGGTGAACAAGCTGAAAACGTATTCATGGTTTTATATACATCTTCATGGCTATGGCAAAGCTAGCCTCATTTTCTGACAAAGCACAGGGATACTGCCTCACCCAGTGTTGCGTAATGTTTATAGCTATGCAAATTTGAATTCAGATCTGGCAAAACGAGTCACCGAATGCTTCTAAACCTAGTCTACTCGTTTACATTAAATATGTTGATGTGATTTCGAAGCTTGAATTACATCCAAATTCCTAATTTATCATTATCCCAGTGATTTATGTTGTAGAGCTATCCCGTGAACTCCTCCTTGGGCCTCCCTCACAACAAAGAATAAGGGCTATTTGCGCCATTTGTATTTAAACCTGTGATCTTTTTAGGTGGCAACTTTTTCTAAATGTCTAATTCAGTGACGCACAAAGCACACGAAGACGTCCGCAGTTTGCAATGCAACTAGCTTGATGGGGTGAGTTACACATTTCAGTTTTTGAGAAATTTGTCACATTTACACATGCATATATACTCAGTCAAAAAAGAAACTTCACACTCGTTTGGAGGTCGATAAGTTGAACATTCAAGAAAAGTGGTTTTAAATAATGACTTAATTCCATTCCTGTACCCATTAAGGACGGTACCATAAAAAATCATGTTCATAATGTAACCAGTTCCACCAGAAATGCTACGGAAATGGGAAGAGAGTAAAATGGTAAGTTACAACTTGATGAAAGCATATCAATAGTCGCATGCTCCTCCATGATGCTCACAACCGCACGCGAACGCCTCCTCATGGATTGAATGATGCCTGAACACAGCTTGGGGGATGCGTCGCCATAATTGAACCAACATGGCACCAAGTTCCTGCAAATTCTGTGGAGGGTTCTCTTACTTGACGGAGTCTTGCCCAACACATCCCATACATGTTTATGGGATTAAGGCTGGAGACCTTGAGGCCACTCTACGACATTGATGCCACCATTCTCAAGAAAATTCTCATGCTAAATTACTGCATGAGGTCTGGCGCATATCGTTGGAATGTCAACTGGCCATGAGCTGCCATGAATGGCAAAAGCTCTGGAATGAGCACTTGATCTCTGTATCCTGCAGCAGTTAGGGTTTTGAACGACCATCAATCGAACGGCAGGACCATTAAAGGCACCCCAAACCAAAACACCACGCCGCAAAACGGTCTAATTTCCTGCACACAACACTGGGCGCAGGTTTCACCGCCTCCTCCAAACTCTAACTCTCCCATCAGCGGCGCAAAGTGAATTCTGGATTCGCTACCAAAAACGACCTTTATTCCAATCACGCTGAGTCCATCTCAGATGTCAAGCAGCCCAGAGAAGCCGCGCACCGGTGTAACTGGGTTAAAATTTGGTCCAATGCATAGCGGCCGACGGCATGGAGACGGAGAAAGTAGCGCAGGCGATTACGATGGTTTGGGCAGTCTCACGACTTTCAAAACACCATTCCGTGGATTTATGGTGAGAAATCGACAAGAAATGGACGAAGACGATTTGGGTTTCGCCTTCTGCTTTGTGTCGCCACACGTGGGTCTACCCGAACGAGGTCGGTCTGTTGTGTGCCAGTTTGTTGGAGACGTGGTTCAAAGCGATCGGCGATAGTCCGGCTGACTGCATCCCATAACCCTGGCAACGTCAGTGACCGACGTTCCCGTATTCAGCATGCCAATGGCACGTTCACGTTGAATGTTTGACAGTCATGGCATTGCAAATCAACGGATAATTGACTGTAAGAACTTGTTTTTCCGAGATGTCACTCTACCGTGCTAACGGGTTCACCAGGTCTCATAAGTTCACGGACTTAGAAACACAAGGAAACATGCTTTTTTACCTGATGTATGCTCGCACGCAGCTGCAGGCTTGTGCACGCCGAGTTGCTGTGTGTCATGATGTTCTTGACAATGCATTTACTCCCTAATAATAATAATAATATCTCTTTGTATTAAGTTTCAAGAAAATATTTAGAAATTTATGAGTGTAGTTTCTTTTGACTGAGTATTTTATTGCCAGACAAACAATCATCACAAATAACATCAAGTTTCATCCAGAGATGTTGAAATTTCACTGGATAGGCTAAGGGGTGAACTTTCATTCAGCAAAATTATGAAGTTCTTTTGTTTTATAGGGCCCCACATTTGCTTTTGAAACGGGCCCCCAGATGTTTAAGGCCACCACTGCACATAGACAGCCTATGACAGAGAAACGGGTTCGTTATGAGTTCTACGCACAGCAGTGGCGGATCCTTAGGAGGAGGGGCGCATTAGGCACGCGCTTTTTTCGCAGAGAAAAGCTTAAAAAGTTTATGCCCGCATTATTCTTACATTAAACCTACATTTAGGACGCTATGATACGTAACTATTGTACCCCCGGCTTCATGCGCTTTCATATCTCTGGTAGGATTTCTAACGCATTAAACTCCCAGTCTCACGGTTTATATACAACTTTTAATGGTTCAACTTCTATTACATGACCTAAATTCTTTATAAAAATAGAAAATAAAATAGGGGCTAAAATAGATCCCTGAGGTACACCTTTGTTTACTGTAAGCGAGGCTTAGGAATAGTTTTCGACTGACACAAACTGCGTTCTTCCAGTTTGATAGTTCTTGAACCAATTCAATGTCACTAAGGTCTATACAGGTAAATTTCTGTAATATCAGCTGGTGAGCCAAATGCTTTAGAAAAATCAACCAATCAACAAAAAAGACAAACAGCCGCACAGCGCTGTTTACTGTCCAAGGCTTTGATAAGAGCATTAGTGACCAGCATAGTTGCTGTTACGGTACTATGGCCTGATCTAAAACTTGACTGACATTCACTGAGAATGTTATTACTTGATAAAAATTGTTTCAATTGGTCATTCACAAAAGATTCAAAGGCCTTGGCTGTAACAGACAGCCTGGAAATGGGACGGTAATTATTCAAATCAGAGGTGTCTCCACGCTTTAACGAAAGGAAAACCTTTATATATTGGAGGATAAACTCAGATTAAAAACGAAGCAATTGGCTCCGCAATAACATCTGCTGCGATTTTTGGAGAATAAGGCTTTGTCTTATCAGGACCGGAGGATTTTTTTTTACAATCTAGGCTCAAAAGAGCTTTATGAACTTGTGAGAGAGGGAGGAGCAAAAGTGAACTGCCGAGCAGGGCGACAAGGGGCAAATTCAAAGTTTTCTTTTGCACAAGGAACTTCCGTTTTACTGAGGTCAAAGGTTGAACCTGGAGACATAAAATAACTGTTGAAAGAGTTAACAATATTGGTTACACCCTGGATTTGACCTTCAAAACATGAGGGAGACTGGTTTGCACAAAACCTGAGGAGTTTTTAACTAACTTCCAGACTTTGGCAGGGTTATTCAGATTTTCATTAATCATAGAAAAATAGTAATCACCTTTACATAGCTGTCAGCCCCTGGGGGGTTGCCATGAGTGAGATCTAAAAATCAGCCAGAGTAATGGGTGAAACCCTGGCGGGGAGTTCAGGGAGGCAGAGGCAGAGGCAGAGGCAGAGGCCGCCCCAAAAAAAAAGAAAAAAAATTGTTTTCCTCTTTTCTATGATCAGAATCAGATATGAGCATTAAAAAAATATCATGCACCATGTAGAAAAGCATGTACTTAAAATATTAAGCATCTTTATATAATCCACTGACATGAACCCATTCATTAGTCCAGTACACCCTCAATTTTTACTTGGATTCGGACTATAAACAGGATGAGTTTTCATTCCTAAGGAACATTCAGAGTGTGCAGCGTACATTCTGGGCCCTGTCTTACGTCAGAGTCCCTAAACCCATTATTTGGGGATTTAGCATTGCGTAAGAGGCGTTCCCCCGCAAAAGTTGCAATCTTGCACACCTTCCTTTATCCCTAAAACACCTGCGCTACCTGTTATATTATGCATAGGCGTGGTTTGGGCGTTACGCCAGTTAGACCAATCAGTGTGCCAGGTACCATTGCCGGTCACACTTTAGATGAAGTGTTGCTCATAAAGACTTTATACAGCATGTATAATGCCTTCATAAATGAGACATAATGTCTTCATAAATCATACATAAGCAAATGTCATGCTTTGTGAAGGGTGAATTAACACATCCTTATTCAGCATGTGATGCCAGATGTCATATAACTGACAATGTCACTTATCTAGGGGCTAAATACTCTAAAGGGTGACAGTGTCAGCGAAGTGACACAAAAAACACAAAAGGTATTTTTTTATAACAACCACACAGCAATTTATGGTGATGATGAAATACAGTTTGTATTTATTTAGCGCCAAATCAATTCAATTTTCTTCAAGTTATCCCAAGGAACTTTACACAAACAGACCATTCTCATTCAATTTAAAGAGACATCAATAACCGTTTTTTAACCGTAATATTCCATTTGTCATTCCGATTGAAATAATCTTTCGTTCGTACATGTAGACATTCCTCTTGGAAGTTCATTCCGTTCTTTCTGCGCATGCTTGCCTTTCCTTTCCAGTATTCAACCTCCCTTCTGCTCCTTAACAGACGAACGATAATAATTAAAATGATGTGGTCATACTGCTGCTTCAAAAATAAAAGCAAAATCAGTCAGAAAAAGGCACTGCCAACGTCATGTTGTTGCTATTAGGAACGAAGACAAGCCTTATATTTTTCTTCCGGTAGGCTAAACAGAAACACGTATGCACGTATCTGACCCGCTCCCTATTCAATCAGAAGCCTTCCCAGCACCAAACCTTACGGGAAAACGATTAAATGCGTCTTCCATGCAAACCCCAATTCGGAATGACTATTTCCCATGTAAACTCTGTGGGAAAATATTAATCCATTATATTCAAATGTGTTCTCAATCTAAAACTAACAAAAGCATTACTGTACTGATCTATTGCTGAATTGTTGTATTAATTCATTATATATACAAATGCATTAATAATCAAGTATTAATTGATATTAACTGAAACAATGTATTAATAATCAAGTATTCACTAAAGCAATGTATATCTGAGTGAATTGTGCTGTAACTCTCTTTGTCTTCTCCATCTGGGATTTTCCACTTTTTGTTCCTCTTATCTAAAAAACACAGAAGTACTAAATTTAAAGTCAAGAGGTGAACCATAGTTGAAGTCTTGGCCTAACCGCAAGCTGAAATTTATAGCAGCAAGCTAGACAATGAGTAAGGAGCAATACCATGTCAGGTGTAGGTCAAGTATCTTTAGATCTGAGAAGGGGCACCATGGTTGGTTCTCATGGAAACTATGAAACTGGCAAGTGCATATGATACATTGTATATGAGTGACGTGTAAACCCCTCCAACTGAAAAAGGAAGTTAAGGAACTATAAAGATGGGGACTTAGAAGAACTCGGGGCTGCTGTCAGCCCTCTGGTCCTCTACGACCAGAGATTCTGTACTCACAGAAGCTTTTGTTTATCTGAGTATTCTTCTTTCCAACTCTTTGCTAAAGATCATCGGCTGTATATGGTTTCTGTATCATTTGATGGTTTGAAGGCTATTTTTCATTTGTCTGTATCTGTGCACATGAATTTCCCTTATTGTACTCATGTTTTTACCTTCTGAATTATTACAGTAAAATTGTTGAACTGCTAAACTGTTTTTGGGTCCTTCATTTAAAAGTCAACGCTAACCAGTACGAATTCCTCAACAAATTTGGCGACCATGAAGGGACTGGTTGTTGACAGCAGGAAGGACAGATTTGACCCCGTCCGGGAAGGTTTCCGGCCACCTGGCATTGGACTCCCGGACAACAGACACGGTACACCGTCGATAGTCGGACACCTATTGGGCTCAGAACAATTGGGAAGGTAAGCAGAGCTTGTTTTATCTAGGCCTGCTTAGGACTCAAATGCCTTAGAATAGGTGTCTGCAATCGAGGGTTTTCCTGTCTGTGTAAAAATAAATATAGTCTTTAAATTTTTATATGTCAATATTATTGAATTGATTATTGATCTCATATGCTATATTGAAATATTTCTGAATTGATTTTTGATCAATTTTTAAGTTTTCATATATCTTTCTTGAATGATTTTGAATTCATGTGCATGGTGTAGACAAAGTTCTGTGATTGACCATAGCAGAGATATGACTAAGTCCTAGATTACACCTGAATAAAAAGGAAAATTCAGAATAAAAGGAAAATTTGGGGATCTGGGCTACTCTCACTAGGAGAGTATTTAGTAAGTCCTATTATATCATTAGAGAGGTCTGAATAATAGGCTATTCTCTTATTAAAGAGAATATAGAAGTCCTATCATATCATTAGAGAGGTCTGAATGATAGGCTATTCTCTCACAAAGGAGAATATAGAAGTCCTGCTATATCATTTGAGAGGTCTGAATAGTGGGCTATTCTTATTAGAAGAATATAGATTTAGAAATCCTACTTGTATCATTTGAGAGGTCTGAGCAAGAGGTAATTCCCAAAAAAGTGGAATTTAGAAGACCTTTAATTAAAAGGCACAGGCACTAAGCTTGTACAAGACCTGTTACTGCTACGGGGAACAGGCAGTCTTCTTTAGGAAGGCTTGCGTACACGGTTTATCTAGCCGCCCCTATAACCTTCACGATTTCAGATTGTGTTCACTAGCATCTTTTCGCCCCGATCAAGCGTGGAGGTGGAACGTGGTCAGTGCGTGAATAAGGTAGGGAACGACATATATAGGTATTCGGTATAGACTTAGGATAGGAAATAAAAGGAATAATAGGAATAGTAAAAATAATAATAAAAAAGGATATATAGGTTTGTTCATTTAGGGAAAATAAGAATTCATTTCCCTGCTTTGGTCATCACACTCTTTGCTTGTTGTAAATAAATTGTTGTAAATATTTGGAGAAATTGTAGTTTTTATCTTTGGGTCGATACATACACAAGACCCTAAGAGAATATTTCCTTGGAGGAGAAGTCTTTTGATCTCTGTTGGGATACCTCTGATCGATCCTCAGTTTCTCCAAACTGTTTCTGGGTGAGTTGTGACCCATCGAAGCAGGTCATAAGAAAATTTGAACCTTGGAGCTTTTCCAATGTGAATGAATGTGAGAGCGGAAAGTGCACTGAGGTGTGTATGTGTGTGTGTGTGTGTGTGTGTGTGTGTATTCTGAGCTCAGATTGTGTGTGTGGAAACCAATGTGGATGAACCTAACTCTGTGTCTGTAAGCAACTGCATGGCATATTTGTCAGTTCTGTCTTTGTTAGAGTGAATACTGTTGTCATATCATTCCATGAAGGGCCTTACATAGATGTAAACAATAATATTAGCATTAATCAAGTGACTGACAGTTCGTTTAAGAATAATTTAAGGTGCCCGTTGATTAGCTTATATTAATAGTATTTTATGGAATTCTTATAATAATTGCAGGATTGGTAAAAAAGCAAAATTTCCTATGTTTGAAAAAAAAAAAGAATAAAAAGGAACTAAACAAGAGATATCATTGATTGGACAAGTAGATGGATATTAACATTTTCGAGGATAACACTGGTTTAGGAATGCGTAACAAAATACGATCTGTTGACAGTGGAGCGAGGCATTCCCAAGGGGGGAGAAAAGAACAAGTGAAACTGACTAGAGAGAGCTGGTAAGTTGTTGAAGTATCTGAAGTTTGATGACGAGGGAATCTGTTAAATATGGTGATATAAGTTGTAATGTTGTACATGGTTTCTCAGAGAGGCAAGAATGATGATTTTGTTAGTAAGAACATTAGCTGGTTATTGTCATCAGAGTGGATTGGCAGTTGGTAAGCATGTCATGTAAGTGCGAGATGACAGATGGAGGTATTAAATCTGCATTGTGCAACATGGATGTGGTTGGTTAAAGTAAGTGGAATTAATTTAGGTGGCAGACAGAGCAAGAATTTAGCCTTTTTAATGGGTGTGGAGTTGTAAAGGGACAAAGTTGATTTGCAAAATTGTGTGTTAATTATTATTGTTAATTGTATGTGTTTGTCATTGGAGTAGTGGCCAGACTGAAAAATAGACTAAAAGGGACACTAAGGTGATCTTGATATTAAATATTTGGTTTAAAGTAAAAAAATTTGCTTGGGTGTAATAACACTGTTCCTATTTATTAATTAAACAAACATACGCCCCCATTGAATGGTCAGCTGGCACAGAATTGAAAAATTTTGAAGAAACAACAGTTGAATGTTCATTGTACAGTGGCATACTATTGTTTCCAATTTACAGCGTACACGTGTTCCTAATTTTATGGACAGTAGTATTTTTCTAATAACAGCTAATGAGTGGAATTTAAAGGCGGGAGGTAGGAAATATTAACTGTCTACTATTAGAGTATTACATGATTAATAAAGACAATTTGAACAAATATTTTTATAGAAAGACAATAATGATACAAGTAGAAAGAATAAGTGACAAGAACAAAAGAAAATTATAAAGAAAAAAAGAAAAATATATATGCGATGACTAAAATATTATTGTTGATTAAACATTCAGATTGCTGATGGAAAATTAACTGTTAGTCCTTTTATTGAAAAAGTACCATTGTGGTATACTGAGTTAAAAATCGAAAAGTACCTAGGAAATGTAATTGTTAACTCATTCGGGATCAAAGTGGGTAACCTCAAAAAGGTTTTAAGGTCTTATTAATATTTTTTAAGAAATGCTTGAGGGAAAAGCGGCAATAGGGGACGCAAATTCTGAATACCGTCAGATAAACAGCAGTGCAAAGACGAATAATTAATTACATCATGTTGGTCCAGTTGTTATCATTGCAATCTGATGGGTGGACGTATGAGAGGCACTTTGAGTGCATAGGAATGAGTGGCATATTGCTGATTGATCGTTGTGGTGTTTCGGAAGAAAAGTGGATATTAGAGATAAAAATTTTGGGTATATATTGTGAATTGAGCATGAGCAGAACACTGTGGGAAGTTATTTGTAGTGAGAACATAATACCCTGAGTGTAGGATACTGGAGTAATCTTTTACTGTAAGTAATATTGACTGAGCGACTCGCATTTATAAATATCGGTTTGATAAATCTTTCAAAGTATTATTGTAAGCGTGCGCTTAAACAATTAGCGCTTATAAATACTGATGCAATAAACTATTTGTAATTAATTTTGTACACGTTATTAAGTTGATGAGGGACGGGAAAAACACATTTTGAGCGGAGCAAATATAGATCAAATTGAGTTGATAAGGAATAGGCCCTTTGAAATAAAGCACATGAATAAAGACATAAAAAGTGAAAATATAAGAAGACACCGAAGTGGGAAGAAAGTGCATGTAACAAACCTAACTGATTGAGAAGTTTCTATTTTAAAGAAAAGGAAGAGTATATGCCTAAAGCAGCAGTAAATATTGCACATAGCATGAAAACTAATGGTACATAAGTGGTTTTAAAGGAATTAAATAAAATTCAAATTGTGAGATTGGATGGGTTTTTTGTATTTATGAGACAGCTCAACTAAGTGAATATGATTGGCAGAGGAAATATCTTTTATTTGGGAATCTAACTAAAATAGTAATGACTTTATCAGGGATGTTGTGCTTCTTACATCGGAGATAATCAGTCTTGAAAATGAAAAGTCTTTGATCAGAAGTCAGAGAACAGAAGGGGAGAAAGGGGGGTCTAAGCAATACGATTTCATGTGGAATTCTTTTCATTTGTTTAACAAGAATAAGTTCTGCCCAGCAAAGGAGTCATGTAAAGGATCAGTTTTATAACAAATGATGCATTGTGATTAAAAAATGACTGAAAGCTTTCCTGATCAAGGAAATTCATTGAATGAGTAATGAAAGATCTTTTCTCTGTTTTTGGACAGGATGTAAGTGCTACAACTCAAGGAAAGTAATTGACTTATAAACTTTCTCTTTTTAAATTTTTATAGGAGAGGATCCAAGCGAGTGGGAAAGCGACAAAATTATGTTGATGGAGTTTTTGTGCATCTAACTCATTCTATTGAAACTTTTCCACAGAGTGCGGACTGCAGAAGATAAGTAATTAAAATAATAGGCTGGCCAGCTGGGGAATCAACTGGGGATTTTCAACTTAAAAGTTTACCTTCTGAAATAGATTTGGGGAAATCCAATTCGGAGTATTAACACAAGACTAAATTCAAAAGGTGGTACCACCATATAATTGAAAAAGTCGACTAATAACGTGATCACATATTATGTTTCTTCCAGTTCTAAATTTATTTTTGATAAGGCTATTGAGAAAGATGGGAACTGTGACAGTGACGGGGACAGCAACTTGCGGGACAGTGACGACAACTTGAGTCCTGAGTGTTCAAATAACAGAAACGGACTGAGCTGACCAAATTTGAAATGATTATTTACCTTTACGTGCTGGGATCCCAATGAAAAAGCTGTATCATGATTGAATATTTATCAATTTTTTTGAATCAAAAAAAAAAAAATTGCTTATTGTAACACGGTCTAAAGCAACTCCACCCGGTTCTGCTGATGACATGGTGAATTGTCACAAGCTGGGGCTAATAAGCCCTGACTTTGCCTTTCCTCCATGTTTTTAGCGGAACCCTAGACTGAGGTGGGTTGCTCAATGATAATTCATTGAAAAACACTTTGAAAAGATATTGTTACTGTTCCATTTTTTGACCCTGAATATACTGAAGCACAAAAATTATGAGTACACTGCCCAAAATTATTGATTTAAAATTGACAGGGGCTCAGATGTGAGGATGAGCAATGGGGTAATTATGAATTTTTAAATTATATTAATTTTTCGAGGTTGCACATGCACTGTGGTCAAGAAGACATTGTATTCCGAATAATTAAGGTGAAATTAGTGATTTTGTAAAGCACATCCAGAACGAGGGGACAAAAATACACTAATAAAATTTCTCGAATTGGGACTTATTTGGTTGGTGTCAGAACCATAATTCAAAACCCTTTTTGCTGAGTTAAATTGTTACTGATGAATTGTAACTTTGACTGTTTCATCTATTATTCCCACAAAGCAACTGCAATAGCACCACTTTAACTGGAATCATCACATATCCATGACATTAGGAGGATTGAGAAGAATCTATCTCCTCCACAGCATTAAAGTTCAACATTAAATACCTGCTGTGTGTTGTGACTCACTCCAGAGACGGGTAAGATCTCCTATCGAGGAGACAACCTAAGGCAGGGGTGAGTCGACCCCCAGGTGACACAGTACTGTATTTTGGCATGAAGTGGTAATTTTTGAGGTCAAGGTCTTTTGGGAGATTATTATTATGGGCTATTGCATGGAGGCGCCAGGGTGTTCTAAATGTAAGTACTTGGGAAGGCCTGGATGAAACTGATCTTGAAATGTTCTGACTCCAAATTGTCTGCACATTCTTAGCAGCAAAAGTAAATATTATAAAATCTGATACATCTAATGTTAAATTATGCAGGTGAATGTAACCCTCGTTCTGTATATGCTGAGTACATAGTGGATCTGCATGTGCCTGTGTCGGTGCTTGTGTTTGTATTTTATTTTCTCACTCCACTGACGGGCAGGTGGCAGTTTAACGTACCAGCCGGTCAAAGCCTGCTCCTTTCTGGAGCCTCCCTGAAGTTTTGAGTGAATATCCTGAGGACTACTATTGCTGTTCCAGACACTGCCACAAAACCCGGATTTTTCTAGGATACTGACGGAGTCGAGGAAGGCTGGGCCAGATGCCCAGCGCTGTGTGATAGAAGCTAGAATGCTAATGTAAAATATGCACAAATCTTAGAATATTATTATTACCAGCTTACAAATGTATTAATATTTTCTGGTTGTTGGCACCATTTTATGGTGCCAAAGGGGGGAGTTGTGGGAAAATATTAATCCATTATATTCAAATGTGTTCTCAATCTAAAACTAACAAAAGCATTACTGTACTGATCTATTGCTGAATTGTTGTATTAATTCATTATATATACAAATGCATTAATAATCAAGTATTAATTGATATTAACTGAAACAATGTATTAATAATCAAGTATTCACTAAAGCAATGTATATCTGAGTGAATTGTGCTGTAACTCTCTTTGTCTTCTCCATCTGGGATTTTCCACTTTTTGTTCCTCTTATCTAAAGAACACAGAAGTACTAAATTTAAAGTCAAGAGGTGAACCATAGTTGAAGTCTTGGCCTAACCGCAAGCTGAAATTTATAGCAGCAAGCTAGACAATGAGTAAGGAGCAATACCATGTCAGGTGTAGGTCAAGTATCTTTAGATCTGAGAAGGGGCACAATGGTTGGTTCTCATGGAAACTATGAAACTGGCAAGTTAATATGATACATTGTATATGAGTGACGTGTGAACCCCTCCAACTGAAAAAGGAAGTTAAGGAACTATAAAGATGGGGACTTAGAAGAACTCGGGGCTGCTGTCAGCCCTCTGGTCCTCTACGACCAGAGATTCTGTACTCACAGAAGCTTTTGTTTATCTGAGTATTCTTCTTTCCAACTCTTTGCTAAAGATCATCGGCTGTATATGGTTTCTGTATCATTTGATGGTTTGAAGGCTATTTTTCATTTGTCTGTATCTGTGCACATGAATTTCCCTTATTGTACTCATGTTTTTACCTTCTGAATTATTACAGTAAAATTGTTGAACTGCTAAACTGTTTTTGGGTCCTTCATTTAAAAGTCAACGCTAACCAGTACGAATTCCTCAACAACTCGCAGGAAATAAAATTCATTCTGACTGGTTTCATTCGGATGAATTCATTCCGAATGAAAAGTTGTAATGTATCCGCGGCAGTTACTTTTTCAGCTCATTATTTCCCCAAAATGATAGGCCCTTGAACTCGATAGGCCCCTGGGCTTCAGCCCAGATAAGCCCGTGCATTAAAGCGGCCATGATGAGGACAATGTGATGAAGACCAGCGGGTCGACAGCACGGGACTGCGGTAAAGAGAAGAAAAATCGCCTAGCCGAGGTCGAGTGCTTCACATGCCACAAGAAGGGGCATTTAGCAAGGACATGCCCTAACGACATCCAAGCGCGGCGCGAGGAGCGGAAGATGGACACGCCATTTCGCGGGAGGGGGCGCTGGCGAGGCTGCGGGGACCGGGTAAAGATGGCTGATGAAGATGGAGACGCTGGAGATGACCGGGATGACAGCGGTGCAGCAGGTGCATTATTCTCTTTTAAGATAAGTGACTGTCATATTATGCGTGGTAGCAAGAAGGGACTTATGGTCGAATGCGGTGCCACAGCGCACGTGATTAATGACATTGCTAAGTTTAAAACTGTAGACAAGAACTTTAAACCCGAGAACCACGTAATTGAACTGGCGGATGGAACGAAAAGCAACCGGGATGGCAAAGATGAGGGTGAAGCCGAAGTCTGTTTGCTCAACAGCGAGGGCAGCCTGTTAAAACGAGACTCAAACAGGCACTTTACATCCCATCTTTCCCACAGAACATTTTTTAAGTGAGGGCAGCGACAGCCAATGGGGCTGAGATCCGTTTCAAGGACGGTGATAACTGGCTGATTCACAAGGACGGTACCAGGTTCAAAATTGATTTGTACTGTAGGCTGTATTACTTAAGCACTATAGACACTGAAAAATGTAATGCATGCACTGTAAATACTGATGAGTTTAATGGTTGCTACGATATCCAGACTTGGCATAGAATACTTGGTCATTGCAATTTTGATGATGTGTCAAAATTAGAAAAAGTGCTTGAAGGATGAAAATTAAGGGAAAACAGGACAAATCAAACTATGACTGTGAAATATATGCATGAGGGCAAGTTTTTCCAGAGCAGAAACAGGCAGGCAGATGCTAAGGCTAAAGCAGTACTGGAGCTTGTACACACAGACCTGTGCGGTCCAATAGAACCGGCAGATAAAGACGGATACAGATATGCAATAGCACTTACTGATGACCATAGTGGAATGATATTTCTATTTCATCAAAGCAAAAAATGATACTGTCAAGGCTACTGAGAAGTTCATAGCGGACATCGCACCTTATGGTAAAATAAAGTGCATAAGGTCTGATAACGGAACTGAATTCACAGGGCAGGAGCTCCAATCATTACTTAGGAGGAATGGGATAAGGCACGAAACTAGTGCACCCTACTCACCTCACCAGAACGGAACAGCAGAAAGAGGTTGGAGAACCTTGTTTGAAATGTTCAGATGTATGCTTTTGGAGAGTAACCTCCCAAAGAAGCTGTGGACGTATGCTGTACAGACAGCAGTGCAGATACGTAACAGGTGCTACAGTAAGCGTCTAGAGCAGACACCTTACTATGTTTTCACAGGGAAAACACCAAACTTGTCCAACATGAGAACATTTGGCTCTGTATGCTACGCGTACAAGCAAGACAAAAAGAAGTTGGATCCCAGATGTGAAAAGGGCATTTTCATAGGATATGATAAATACAGTCCAGCGTACCATGTCTTTTATCCTGAGACTGGAAAAGTTCAAAAACATAGGCTGGTAAAATTTGTCACCAAGTCTAGCGCAGAAAGCCACACTCAGACAGACATTGGTGTGTATGATGACAGCGATGGGGAAAATACGCCAACAAGGGCAAAAATAACCGATCAGAGTCAGAAAAATGTGAGTACACAACCTCGCAGTGAGGAAAAAGTTGAGGTCAGTGAGAGAAAAACAGAAAGTACTCAAATTCAGGGAGATGGCACAGGGAGCCATCCCACCAGACACAGGAAGCCTCCAGAATATTTAAAAGAATATCAATGTAAGGCTGATTCTAATGATGATGAATGTGTAGATTATTTCTGGAGTTGCCTATCATGTTCCCAAAACATACACAGAGGCCATGGAGTCTAAAAATTCAGACAGGTGGCCAAATGCAATGAGAGAGGAAATGCAGTCTCTTACAGAGAATGATACGTTCACACTGACCACACTGCCAGGAGATAAACAAGCAGTGGGGGGTCGTTGGGTGTGTACAGTGAAGGAAGGTCCAGACGGATCTGAGACTTATAAAGCCCGTTATGTTGCGAAAGGGTATAGTCAGGTAGAAGGAATTGACTATAAGGAAACGTTTTCACCAACAGCTAATATGACTTCCGTCCGTGCACTGATGCAAGTGGCTGTGCAGGAGGAACTCATACTACATCAAATGGATGTGAAAACCGCCTACCTCCATGCACCTATGGACTGTGAGGTATATATGGAACAGCCTGAAGGTTTTGTGATTAATTCAAAAATGGGTGAACACTTAGGGCTCTAAATTCGTAGACCAGGCGCAGGCGCGGCGAATAGGGGGAGCGCCGCGCCAACGGGGTGTGTCCAGGCGTATGTTGCAATTTCGTGCCTGGCGTAGCCTGGCGCAAGTACTCCTCTGTCCCGCCTCTGCCCCTCCTGCTGGCGCAAGTGGCAAAGAGAGAGGAGACAAGGCTTAAGTGGGTTTAACACAGCCGAGTCAACACTTCACCAATAAAATGAGCTCCTCTCCTCCCCTTTAAAGTGTTGAAATAAAGAAGCCTCTGTCCTATATCTGCATGATGCGTTAATGTTGCCTTTTACTTTGCTGCTTCAGGCATGTTTTCTGCACCGCTTACATCTATATTAAGCATTACGAATAGGAGGCATTCTCGAATTATTACCATTAGCGAACTTGAATGGAATTTCAAAACAAAACTACGTCAGATCATTCAAACATATGAAGTTGGAATGAAATACGACGGTTGCTCATTTATTTCTTCTGCCTGCATCATTGGGAAGAGAAACGATGGATAGCGTGTTCCTATTAGTACACCCTGTTGCTGCTTAAAATTTTGGGATTAACATGCATGGACCACAATGCAAGATACGTTGCACATTTATTTTCAATATGTGATCTTAACTCAGAACGAGATCATAGCAATCAGGCTGCATTCCTTTCCCCCACTAAAAACGATGAAACCTAAGTGACAATAATATTAGTTTTAAGCCGCTTGCACACTGGACGCGAAACGAATTTTTCGCACGACAGATTGCTTTGCTGCGTTGAACACAGTGTCTTCGTGTCCGAAAGTCGGACAGGGTTTTAATATATCTCCGTGTCCGACGGTTGGATGGTTTCAATGTAACTCCGTGTCCGACAGTCGATTATTGTTTTTAATTTCTTCAAATCTACTGAATCTTTTGATAAGAGGGCTCAGTTCTTCAAGATGAGTACGGAGAATTTCAATCAATGTTTCTGTTTAAGCTCTGCTCAATAAAGTGAGTCGACATTGGCGCGGGACAATGTACAATGCCTGTCGAACATTAAATGCAAAATACTCCGTGTCTGACAGCCAAAAAAAAAAAAAAAAAAAAAAGGGACGATTAGAACAGATTGCTAATGAAATAAAAAGAATAAAAAAACATTTTAACAACAAACAGAACATCCATTGAACACTGCGATTTATTTATTTGCGGGTCATCTTTTTGGATGTTCTGTTTTGTTGGTGATATATTTTTATTCTTTATTTCATAATAAATCTGTTCTCATATCAATCTTTTACTTTTTGGTGGCTGCGGACATGGAGTATTTTGCATTTCAGGTCGGACAGTCTTGATAGTGCATGCGATATTTAATTCACAATGTCAATGGTCATGGAATTGATTTGGTCACTGACTACAAGCACTATTTTATATCTGGTGTGGAAATAAAGCATGAATCTGTTGGATCCATTTGACTAATTTTCAAAAGAGAGACCGAATAAAGACTGATGTCTATCTTCAACGGAAGAAAACAGACGAATAAACAGACGCGTGTATTCGCGTCTTTGCATTGACTTTGACTGTAATCAGTCGTGCGAAAAATTCGTTTCGCGTCCAGTGTGCAAGCGGCTTTACTGAGGATAGAACGCAAGCATTATATAGGCAGTTTGTGGTTGGCTGAGAAAGATGTGAAGTCGTTAGTTTGCATCACAGATTCAGCTGCGTTGATTAAGCCAGGTCGAGTTTCCATTTCGCGTGCCAACCGCATTTAATCTGACATCAGGACAATCGATATAGATACTATAATTTATGTCCTGATACAGATAGTTACATTAAATAGTGCTTGCTGTAATTATTTATTGCATTGAAATGTGCCTGACATTCTGGAAACCTGCCTGTGAGGTTTCGGTGACGTGTGCGCAATGTGCGCCGGTCAGCCAAATTACCACTGCACAGAAAGTTAACCAGGTTGGAGCTGGCGAGCTTTCTGGGCAACTTCAGCAGAGACTTTTCTCTTAAATTGTCACTGCGTCTTGATGAATATGTGACACCTCCCCTACGCTCGCCGCCACACCCATCTCGGCGCAGGACCGCTTCTACCAAATTGCCAAAGTGGCTGCGCACGGTGTTGCACCGCACGAAATTACCACTGCGCGGGCTGCACCAGACGAAATTACCACTGCGTGGGCTGCGCCACGCTACGCCACGCTGCGCCACCCTGCGCTGCGCCAAGAAATTGGAGCCCTTAGTGTGCAAAGTAAACAAATCACTGTATGGGCTAAAGCAGTCAGGGCGTAAGTGGAATAAGTTACTGCCTGATCTCCTGAAAGAAAATGGCTTTGTACAAAATGATGCTGATCATTGTGTGTACAGCAGACAATCTGACAACAGGAAAGTAATTCTGTTAATTTGGGTTGACGACCTGATTATTGCAGCCAATAACCAAAGCTCACTTTGTGATGTAAAACAAATGTTGCAAAGGAAGTTTAAAATAAAAGATCTAGGAGAACTAAAACACTTTTTGGGCATTAATTTTACCCAGAACAAAGGAGAGGTCAAAATGAGCCAAAAACGACACATTGAAGAAGTGTTGGGAAAGTTTGGCATGTCAGAATGCAAGCCCAGGTCAACTCCACGTGAGCAAAAGCAATGTTTCGACAATGAAGGTGAAGTCGTTAATGCAACAGGATACCGTGAAATGGTGGGCAGTCTGATATACATCATGACATGTACCAGACCTGATCTAAGTTGGACTGTAAGTACACTGTCCCAACACTTAGCACACCCAAAGCAGCAGCACTGGACTGCAGCAAAACATGTTCTGAGGTACTTAAAAGGTACTGTTGAGCAGGAGATGCATTACAAGAAAAGTGAAAAACTAAAACTTGAAGCAAACAGCGATTCAGATTGGGCAGCTGATAAAAATGAGAGGAAAAGCACAACTGGATATTGTTTCAGTTTAACTAAAAATGGTCCAGTTATATCATGGAAGAGCAGGAAGCAGCCAACAGTGGCGCTATCAACCTGTGAAGCAGAATACATGGCACTAGGGGCTACTACTCAGGAGAGCATGTACCTTGTACAGCTATTAAAAGGGTTGGATAGCGATAACCAGCATGTACCAGTAAAAATACACGAGGATAACCAAGGAGCAATAGCTCTATCCAAAAATCCAGTGTGCAGACAGAGGAGCAAGCATGTGGATATTAAATACCACTTTGTGCGATCAGCACAGGCCGAGGGCAAAGTGTGCATAGAATATTGCCCTACTTCCGACATGGTTGCAGATGTTCTGACCAAACCACTAAGGCCAAATTGGTAAAATTCAAGCGTTACTTGTTTGGAGAGTAATGCATCTTCATGAATTTGACCGAACTAAAGATGGAGCAATGTAAATATACTTCAATCAGGAGAGACTCCAGTGAAATCAAGAAAAATTTTAATATGCGTTGAGCATAAGTAGAATTCAATTCAATTTTATTTATATAGCGCTTTACATAGAGAAAAGGGCAGAGCCTATACTAATCCCTAATCCCCGAATAGCAGGCAAAAAAACTCCCTGTAGGGAGAAAAAGCCTCGAACGGTGGTGAGAAAAAACTCCTCATTGGGAAGAAATCTCAGGAGGAACCTGGCTATTCTGGGGAAGCCCATCCTCCGCTGGCTGAATAATAAATTGATTGTAAATTAGGGATGAGAGGATCAGGACAGCAGGAAGACAGCAGTCAGAATTAACATGCTTAAAATCAGACAAGTCTTTGGCGCTTGGACTCTTCGGGAAGACTCGTAGAGCAGGAGCACGGCTCAGAGCAGCAGCAGGAAAATCCCCCCAAAAATAGGGGGCGGAAGCCCCCTGAAAATGCAGCCTGATGAATCCCCCAAAGGAAGGAAGGAATACTCACCAAACAGGAACATCATAATAACCGAGAAGCACGGGCTGCTGAGAGAGGAAAACATGATGAGCATGACATGGGACACAAATGAGGTCTAAGAAACTATACAATCAAGACATGAGCAAGCAATGGCTAGGGGCTGCAAAGCTCTGCATTTTTTTTCTTCTTTTTACACATGATGATAGCCAGCAATGGCTGCATTTTTTTTTTTTTTTTTACACATGATAGCCAGCAACGGCTGCATTTTTTTCTCTTCTTTTTACACATGATGATAGCCAGCAATGGCTGCATTTTTTTTCTTTTTACACATGATGATAGCCAGCAATGGCTGCATGTTTTTTTTTTTTTTTTTTCTTTTTACACATGATGATAGCCAGCAATGGCTGCATGTTTTTTTTTTTCTTTTTACACATAATGATAGCCAGCAATGGCTTGGGGTGCAGAGCCCTGCATGCAAGTGACAGCAGAAATACAGATGAAAGCCAACCACCGACCACCAGTTATTTGCAAGCTTACCCTGGACTGAAAAGGCTTCAGGGATCTTTGGGCTTTGATGATTGCAGATGCTTCAGGGTGAACGTGGGATGCGTTTGCTGAAGATGACCAGCGGCCTAGTTGTTAGAGAGGCCGTACATATACCTTACATAGCCGCTGAAGAGCGGCACTTATTCTGAACAAATGATCCAGGTATTGCTAGGGGGCTATTAGAAATAGGCTTGGAAAAGTTGGGTCAGAACATCTATCGCCAAACTGAACCCCAGCTATAGACCTCATATATGGTGGAGTTTGAAGTGACTAACATCGACCAATGAAAAACAAGACAATCAAAGATGCAGACCCTCACCCTTTAAGGCATAGCAGTGTTAACAATGACACGTTGCAAAATAAACTGATGTGTAAAAATTATTATTATTATTTTTTAATAAATTTGGCATCTCCAATCCCACCCGAATCTGGAATGCCCAATTGGTGAACTATGTACAAAGCTTGCTTGTATCGACCCTTGCTGCCAACTCAGGAGAGCGAGGACAGTTCACGGCTCTCCTCCGAAGCACGTGCCTGTCAGCCACTGCTTCTTATACACTCATTGGTTGAATCTTCGCAAGTTCAGAACGAGGGCGGAGGATACCCGGACATGAACAGACTTAGAATCTTCCTGACGGCGCCCGTCTGGCCAACAGGAGGCGCTTGAGCAACGAACAAAGCTATTTATTTATTTCCCTTTCCGGCAGTCCTTCCCAATTTGAAACCCTGTAGCGCGATGGCCAATTATGCGCTACTCTGAAAAAAAAAGCTACCGACCACTGCGGTTGGTACGACCGGGGCTCGAACTCCGCGACGTGATAGTCACTTCTGCACTACAACGCAGTGCCTTAACCGAGTGAGCTATCCAGCAGGTCTTTTTTTTTTTTTTTTTTTTTTTTTTCGAGTAATACGAGCTGACAATATACATATGGAGAAAATTCAGAAAATGGTTCCCAAATCCCGATCTGGATCCGGATCATCTCAGAGGGGACCTAGAAACGGTAGGCACCCATCACCAATAAAAATTCAAGATGATCCGATCAGCGGTTGTTGTTATGCGAGCAGACAGACATATTATAATTACAAATATACGAATAATTGCAATAGATGCACAGACAATAGATGCACATTTCGTAATAAAACTGATCGTGAGTAAATCTGCGCAGGCTATTTTAGCCGAATGTGTCCGTGTTATTTTTTAAACTTGACCCGTCAGCCTCCGTACATGTTATTTTCTGGTGTTGTACCGGAGCATCTCAGCAAACCAGAACATCATCAAAGAGAAAGCCGATTAATCCCAGTAACTCGACTCAAAAGCGAAACTCAGGCTATACGGATTGACAACACGCAGACTAACCATTTCAAGTGTCCACCTCTTCCAACTCCGATGATCACAACCGACAGCCAATGAAAACCCAAAATTCAGCATCTCAGAAAACAGAACATTATTAAGACCAATAAAAGAAAAGGATTTTTTTTTTTTTTTAAACACTGGAATAATGGACTACTAAATGTATGAACAAGTACAGCACTCAATACATGATCGGGGCTCCATTTGCATGAATTACTGCAGCAAAGCAGCGCGGCATGGAGGCGATCAGCCTGTGGCAAAAGGGGCTTGCGCTGAAGTAGATGGCTGAAGCGTTGTCTGGATGATGCAGCCAGTGCGTATGCGAGAAATGGAGGCGAGTGTAGATTGCAAGAGCGGAGCTAATCTCAGCGAACGGCAGCATGAACGAACTAGAGCAGAGAAAAAGGACATTTTTTAAAAAGACAGCAACATAACGATTGGCTAGCGATGCGACTGAGGTGAGCCACGGTTGGATGGAAGAGATCAGCTGCTACACCAGCTGACTGCTCAATTGACTGCCACAGACATTGACTGCAGAGGTTTGTGGGCGAGCATGCGAGTGAACGAAAAGAAAATAAACGGAGTTGACGTGCGCGAGAGAGAGAGAGAGTCTTCCTGACTGAACTTTCGCTAAGCTTCATTTGTTGTTTGTTTAATATCGAGAAATGTAAGATATGGTTTTTGTTGCTTGTTAAATTGTTGCTTGAGTTTTGTAACATGGGAGGTAGCGATCTGGAACCAGACGCGAGAACCCAAGGGCTGACCTCTTGGCTGTGCTGTAGCGCTGTTCGTTGGTGTTCATTCTGCTTGAGTTGAGACAGAGGAAGACGTGCGGGATCGAATCTGAAGTTTTACTCTTGTTTAAACGGAGTTATCTGAAACTAATTTGTGTGTTCAGGCTCAAACAGTATTAGAGATTAGACAATTTGCTCGAGGTATAACCTTTGTCGCATTAGGGGCAGGGAGAATCTTCCTCCATCATCTTTTTTTTTTCCCCTTTTTTTCCCCTTTAACAACTCGGTGAGCAAACAGCCAAATTAAGTCGCTAATCTGGTCAAACAAAAGGCGACGGGGTTTTTGGGGTTTTTTTTTTTTGAGGGGTTTCAGTCTCCCGGGAGCAAAGTAAGGTAAAGTAAAATAAATTTAAACGCTAAATTTAAAGAATAAACTAAACGCGAAGTAATTGTCTAACTTAGTGAATTGTGTGATATACAAAGTAAGTCAGAGTTGTTTTCAAGGACTGAGGTACACTGTCGCCTGCTTTTTCTGTAGCTGATTTAGCTAACGAACTATTGTAAGCTCTCAACGCCAGGAATATATCAAATTGCGGGATATCTAACTATCTGGCTTGGTTTCACACTTGATCGCTTGCCTTTCATACAGTCTTCTAGCCAATAAATATTGACGTTCACCGGGGTTTTTTTTTTAGTCCCTTCGTTTCTCTATCCTGACCGCATTACGCGATAAACGCATTTCCAAGCTTGAATATTAACGCGAACCGGGGTTTTGTCTTTTTCGCATTTTATTTTCAACGAAGGGGCTCGTCTGATTAAACACATTGCAAATTACGTTATCTTTGTATTTTCCTCCGGTTGCGGTGCCTTGATCAGCTGATTAAAGTTTAACTGCTTGTTTGAGTGCTCAGCGACAGCTTGTTGGGGAGGTACCATGTATAGTTCGCTCACGAAGTAAACGACTTGTTTATTCGGTCCGTTTTAATTAAAGGAACCGAGGCTTAACTCTTATCTCGGTTACTCTTGGTTGTATTTGTGGCTGGCTAGCTAGATAGTTACTGTTTGCTTTTTGGCTGGGGATCTGAGATTTAGTATTTAGTCAATAGGACAGCAGTCACTTTAGTCGTCCGTTCGGTTACCCTTGAATTTAAACGAAAGCTTTTGCGAGTGCTCGCCTCCTCCCTCCTCCAGTTTCTCCTGGGCGTAGTATAGCCAGTCTTTTATCTGGGTTCTCAGCTAAGCCCTGTGAGACTTTTTTGGGTTAGTATATTAATAGTACCGGGTCTAGATAAATTCAAGTTGGCTTATTAGGAGTGCTTATTATCGATAGTTTCTCAATTTGGTATTTCATTTCTGTTCACTAAAAACTAAGCCCCTGTTAAAAGAGGCTTATTATATATTCACATAGTTTCCCCACAATTTCTATTGTGACTGCTGTAGGGCTTCTCAGGTTAATTAATAAATTGTGGTTCCTGAGCTTCTGTCTCGGCATTAGTAATTTTCTTTTTGTTATCTAGGGTGAGCGAGGTCATTAGGTAGGGGGTTCAAAATGTGGCCAAAACTATGTGACAGTTGCAGGATGATCGCACTTTTGGAAAGAGATTTCCAGGGTGGGTTTGTCTGTCACGGTGCCAGCTAATTGAGCATCTGGAGAGCAAGATCCTTGTTCTTCAGGGCCAGTTGGCGGCACGACATAGTTCATAATCAGTAGAGTTCCTAGAGGAACTAAGTAGTATGTCGTTTAGAGAAATGGTCTGTACGCCAAAGCAGGGTGGTGTGGGGACCCCAGAGCAGGCAGGGAGAGAAAGTTGGGGGTGACGGTAGGACATCAGCGCAGGAAAGGGCGTGCACACCGTGACAGCGACAGCTCCTCCAGTGGTTGAGGTGTCCAACCGATTCCGGCCCTTGCAGGAACTCGAATTGGCCCCTGACCTGAGAGTGTGGGGACTGATGAGCAGCAGGGCACCCTGTTGGCCTCTACCCCTCAGAAAAGAGAGTTATTGATAGTGGGGACTCAATAATTAGAGGAATAGACAGTTTAGTCTGTTCGCGACAAGGAGTCTCGTCACGGTGTGTTGCCTGCCTGGTGCCCAGGTAGGAGACCTCCTGGAGCGCAGCGGACAAGCTCCTGGCCAGAGCGGGAGGGATCCAGTTGTCATGGTCCATGTTGGGACTAATGACATAGGTAAGGGTAGGTTTGAGGTTCTGCAAAGCAAATTTGTTGAATTAGCTGAAAAGCTTAGGAGCAGATCCTCCACGGTAGTGTTCTCTGGGATTCTACCGGTACCCGTGCAAGCAGAGGGAAGCAGAATTTTATCTGGAGGTTTAACACGTGGCTCTGAACCTGGTGTAGGAAAGAGGGGTATAGGTTTATGGGGCACTGGAACTACTTCTGGGACAGGGGTGACCTGTTCAAGCCGGATGGGCTACACCTGAACCGGAGGGGTACCTTTGCACTGGGTCAGCGTATGTTGAGGGTAGCAGAGAGTTATTTAAACTAGGGACTTGGGGGGCAGGGAGGTTAGAGAGTGTTACACAGAGGGAAATGCAGACTGCCCTGATGGAGGCTGACAGCGTTACATGCACTATTGATGATATATTTTTAAAAAAAAAAAAAAGCATGGTGAGGGCTTTGAGCAGCAGGCGATGGGAAATCAAAGGGAAGAGCGTTCATGATAACCTGAAATGTTTTTATCTAAATGCAAGAAGCATTAAAAATAAATTTCAAGAACTTGAGGCCGTTATGATTAGTGAAGGCTATGACATAGTTGGGATTACAGAGACATGGCTTAGTGAAGAGGATGGAGATGAATATAATGTAGAAGGTTATAAGCTCTTTAGGAAGGATAGATGTAATAGGCGAGAGGGGGTGTAGCACTCTATGTGAACGAAAACATAAATGTGCAGGAAATTCCTGAAATTGAATATTCCGTGCCTTGTGAAGATATCTGGGTCAGGCTCACTGGCAAACATGAGACTGGTTTAAACATAGGTGTATGCTATCGACCACCAGCTTTGGACAGTACAGTCAATGAAATGCTCCTTAAGAGGATTACGCATAAGCTTGTAGAGGAGGAGGGACTATTATTATGGGAGACTTAAATTATCCTGGTATTGACTGGGAAATGGTGAAAGGACAGGGTAGGGGGGAGGAAGAATTTCTAGATGTCATAAATGATAATCTTTTGGTGCAGTATGTTAATAAACCTACAAGAGAGAAGGCAATTTTAGATTTGCTGCTCTGTAATGACCCAGATAGAATTAGCAATGTTGAGGTACTGGAGCCACTTGGGACAAGTGATCACTCTACTATTAATTTTGAGGGGTTTCATGGGAAGTTAAAAGGTCTCTCCAAAAACAAAAAATTTTTAATTTTAGGCGAGCAAACTTTGACAGGATGCGGTCATATCTAAGTGAAACAAAATGGGAGACACTCCTGGACTGTGAGTCTGTAAATGAGATGTGGGAAAGATTTAAGGAGGTTTTACTTGATTCACAATGTAAATTCATTCCAAAGGTGTCCAAAAGTAAGCTGAAAAAGCAGAATCCTCAGTGGATGACAGCAGTTATTCGTAGGAGTTTGAGGGAAAAGAGGAATCTTTATAAGATTTACATAGAGGATAACAATGAGATTACTAAGGCCGAATTCTGTAAAATGCGGGCTGTGGTCAAAAAAGAGCTGAGGAATGCTAGAAGACTGTATGAAAGACAAATTGCAGAGGGGCAAAAACTAACCCTAAGCGCTTCTTTCAGTACTGTAGCAGAAAAAAAGGAAAGTCAAAAGAGCAGGTTAAGTGCATAAAGAATAAAAATGGATCGCTGCTATATGATAACAAGGATATGCGGACACCTTAAACAGTTACTTTGTTGAGAATTTTACCTTAGAGCGGGTCTTTATTCAGCCAGAGGGCTTGTCCAATGCTCAAGATTATTTAGCGGAAATTGAGGTTAGGGATAACGTCAGATTAGACAAGTTGCATCAACTAAAGGCAGATAAGGCTATGGTCCTGATGGCTTATATCCTAGAGTGCTCAGGGAAGTTAGTGAGATCATCTTTAAGCCGCTATCTGCCATCTTTAGACGGTCTTTAGAAACTGGAGAAATACCAAATGATTGGAAACAGGGCAATATAATACCAATATATAAAAAAGGGGGACCGTACTGAGCCAGGTAATTACAGGCCAGTCAGTTTAACTTGCATTTGCGTGCAAAATATTGGAATCTATCATAAAAGATGAGCTGGACTTATTTCTTGAACGTAACAATATCTTGAGGGATAGCCAACATGGTTTTAAGTAAGGAAGGTCATGCCTGACAAACCTTCTGGAATTTTTGAAGAGGCCACCAAGACTTATGACCAGAGCAGGGCTTATGACATCATATATTTGGATTTTCAGAAAGCATTTGACACAGTACCGCATAAGAGACTAATTTTTAAAATGAGCTCCATTGGAGTTACAGGTGGTATTCTGAAGTGGATTCATAACTGGTTGCAGGACAGAACACAAAGAGTGGTGGTCAGTGGTATATCATCTGAGCTAGGTAGAGTGAAATTGGCGTCCCCCAGGGATCGGTGTTGGGACCCCTGCTGTTCCTCATCTACATTAATGACCTTGATAGGAATATTGAGAGCAGATTAGTGAAATTTGCAGATGATACTAAACTGGGGGCTTGGCAAATAGTTTAGAGTCCACTAAAAGTGATTCAGGATGATTTGGATAGAATTCAGAATTGGGCAGAAATGTGGCAAATGAAATTTAATGTAGCAAAATGTAAAGTAGTACATGTAGGTAATAAAACATTAGACGGGATTACTTCATGGGAGGTTTTAAACTGGAATGTGCTCCACAAGAGAAAGATCTGGGAGTGATTGTTGACCAAACCCTCACAGGCTCTAGCCATTGTGCCGTAGCTGTAAAAAAAGCCAATCGGATGCTGGGATACATTGCCAAAAGTATTGAGTTCAAATCCAAGGAGGTGATGCTTCTTTTGTACAACACATTCGTCAGACCACATCTAGAGTATTGTGTACAGTTCTGGGGACCATACTTTTAAGAAAGACATAGAGGCTTTAGAGAAAGTTCAGAGAAGAGCCACGGGCTAATTCCGGGTATTAAAGATGAAAGCTATGAGAAAAGGCTGAAGATCCTTAATCTCTTTAGTCTTAGGAAAAGAAGACTAAGGGGTGATTTGATTGAGGTCTTTAAATATGTTAAAGGATTAACAAAGTGAATTATGTAGGATTCCTTCGACCAAGTGTTGTTAGCAGAACTCGGGGTCACAAATGGAAGCTGACTAAAGGTAAATTTAGCACTGATATTCGGAAATATTTCTTCACCCAAAGAGTAATTTCGGTGTGGAACAGCTTGCCTGACCATATTGTTGAGGCAGAGACCTTGGGAGTTTTCAAGAGCAGACTTGACTTAAAGCTAGATACCATTGAGTCATTGAGTATCTGAAGTGATATATTCACGATGGTACAAAGAAACTGGCGAGCCTAGTTGGGCTGAACGGCCTGTTCTCGCCATTCGTGTTATGTTATGTTATGTTAACCCGGAATAGCAGTAAAATAGGATCTTTATTGGGAAAGGGGGTGAACCCCCGCAGAACAGGAGGCAACGGTACAAAGTCCACAATCCAAAAATCAAAAATCCACAGGGCGTAATCCGAGTCGTAAACAGGGCACCAATCACAGAATTCGTAGTCAGGCAAAAAGGGTTCGATACACAGAAGTAACAAGCAATCCAATACAGAGCCAAAATCGAGAATCAGGGACGGTCCAGTCAGAAGAGAATCACAAGAGAATACGAGGCGAAAACAAGCATAGCACAAGAGAAACGTTCTGACGGGGAACTGCTGTGAGAAGACTGCTTAAATACACACAAGGGAAGTCACATGCTATGATTAGGATCAGGTGAAGAGGATCAGACTAATTAACAAGGGAGCAGACACGAGGGAGAACCTAACCACATGAAATTGGCAAAAGCCAAAACATGGACAGGGATCACAAGACAGCCTATTGACAAAACATACAGCTCCGGTTAGGGAGTTCTAACGTGCACAGATAATGAGAGGCAGAACAGAGTTGAGCAGGTGCGGAGGATCCGCTGAAACGCAGCAAAGATTAAGGGAAGGCAAGAGGCGGAGACTAGAACAGGGCGAGTGCTGAGAGCTTGTTAATCAATTAGTAAGGTGCAGCTATACAATCCCTGGTGCTCGTTAGTAAGTTAGTATTATATACAATGTTAGTTCTGGTTAGTAACTTTAACAAAATAACAAACTGTTAGTACTTGGTAGTAAAATAGAAAAGCAAGGTGAAGGAAGCAAACGAGATTAGAAGGAATGGTTGGAAACCCAGAAACCATGAAATCACCTAAACATGTGGCACGCAGTACTTGGGGAATGAGCTGTAGCTCAACACAAGACCAGACAGGGGAGACAAAGTGCAATGCAGGGCACGAGCAAAAACATGGGCCGGAGTGATAACAGAAATGTGGATACTGGAAGGGAAGCAAAACATGGTAATAACAAAAACATGGCAATGATCTAGACTAAACAGAACATGAGCAGAAACAGAACAGGTAATGGCAGAATCATAACATAACAACTGAGAGCTATTAACATGTCTTTGAGTGGGGGTGTTGAGTATTGGCAAAGTCATGTTTCAGTTACAGACAGTAATACTGTAGGGAGGACTTGGGGAAAGTTTTTGGCGGGAAGTCGTAGGGAAGGTGGAGGATTTGGCGTCGGCGTCTATCTAGATAATTAACAACTTAAATAAAATAAATGACAATAGTAAACTGATTAACAAGGGGTTGTATTACAGAATCAGCTGGTGAATCTTGCTTTTTGAACAGTTTTATTTTCCCCTTTTTTTTCCCCTCTCCTCTGTATATTTCTAAATAGTGTATAGGGACAAGTAGGTAGAGAGTAAATAGCCTTTATGGCTTCGGGTGGGGAGGGTGATCGGGGTGGGGGAAAGGGGGGGGGTAGCGGTGGACTGTAGCTGGCAAGGATTCTGGTCAGAAAAGAGAAGCATCTAGCGAGAGACCGGAAAGTGACACGCCAGAAACAAGTGTAGGGGGGAGTAAAGTGAGTAAACTCGGGACCGAGGAATTTGTAGTGCTGTATAAGGTTAAAAGTCAACAACAGGGAGATGGTGGTTTTAAGGCATTAACCCCCTCAAGGTTACATCTGCTTTAGTGAGTAAAATAGGTAAGGACTTTCAGGCTAAGGTGCTGCCTAATGGGCTGCTGAGAGTTTGTTGTAAGGATCATAAGCAATACAGTGCCGCTATGGAGATCGTGAAGCTGGTGGAAAAGAAGGTTAACGTCGTTCGCAAACGGAGTCAGGGATTGAAGGGGGTGATTTACGGAGGTATGCTGGCCTTTCTGAAAAGGAAATATTGGAGAATGTGGAGGAGGGCGAGTGATTGAGTTTGTGAGATTTATATGCGCCAAATCCTGACCCAGTCAGAGAAAACTGAGGCCCTCTTCAAGCCGCAAGAGGTGTGGGACTAACTGTACTGTTATCAAGAAGTGGTTCCGGGAGTATGAAGACCTACTCTCCAAGTTGGAAATCAAGGATGTGCCTTCCCATATTTGGAATTACGATGAGACTGGTATGCAGGACCATTTTCTGTCTTCCAATGTAATTTCAGAGGTGGGGAGGTTCTAGGTCAGGTCACATCAGGCGAAAAAGGGGAGACAACCACAGCTTTGGCCAGCTTTAATGCTGCAGGGGACTACGGTCCACTCATGGTCAACTTCAAAGCTAAGAGGCTTAAGCCAGAGTGGCTTTATAATGTTACCCCCAACACATTGTTAAAGGTGTCAGACAATGGTCGGATTACAACTGATCTGTTTTTGGAGTGGGGGAAGCAGTTTGTGGAAATGCTCCCTAAGGACGACCTCAGACCACATGTGCTACTGCTGGATGCACACACCAGCCATGTATCTAACCTGCTAGTCCTGAGGCTCATGCAGGCTCACAGGTTCATGTGGTCTGCTACCCTTCCCACACCACCCACTGTCTGCAACCAGTGGACAAGTCCCTGTTCAAGTCCCTGAAGCATCATTGGAATGAGGAGGGATGGAGCTTCATGCGGCAAACAGGAGGGAGAAAGCTCCTTAAGGGGGAGTTTTTTTCCTTGTTTGGGAGAGCATGGCAGAAGGCAGCCACAGTCCAGACTGCCCAAGCTGGCTTCAGGGGAACTGGGATGTTCCCAGTAAATCCCATGGCCATACAACCCAGTGTGTATGAGCCAAGTCTGACCACCGAAGCCACTGAAATTGAAGCTGAACAGCTGCTGAAATCAGCTGAAAGGTCACTGCAACCAGCTGAACAGCCTGAACCAGCTGAGAGGCCAGTGGAGTCTGGAGGAAGAGCAGAGCTACCTGAACAACTGCCAAATATCTGTGATTGGATTGAGGCGGAGGAGGCCACTGACAGAGGTGAAGAAGAGGTATTTGTTCCCACTCCAGTTGTTGCCACAGGAGTAGAGAGAGTGACTTTCGCCACACTACTCCCAATTCCAAAGAGAGAGCGAGGCCAGCCAAGAAAGGGGTCCAAACCTCCCTTTTATCACCTAACCAGTGATGAACATTTTTCATACATTGCTTCAAAAAACACACCAAAGATGGTCAAAAGCACAAAAAAACAAAAAACCAAGAAAGATGGTGAGGGCAGGTACAAGCTTGGATGGCCAGGACATTTGCAATATTTGCAAAGCCAGACACGGTGCTAAGAACATCCCAAGGAGAGTGAGGTGGGAGGCATTTGTCAGTGGCTAGACATCAAGACAGTCACGGCAAGTGAAAGCCTCCCCATCTTCAATGATGCCATTCTCCTCACCACGTTTCATGGAACCAGTCTCGCAAACCATGCACATGATCCAATCCTCACTCTCCTTGGGATCATTCTTAGCACTGTATCTGGCTTTGCAAATATTGCAAATGTCCTGGCCATCCAAGCTTGTACGTATTCCAGTGCAGAATCATGCCTGTTTTTAATGCAGTGCCGCCTAAGGCCCAAAGATCATGAGCATCCAACATTGACCTTCGGCTTTGTCCCTAGTGCACAGAGATTTCTCCAGATTTTCTGAATCGTTGGATGATATTGATATTATGTACTGTAGATGGTGGGACAGTCAAAGTCTTCGCAATTTTACATTGAGGAACATTTTTCTGAAATTGTTCCAAAATTTTTAGATGCAGTTTTACTGATTGGTGAACGTCTGCCCATCTTTACTTCTGAGAGACTCTGCCTCTCTAAAATGCTCTTTTTATACCCAGTCATGTTACTGACCTGTTGCCAATTAACCTAATTAGCTGCAAAATGCTTCTCCACCTGTTTTTTATTAGCAGCAATTACTTTTCCAGCCTTTTGTTGCCCCATCCCAACTTTTTTGAGACGTGTTGCTACCATCAAATTCAAAATTAGCTCATATTTTTCATTAAATGGTAAAATGTCTCACTTTTAACATCTCATATGTTGTCTATGCTTTACTGTGAATAATATGTGGGTTTTTCGAGATTTGTAAATCATTGTATTCTGTTTTTATTCATGTTCTACATAACGTCCCAACTTCATTGGAATTGGGGTTTGTATTTGGGTTATCTCATCCAATAGCCTCTCAGATGTTTGATCTGTTAGCATCAAGTGGCATAAGCTTCTTCGCAAGTGGTTGTATTTTGTTTTTGCTCTTAAAATGTATCGTTTTACAGACTTTGTTAAATCAGCAACTTCTTAATGCTGAACCACTGCTTTTGTAACACAAACAAGATAAATTTTAATTTCTGTCTCTTGATACAAAGATGTATCAAGCAATTTAGTGTTTCTTCTTGGGAAGACATTATTGCACTTCAACAATTACTGAGAATTCAGAGGGTGAAGGATATCCTGCATTGTTATAGAACAGAGAAGTCAGCAGGGGTCACTCTCCTCAAAGAAAATTAGACAGCAGCTGCTTGAGCTGAAAGAACACATGATCAGTTGACCAGCACACAGGTGAACAATTAAAGTAAAAACCTGAAGAAATGAGTGGAGATAGAACAATTAAGCAATTAACATCCCATAGTTCTGAATAGCATTGCATAAAAATGCTGGGGCTGCCCAAATTTACTAAAAAAGTAATTTTCTAGTAATTTTAGTTTTCCCAACTTTTCAAAATTAGAGGTTAATTTTAAACCCCTGATATATGTGCCCAAATACTGAACCTACTTTCAGTCAAAAGGACAATTCAATTAGCCATAATATAAATAGGAACTGTAGCATTTTCTATTTAAGTGAGGGCATGTGTGCTCTACGTGGGGAATGATAGAAGGGTGAATACCGGGAATTGACCTCGACATGGCGGGCGCCTTGCACACTCGATATCCTGTGACGGTTATTCTTTAGGGCCTCTTGGCCCCTCATGCCCGTCTCTCCTAAAAAAAAAAAAAAAAAAAAAAAAAAAACTTTGGATGTTGAACACTAGATTGACCCTTTCGGACCACAGGAAGGTCCTGGAAAAGTCCTGGGTCTTTGCAGTTCACTCTAGACTTAGGTCAGCAAGTTTAATTCTTGACATGGTACAGCTATTTTGTATCCAACTACTTTTGATTTGATTATTGAATACAAGTTTACAATGGTTATTAATGTCATGAACATTTATTGTGAAGCTTAGACCTCAAAGTGACCAATCGAACAATTGAAATACTTTTCGCAATTTATAAGTCACTCGATGACATGATAATATGTTGTATTGGTGAAAACTACAATCATTTTACACTAATTTATTTGCTAGCTAGATAACTCGCAAGCTAGCTAGTGATCTAGCTATGGTCTGATGCCAGCCACATGATTAATGCCTGTTCAAATCAGACTTGGAAATGCTTTACTCGGTTTCTGTGTAGCCCAGCACCCCACATAGTTCCTACAAGATAACATTTTTAATCCTATGGATTTTTTTTTTTTTTGAAGAACAACCATTATTTGGCATTTTCTGACCCATTCCAATTCAATGGCAAAGCAAAACTCAACCTTTTCATTATTTAACGCATTCTTCCAGTCAAAGTCTCAAATCTCCAATTCTGTGCACACTTAACCGTGCAACAAAAACTGGGTGCTGGCTAGGTACTCACATCCAGTTGCCAACTGCATTGCAGAGGCGAAATAGTTGAGCTGGAAACAATAAACCAGTGGCACCTAAAAAGAGTCAGACGCCAGAGGACAGGAGTAGGTCTCCACACCCAGTTAATTAGCTAGCAAGCCAGGTAGCTCTATGGCTAGCCGAGGTAACACCTTCTGATTATCCTCAGGTATTCTACTGCTGTATGAGACAAATTAGGAATCCACTTCAGGCAGTATTACCCTCGAATCATCTTCCTCTCTACTTTCTTATTTCTCCCATATTTGTGTTTGTTCTTTGATGACTGCATTTTACAGAGAAGTCACAGAGAAAGGCTAGCTAGGTAATCTAGCCTACTTGGAAATGTGATTGGTCATATTTCTTATAATCTCTACAAAAGGAAAACAAGTGGGAGAATATATTCCACAATATAAACAGGAAATATGTAACCTATCCACCATCAATTGCAATAAAAAAATTCAATTAACTAACATAGGCCCCCACATATTTAAATGGTTACTAAACATTGACTGACTGAAATCATAAAAATATGACTTCCTACAACTGAGATTTATTTCTTCTCTCGCGTTTTTGACTCTGAAAAACGTAACTTTGAAGTGATTCATTCAGGGCAGTGTTCTCCCTCATGAGAACTGCGTTACTTAAAGTCAATAGAAATTCTTATCTTTAAGACTGCCACAGCAATCCTATCGCTACATTCACAAGTTTAACTTGTAAAAGGATCCCCATCACACAAGGGCTTGTTTCTGCCACTGGTCATCAAGTAATTGAAGATCAGCTTGTACTTTAATTTTGTTCAGTTTCCACAACCTCATTAACTGCTACATATCATCTCTGCACACTCCTGAAACCCGCTCATTTCTAGTAGAGTAGACATTGAAATCAACTGAGTAGACGAATAGATACATTAGCTAGCCAGTTCGTAACCCTGTAAAGACTCATGAGTTACACAATGGGCCACAATGGAAACAAGTGTTTTATCACTTTTTTGTGTTGCCCTGTATATATATATTTTTTTACATATTATTATATTTTTGTATTTATTTACATTGATATATTTAATGGAAAATTATACAAATAAACTCAATTCAATACACGGTTGATTTTTTAAAGATGAGACTTCACTGAGCATTCTAATGATCTCCAATCAGGATCAGTCATGATTTTTCTCCAAACCCTTTGTCCCACAAAGTCGGCAGATGACCACTATCCTTCTAGGTTTTAATAAATTGTTGGAGAGTTCCAGACCCAATTTCAGTGATTTCAGCAATCTCCCTAGCTGTGCTCTTTGCTTGATGCTGGCAAATAATCTGCCCCTCTTAAAACACAGTGACATGTTTTCAATGACCATAAGATATGTCTTCCGACATGGCTTTTTGAGAAATGGGAAGTTGTGCACTGAATCAGTCCAGATAAAGAGAATTATTACCAGCTGAACTGTATTCATTACTGCATTAATGCAATAAGTAGTCAATCACAAGCTCTGATCTGGCCCTCGTCAGGAGCAAAAGATTTCTCCTCCTCTTGACTAGGGCCAGAGAAACACATTGGAGACCCACAATCCTGTAAGTTCTCAATTAAACCCCAATACGCATCAACAGCTCTGCGAGATCTCTCGACTTCAAATGAGATGTTCTCTGTGATGAATAGGGAGATAAACTACGAACGAGAGTGTACTGAGCAAAAGTTTTGTAATTTGTGTAAACTGAAACGTGCACGCTGGCAAAAGTACAATGAAACTCATTTAATTGCAAACGTACCAGACAACAACTTTGGAAATATGAGCAGCCCCTCTCTCCACAGAAAAGGTGGAATAGAATCCTGACCCCATCTACCCCGATCCAACATGAGTCTGCTGTGCAGTACCCTGAGGTTTCACCTGTAACAACTTACACCAGGTTACACAGTCTCACCTGTGCTGCAGTACGGTGACTGCATTGCGTCACTTGTTTGTCTGGGATGCAGTTCTTTGATTGCATCACGTACAAAATATATTGTTAGAACAGAGACAGGGGGGTACTCATCTGCACCCTCCTTTTTGCACCTCCCCAAGGTATAATTTAAAAAAAAAAAAAAAAAACAAACACATCCCTCTGGCCCGATACCCAATAAATTGATCCCCTTCCATACCCACCCATGCATAAGTGCTATCCTGGTATCGTATGGTTACTGCAAGTGCAATTGAGGGTTTCACTTCATTACCCCCTCAATGTACTCTTCATTGGCTGAGGCCACAAGTATGTGATTCATACACAGACATATTTATACGCACTGGAAATATACTGAAAAACATAGCTTCTCCGGATACGTGCTAGCAGGATACAGTTGCTTACTGTACTGACTGAACTCAAAGAGTCTGAAGAACCATTGCAGTTCCTCAGGTGAGTGCCTTTTTCATTCTACAAGCTTCATGAAAGTCTTTCAGTTTTTATGCTTTTTTAGATATGGATAAATCTTAATGCATCATGAGAGAAAATTTCTGTTTAAAGAAACACAAAATATAGAAGACAAAAGGCAAATGTTGTCTTCTGGACAAAGTGCCTGCAATCTCAGAAAACCTCAGGGCAGAGGAATATGTGGTTTTAAAGGGCAGGGACAGGTTTCCCAAAGTGGACACACATTTTCCTGAGTGGAGGTAGTTTTCCCAGAACACAAAGGGCCACGCTAAAGTAATATTGCACCAGCATAAAAGAAATAAATCTTGACTTCAACTTTATTTTGGGCAGATGAAACTGGTTATCAATTTAAATTGGGAAGAAAATGCAAACTATTTAGTAATTAGTGCCAATATAATAAAAAAGATCCAATTAGTGCAAGTAGATTGAATTCATTTTCATAATTCAGGCAGTGTAAGTGGTCAGGATCTTGTACTACAGCATAAGCTGTGACCCTATCTCTGGTTTTATCTCTCTCTCCACAGGACCCAGGAAGTGAGAAACATTACCTCAATTCTTTTGGGTGAGTTAAACCCAAAAACACAATGAGCAGCTCGGCGTTCAACTCCAGCGCGCTTGTGAATCACTCGTCTCCAGGATCCAGACCCCTGCTCTGGTATAAGCATGAAATGTGCGGAGAGTCACCTTACGCATACGTGTTCTCCTACCTGGTAAAGGCTTTTAACATGGCGGTGGGTATTCCCACAAACTTCATGGTGGTGTGGCAGTTGGCCAGAAAGAAGAGTGACTCCTCCACCTCCGATATCTTCATCTTGAACCTGGCCATTATAGATGCTTACTTCTGTTTGATGACCCCCAGTGACATAGCGAATCGCCTACTGTTGAATAACAAAAATATATTGCACTTCCAGCGCTTTGCCTACGGGATGAAGGACACCACCCCACTCTTCCTCACCTGCATTTGCCTGGACCGCTACATGGCCGTGGTCCACCCTATAGTGTTCTCCAGCATCAGGGACAATAAGATCAGGTTCGCTGTTTCCATACTGGTTTGGGGGCTCATGATATCCTATGCACTCACTAAGACCTTAGTCGGGGTGGATTTCACAGTGAAAATCTATAGTGGGCTGATCCTGAGTGTCTTCACCATCATGGTCTTCTGCAACATCTCCATCATCTGGACTCTGAGGAAGTCAGTCGTTGGCAAAGAGAAGATGCACCCTGTGAAGAAGAAAGCCCTCAGAATGGTGGTCATTACCCTGGCCATCATAGTCTTCACCTACCTCCCTCCAGTGGCTCTTTTCCCCTTCGCAGAATATTACAGCTTCTTCGACTACAAGTGCCGCATCAGGGTGATTGTCTTCGCCTTCATGGACCTCAGCAGCAGCATTGAACCCCTGCTGTACATCTCCAAGATGGATCACTGCACTGTTAGACTTCCCTGCAGCTGCTGCAAAAGTCCTCCGCAGGAGTCAAAAAATGAGAGCAGTTGAGCTGTGTCCTTGGCTCTGGTCCTGTACAATTTCCTCCTGAAATTGTGCCACCCAATTATTGGCAGAGGCTTAATTACCAAAAAAAAAAAAAAAAAAAATCCACCTGCTGAGGAAATGGTGTGATACCTTTGTGAAAAAAAAGTTCTACAGATCATGGTTCACCTGCACAGAGCACATGGCAGGTATGAGATTGCGGGGGTGAGCAGATTACTGATGTCACTGTTGTAAGCAAGTGGCCCGTGGTGCTGGTTGGGTGTAGTCAGATATGGGCAAACACTTTTTCCAGGCAGGAAACTGAAAAATGATTCCTTCTGAACAGGAGAAAATACAAAAATTATGTACTGATCAAATGAGCTGTAAAATCCAAAATTATACTTTAAGTAACCATGCTGAATCAAAACAAAGAAAACCGAACACAGGATGGGAATCCCTCAGTGTCAGGTCTGTAAACATTTGCCACTCATTGAAGGTAATCTAACTCAAATGAAATATTTCCAGCAATATTAGAAAGGGTTTTGATAAGACTGAGGTGATAATTGTATCATATTGTATGGTGCACCCTAAATAATTGCTAGAAGGACTAGTCTGCATAAAATTAAAGATTGAAATACAAGTAGACATTACATCATATTGAATATTGTTCTTATATTTGCATCACCATTACATTCACCATATTGTTATAATATAAATGTAACATTTACTGTAAATACGCTACCTTCTAATAATGAAAACTGTACACCAAACTGTTATTAAAAAGCTGTTCTGGTCTGCATGTTTCCCATTGTTCATCGTTTGTATGGACATGCTATGTACTACATTGCGAAGTCAATTTAGGTTGTCTCATCCTATAAGCTCTAAATTTTTTTATTTGAGTTGACATCAAGAGGAATAAACATCTTCACAAATGATAGTATTTTGTTTTCCACCTATTATTATTTGTTTTACGACCTTTGTTTCATCAACTTCTTCTTCAGACTGAAATATTGCTTTCATAACATAAGCAAAATTAAATTGAAGCTCTTTTCTAAATACAAAAAGGAGCCATTTTGTATATGCTCCTAGAAACACGTTACTGTACTTTAAAAATTATTGAGAATTCAATAGGGGTGAAGGACACTAAGGTTTGTCATAGCGCCAGGAAGTCAGCAGGGGTCACTAAAGAGCAGTCATTCACAGGGTCAAATTAGGACAGTTAGCAGCTGCTTGAGCTGAATGATACACAAATCAGTTAATCAGCAGAGAGGTGACAAATTAAAGTAAAAACCTGAACAAATGAGTGAAGATGATACTATCAAGAAATTAACATCCAATCATTCACAATAGCATTGCATAAACCTCCTGTGGCTGCCTAAATGACTATAATCTTGTAGCAAAGTTAAAATTAACTTTTAAGCCCCAACTATTTGTGCCTGACTACTTTCAGTCAAAAGGACAATTCAGTCAGCCAGAATATGAATAGGAACAGGAGCATTTTCTATTTAAGTGAGGGCATGTGTGCTGTACATGGGGAATAATACAAATGTGAATATTTGACCTCGGCACTGAGAGGGATTACTTTTTCCAATGCCTGGTGAGGGACTGTTTTTAGGTCCACTTGGCCCCTAATGCCCATCACTCATAGAAAACTTGCGATTTTGAACACAGGATTGACCCATTCAGACCACAAGAAGGTCCAGGAAAAGTCCTGGGTCTCTGCAGTTCACGCTAAACCCAGGTCAGCAAGTTCAATTCCTGTCATAGCACAGCTGAACAGGATATAGTCTTGTCTGCATTAAAAATAAGTTAATCAATAGTTATGTAGGAAAGTCCATACCTCTGCTGGCATTTTAGATGACTAAGTTACAGATGAGTGAAACTGAAAATGTCAGCATAAACATAAGGTGTTGAGGCTCCACTAATAGTCAGATCAGCTTCACAGATATTAGCATAGAGTTTACAGGTGTGAAACCTTACTGGAGGGATGGAGTACCTTTCCTTTATGAGATATTCCCATATTTGGTGTCATTATGATGGTGTTGGGGAGCGCTGTCCAATGCGCCTGATGAAAATGTCTCTAAAATCAAGAGAAATTTGAAAAGTCCATTCATCTTTTACTATGCAAAAACCAGTACAACAACAGAATATCTGATATTCTAAGATTCAAATTTAATTTAACATGCTTTATAGGAACACCCCAACCAGTGCCCCTGACCAAGACCTGCAGTTGGTCTCCGGGCGCTGCTCTGTGGCTGCCCACTGCTCCTATACAGGATGGGTCAAATGTAGAGGGCAGATTACCCCATAATAATAATTTTTATTTATTTATTTATTTACATAGAACCTCCTTAGAAGGAGAATGTACAGAGTATAAATTCAAACATTACAGAGCTAAAAAGCCTTAACTAATAATTGAGTGAGAGTTCGCTCCGCGGAACCGGCCACGCCGTATCTGTCCTTGCTTCTTGAAAATATACAATCGATGAGTGCAATGAAGTCCAAAAAAGTCGGCGCAGCCAAGTACCTTAATTTATGGCATTGGTTTAATGTGAGAGTTGAGAGGGACACATATGTAATGCAGCGTGGAAGCTTGAAAAATTTTTAGCAATAGTTTCAGGGCAAATATTCCCTTGTCTATATTCAGTGCTGTGAAAAAGTATTTGCCCCCTTCCTGATTTCTTTCTTTTTTTTTGCATATTTGTCACACTTAAATGTTTCAGATCATCAAACAAATTTTAATATTAGACAAAGATAATCTAAGCAAATCCAAAATGCAGTTTTAAAATGATGATTTAATTTATTGAAGGGAAAAAGCTATCAAAACCTACCTGGCCCGATGTGGAAAAAGTAATTGCCCCCTAAACCTAATAACTGGTTGTGCCACCCTCGACGACAACAACTGCAATCAAGCATTTGCAATAACTGGCAATGAGTCTTTCACATTGCTGGGGAGGAATTTTGGAACACTCTTGCAGAATTGTTTTAATTCAGCCACTTTGGAGGGTTTTTGAGCATGAACGGCCTGTTTAAGGACATGCCACAGCATCTCAATCGGATTTAAGTCCGGACTTTGACTAGGCCACTCCAAAACCTTCATTTTGTTTTTTTTAAGCCATTCAGAGGTGGACTCGCTGGTGTGTTTCGGATCTTTGTCCTGCTGCACAACCCAAGTGTGCTTGAGCCTGAGGTCACAAACTGATGGACGGGCATTCTCCTTCTGGATTTTCTGGGTAGAGAGCAGAATTTATGGTTCCATCAATTATGAAAAGTCATCCAGTTCCTCAAGCAGCAAAACACACTACCGCCAGCATGTTTGACTGTTGGTATGATGTTCTATTCATGAAATGCTGTGTTAGTTTTACGCTAGATGTAACGGGATGCACACCTTCCAAAAAGTTCAACTTTTGTCTCATCAGTCCACAGAATATTTTCCCAAAAGTCTTGGGGATCATCAAGATGTATTTTGGCAAATGTGAGACGAGCCCTTGTGTTCTTTTTGGTCAGCAGTAGTTTTCGCCTTGGAACCCTCCCATGGATGCCATTTTTGCCCAGTCTCTTTCTTATTGTTGAATCATGAATACTAACTTAAAATGAGGCAAGTGAGGCCTGCAGTTCTTTAGATGTTGTTCTGGGTTCTTTTGTGACCTCCTGGATGAGTCGTCGATGCGCTTTTGGAGTAATTCTGGTAGGCCGGCCACTCCTGGGAAGGTTCACCACTGTTCCAAGTTTTCTCCATTTGTGGATAATGGCTCTCACCGTGATTTGCCGGAGTCCCAAAGCCTTAGAAATGGCTTTGCCACCCTTTCCAGACTGATAGATGTCAATTTCTTTGTTTCTCATCTGTTCTTGAATTTCTTTAGTTCGCAGCATGACATGTTGCTTTTTGAGATCTTTTCGCCTACGTCACTTTGTCAAACAGGTTCTATTTAAGTGATTTCTTGATTCAACAGGTCTGGCAGTAATCAGGCCTGGGTGTGGCTCGTGAAATTGGACTCAAAAAATGTGGTTAATCACAGTTAATGCATGATTTAACAAGGGGGGCAATTACTTTTTCACAAAGGGCCAGGTAGATTTGGATAGCTTTTTCCCCTTAATAAATGAAATCATCATTTCAAAACTGCGTTTTGTATTTACTCGGGTTATCTTTGTCTTATATTAAAATTTGTTTGATTATCTGAAACATTTAAATGTGAAAAATGTGCAAAAAAGTCAGAAATCAGGAAGGGGGCAAATATTTTTTCACGGCACTGTAGCTCTGTGGCTACCTAAGGTAGCACCATCTGATTGTCCTCAGGTGTTCAACTGCCACACATCGCACAAGGAGACAGAACAGGAATCTACTTTAGGCAGAATTGCCTTTGACTCCTCTTGCTCTCCACTTTCCTCTTTCTCCCATTTCTGTGTTCATTCTTTGATGACTGCATTTTCAGAGAAGTCAGAGAGAAAGGCTCACCAGATAATCTCAATAACCTACTTGTACATTTGATTGGACATATTTCTTATAAATCGCTACACAAAGAAAGCAAGTGTGAGGATATTTTCCATAATATAAACAGAAAACATGCAGCCTATCCACCATCAATTTCAATAAGAAATTTTATTATCTCACATAGGTCCCTGCATATTTCCATGATCATTAAACGTTGACACTTAAATCATAAAAAGTTACTTCCCATGGCTGAGATTTGTCTTTTCTGTCCTTTATAGTGCTGAAAACTGTGACTCTGAAGTGATTCATGCAGAGCAGTGTTCTGCCTCATAAGAACTGTGTGGCTTAAAGTTCATAGAAATTCCTATCTTTGAAAACCCATGAAAACCGCAGAGTGCCATCGAGATTTCTTGTGCACGAATAAGAACAAGCATAGACCTTTCAAAAACCGTTTTCTTATTTCCAATACACACCTGGATTAAATTATAATTTGAGCCTGAAGATGGGTGTAAAATGATGTATTAGCTACTTTGAGGCCAGATGTGTCAGATATCCAGCAATGTGCCATGACAACAATTTTTCACATGTAATCACTCTTCTTCAAATATGGATTAGCAAACCACATTTCTGTGGGACTTTTTTGGATTGAAGTTTTATTTGTGACAGAAATCTGAGTTTCTTCTATTTTCTTCCCAAAATTCAGATGGTCCCAGCCTTGTTATCCAGGATTGCCATCAGGTGACAGCTTCATGATATGAAACTTTAAGTACCTTAGGGCCATATATCCCCATAAATAGTTTGGTACACTTTGTCCATTTTTCATGAAATCTCATTCAATTTGCCATGTCCATCCCATTTTGGCAGATTTTAGACCTTGTTTTTTTGGCCTTCCAGGAGGTGCTGTGAACAAAATAAAGGGTGTACGACCCTTAAAAATGTACGTTTTTCTGTGAGACATCCATATGAACCTGTGTGCCAAATTTCATTGAATTCTAGGGGGGTCAACTGCGGAAACTTCCTGAAAACTGCCATTTTTCAGACATTGGCTCTTAAGAGTCTGTTTCTTAATCTGAAATGTATCAAAATATTGATAGGTTGCCCATTAACAAATTATGAAAACTTTAAACGCTGTACTCAGTGGCAGGAAGATGTCAACTCGGTTGCAGCTCCCTTGGACAAACATGTAAAAGTATTTCTGAAATTCAGAGGAGTGGTCTGATGCCAGGGGTCAAATAAAGGTCAAAATGCACTCTACAAAAAACTGGAACGTATGTGTTGAGTCATGCTGTGTAGTATTTGCATGTAAAATTTCATATGAATTGCCGTGACAGACATTATAGGCAAATGGGTAAAAATGGCATTTTAAAGACGGCTGTCGAGACATCAATATTTGAAAATAAATTGCAATGATTCAGTAACACTTTGGTGAGCTCATTGGTTGGTAAATTTCTTTACAGTTCCAGCTTCATCTGACAAGTAATTTCAGGGAGGTTTTTAAAGTTATTGATGAAATTTTGGGGCGTGGTCTGATGTTAGCGGTGAAATCAAGGCCAAAATGCATTGAACAGTAAAACCCGGAATATGTGTAGAGAGTCATGCAGCTTCGTACCTAAATACTAAATTTCAGATGAACTGCTATGGAAATTATTGACCAATGGGTAAAAATGGCATTGTCAAGTTGGTTGCCTTGGCTGCTATATTTGAAAACGGATAATAAAAATTTATGCAAACTTTGGCATCGTCATTATTTGGAAGATGCCCATAGTTTCAGCTTCATTGGCCCAATATTTTCCAAGGACGTGTGCACAGACGCTGCTGCAAATAGGCCAAGACATAAGCCCACTGGACCGTTAGTCCAGGTGAGCTAAAAAATGTGTCACATTCCAATTAATTGTGGTTCTCACTGTACATCTGTAAGTGTCTCCTCAAAAATATCACTTATCAAAGTGACAAAATAATGAGAGTTGCAGAAAACTAACTCCATAGGAAGTTGTGTAGAAAGTTACAGAAAAGAGAGCTGAATTTTTTTTGTGCATCCATTACACTATAAATTACATTATGAATGACTCCACAGAATCATGTATGCCTTAAACAGTGGTGTGCGGTCACTTGTTCAAAAAGGCTTCAGTAACCTCACCCTTTTCCGCTCCATTGTCCTCAAGCAGTTCTCGTTCAAGTTCGCCAGATTAACAATCAAACAATTTGACTGAATGACCAAGACCAATCCATGATCCATAACAAGAAATGATAATAAAAAAATGAATGCCTATTGCCAACATTTATATAATTGATACAAAATTGTTAGGGTGGAAACATACATGCAAAAAAACCTCAACTTTTCCTGACTTCGCAGCAATTATTTTTCCCATCACTCAGCTGCGCATCGTATCTAACAATGCCCTTTAGCCGTGACTACATTCAGACTATAGAACGGATTCTCGTGAGTTATGAGCCTCACAAACTAATTTACGCAAAGTTGTGCTGTTTCATGAGCTACACGGGTGCAGAAATTATGAAGACGTTGATATTTTACGTAGTCATTTATGTGCGGAAGAAAACGCCTTATAATTTTGTGGGGCAATGTATAACAAGGTTTTCAAAAATAAATTAGACTCTCGTCAGTTTTACCAATTAGTCTGAGCCACTGTTGCTAATTGGGAGAAGTAAACTGCGAGAGGCTTAGGTCATTAAGCAGTGAAAGGTGAGGTTATTGCTGGCCTTTGTTTCTGCTGACGGATCGCCACTGGTCTAAAAGCATTATGAACGATGGCATGATCAGTAATAACAGGAGGGAAGACACACAAAAATTGTACTTCCATCTGTTGCACTACTGTACTCACTAGTCAGAATTAACAGCAAATTCCCAAGTCTACATCCAGGATCCACCAGCTTCAATAACACCCTCATTCCTGGATCCACTAGCCACTAGTACTCTGCTTCTCCCACTGACAGAGCTTATATGAGTGGGAAGCGATCAAAAGGACATGGCCATCCCATGTGCCCTGCTACCAAGAAAACAAATGGAGGAACGAGAACAAAATTAAGTTTTTATTCAAATAAATCCCCTTCAATTTTACAAATATTTGATGGTTCATTTTTAATCTGCTGTTTTTCTAATCCCGGTTTTTTGAAGTTCAGGGCCTGTGGCTACAAGTATCGCAGTGCAAGCCTGTCAGTACTTTACAGGCTGTGGGGAGACACATTGTTCGACCTTTGTTGTAAATGATAATTGCAGATAAATTAAATGGGTTGGGGGTTATTATTAAAAACCTATATAAGGATCCACTGATATTTCCCATTCAGATCTGGCCCTTGTGAGGAGCAAAAGATTTCTGTTCCTCTTGATCAGGGCTGCAGAAACATACAGGAGACCTACAATCCTGTAAGTTCTCAATTCAGCCCTATTACTCATCAATGACTTGGCGAGATCTCTTGACTTCAAATGAAGTGCACTCTGTGAGGATTAGAGAGAAAAAACTACAAACTGGAGTATACTTAGCAAAAGCATAGTAATTTATTTTGGGTAAACTGAAACTAACACACTGGCAAAAGTACAATGAAATTAATACCACTATCATTATTTCAGACTTCTTTGGAAATATGATTTGTCTGAAATGCATAGCTTTTTCCTCCCAGAAGACATGGAAGAAAATTCATAACATGTCCCAATACGTGCGTCTGCTGAGCTGTACCTTGAGGTTTCACATGTAAGACCTTACACCAGGTTACACAGTCTCACCTGCGCTCCAGTAGTCCGACGGCATTGCATCACTTGTTTGTCTGGGATGCACTTCTTCGATTGCATCACTTACAAAAAATGTTTTGTTAGAACAGGGCTGGCAGATACTCATCTGTTCCCTCCTTTTAGCACCTCCTCCATTTTAATGCAGGTATAGTTTTTTTAATTAAAAAAACAAACTCATCCCTCCAGCCCCATGCCCTTTATATTGATCCTGTTTCATATCCATCCCTCCAGAAGTATCAACTTGGTATTGTTTTGCTGCAGCGAGTGCACTGGGGGGCTTCAACTCATCGCCCCCTCAATGTGCTCAGCATTGGCTAAAGGCAAAATTATGTGATTCATACATTCATGAATTTACATGCACTGAAAATATTCTGGAAAAAAAACATAACCCTCCTGGATCCTGGATACATCCCAGCAGGATACAGGTGCTTACTGGGCTGCCTTGCAGTTGAGTTGCAGGTGAGTGTCTTATTCGTTCCACAAACTTAATGAAACAGTCCTTTAATTCTAATTTTTTTTAGATATGGATACACCATAATGCATCATGAGTGAAAATTTCTCTTTGGAGAAACACAAAATATGGCAGACATAATAGGGTCATTCCAATAGGTACCTTTTGGGCCATCATGGTCTCAGATTTTTTTCTCACTTTGTATATTTGTTCATTTGAACTCAAATGATGGGTATCTCCAATTTTTTTCACAAACGGCCCACCGGTATGGATTTTCTGGGCCTCTGAAAAATGACCTGTAGGGGGCGCTTTTCAAAACATGCTGTAGAAAAAGTGTTATATCTTTGATTCTATGACAGATACAGATCTGGAAGGTGGCTTGAACCTTGACATGAACCTTGCTCTGGGCTGGCAATCTTAAAAGTTGCATGTACCAATTGTGAATGCCATGGAATTTAAGGTCAAAGAGCCCAAGTTTAAGGGCCTGGCTCGCCCCCGGGGGAAAGTTGCACTGATACCACTTTGCACCTGAGCAGTGTCGAATGACCTGAATTACACTGCTGTGGCCCAAAAATCCAGCATATAGGCCTGTTTCCCAACAAAAAGCTGGCCTAAAAAGTTGTAAAAATCATTGTTTTTCCTTGCATTGAAATGTACATTGCAATGTACTATTATGTGCTGGAAATAAAGAACCCCGCTTGAACATCATGTGGGTTACTTTATTTGAGCTGAAAACCTGATATTGATATTTTTTGCAATTCATTCCGTGCCAAGTGGAAACACACCTCGGCCATCATGATCTTGGATTTTCTTTAACTTTCTTTGTTCATTTTGGCCCAAATAATGGATATCTCTGATTTTTTTTCGTGAACTGCCCTCTGGTATTGGTTTTAAGGACCTCGGAAGAAATGGCCTATAGGGGGTGCTTTTCAAAACATGCTGTGGAAAAACCCTTATATCTCTGGCCCTATTACTGATACAGGTCTGGGATTTGGATGGATTTGTAATAAGAGGCTTCCTCTAGCATCATCATCATTTACAATGGTTGTATCTGTTCTTTTTTCCATGCAAACTGTGATTGGGCAAATTTGAGATTTTTCACTTTTTGTGCCTGTTTTTGTGGTGAAAAAAGCCTATATACTGGACTGATGGTATTTTCCAGTATAATTCAGGTCACCTGACATGCAACAGGTGCAAATTCATAATGATGCCACTTTTCCCCGGGGATGAATAGACCCCTTGAACTTGTGACTTTTTCTGTTGTAAGCAACTTTGAAAGGGTTAATCTGATAAACTATTATGTTCTGATTTAATTCTTTAAGAAAAGTGTCAACCATCTATCTGAAATAAAAAGTTTCTTTTGTCGCTTCTTCAGTATCACCAGTAATTGGTGAGTAATAAGGGTCAAAAAAGTGGGAAAAATCTCAAATTTACCCAACTTCAAACACAGTTTCCATGGAAACAAGAACAGATACAACATTGTAAATGATGGTGGTGCTAGAGGAAGTCTCATATTACATATTCATCCAAACCCCATACTTGTATCAGTAATAGGGCCAAAGATATAAGGGTTTTTCTACATCATGTTTTGAGAAGTGCCCCCCACAGGGCATTTCTTCAAAGGTCCATAAAACCAATACCAGAGGTAGTTTGCAAAAAAAAATCCGAGATATCCATTATTTAGGCCAAAATGAACAAATAGACAAAGTTAAAGTAAAATCCAAGACCATGATGGTCCAGGTGCATTTCCACTTGGCATGGAATGACCCAATAGGCAAACCTTGCCTTTTGGGCTAAGTGCCCGCAATCTCAGAAAACCCCAGGGCAGACGAAGATGTGGTTTTAAAGGGCAGGGACAGGTTTCTCGGGCAGAAAATTTTATAAAGGTAGACTTCCAAGAGCTGAGGTAGTTTTCCCAAAATACAAAGGGCCACCCTGAAGTAAGTACCAGCTCAAAAGAAATGAATTTTGATTTTAACCTTACTTTGGGCACATGAAACTGGTTATCAACTGAATTAGGAGAATGTGAGATATTTAGTAAAGTTAAGGTGGTGAGGATCATTGTACTATAGCATTAGGTGTGACCATATGTCTGATTTTTACCTCTCCTTCCCCAGGATCCAGAAAGGGAAAAACATTACCCCTAATTTCTTCTGAGCAAGTTACACCCAATTACGCAATAAGCAGCTCTGGGTTCAACTCCAGCATGCTTGCTAACCACTCGTCTCCAGGATCCAGACCCCTGCTCTGGTATGAGCATGAAATGTGTGAAGAGTCACCACACGCATTTGTGTTCTTTTACATGGTGAAGGTCTTTAACCTGGTAGTGGGCTTTCCCACAAATATTATGGTGCTGTGGCAGTTGGCCAGAAGGAAGAGTGACTCCTCCACCTCAGATAACTTCATCTTCAACCTGGCCATTGTCGATGCCTACTTCTGTCTAATGACCCCCATAGACATGGCGAATCGCCTACTGCTGTCTAGCGGCGATGTATGGTACTTCCAACGTTTCGCCTACGGCATGAAGGACACCACCCCACTCTTCCTCACCTGCATTTGCCTGGACCGCTACATGGCCGTGGTCCACCCTATAGTGTTCTCCAGCATCAGGGACAACAAGATCAGGTTGGCTGTTTCCATACTGGTTTGGGGGCTCATGATATCCTATGCACTCACTAAGACCTTAGTCGGGGTGGATTTCACAGTAAAAATCTTCACTGGCCTGATCCTGAGTGTCTTCACCATCATGGTCTTCTGCAATATCTCCATCATCTGGACTCTGAGGAAGTCGGTCGTTGGCAAAGAGAAGATGCACCCTGTGAAGAAGAAAGCTCTCAGAATGGTGGTCATTACCCTGGCCATCATAGTCTTCACCTACCTCCCTCCAGTGGCTCTTTTCCCCTTCGCAGAATATTACAGCTTCTTCGACTACAAGTGCCACATCATGGTGGTTGTCTTCTCCTTCATGGACCTCAGCAGCAGCATCGAACCCTTCCTGTACATCTCTAAGATGGATCACTGCACTGTGAAACTGCCCTGCAGCTGCTGCAAAAGGCCTTCCCAGGAGTCAAATGATGTATGCAGATGAGCTCTGTCCATGGGTCTGGTCTTGTATAATTTGCTCCTAAAATTGAGCCACCCAATTACTGACAGAGACTTATTTCCCCCCCCAAAAAAAATCCACCTGCTAGGCAAATGGTGTGATACCTTTGTAAGAAAGTATGTTTTACAGATCAGTTTCAACAGCACAGGGCACATGGCAGGTATGACATTGCGTAGGTGAGCAGTTTGCTGATGTCAGTGCTGCGAACGAGTGGCCCATGGAGGTGGTGGGGTGATGTCAGACATGGCCAGCATTACAACATCCACTGAGCAGCAAACCGAAAAATTCCTTTTGAAAGGGAGTAAATATTTAAATTATGCACTGATTGATCAAGAAGTAAAATCCAAAATTCTGCTTTCAGTAACCTGGCTGAATCAGGATAAAGAAGCCAAAACATGGGAGTTCTGCAGCGTCAGGTTCGGAAATATTTTCCATTCATTGAAGACAAACCATTTTAAAATAATTAAACATTTTCAGCAATGTTAGAAAAGGTTTTGACAAAACTGAGAGATTAACCATTTTATATAGGGAATCACATATTGTATGGTAAAGCCAAAAAAAAAAAAAAAAAAAAATGGTAAAGGTACTAGTCTGCATAACATTGAAGACAGAAACTGACCTTTCACCATATTTGATTTTTCTTAACTAGACATCACCGTTAACATTCAAAGAAAACATAAATGTAACATTTACCGCAAATACACTTCTGTCTAAGTGGAAACTGTGCACCATTACTAAAAAGAAAGAACAGCTATGCTGGTCTGAAGTTTTCTCATTCAGAGTTTGTATGGGGTCTTATGTGGTTCTCCTCCCAAACAAACCAAGTCCGCACACTCAACCCGGCCTTTGAGTTCGGTGACATAATGGCATTGTTCGAAATAAGCAAATCAGAATGACTGATAAACGACAGTCCTTTTGGGTGTCGCTGTAAAATGTTAAAAGCCAAAAATGGCAGGTACCAAAATTCCTAAAAACTTGTTGATAATGACATTTCTTTTACGTAAAATAAGAAACAAATCGAAGAAAGAGAAAATACGGGTGAATGGGAACTCAATGTTCCTTCAATTTCATGTCGTGTTCTTTCCATAAATACTGCTGCATATTCCTCAAGCATACCGTTTGTGTGCTGTGCAAGATGCTGCCATTTATCAGGAAAGTTCTCAGGAATAAAAAGCCCACTGGAAGAGAACATAAAGGAAATCGAGCGACTTTACCATGACAGCAACTGGCCCCACATCAAATGTCCAACGACCAAAGCGCCAACCGAAGTGCACTGCTCTGTAGCAAGAGAACTTGTGTTTGAGAAAACTTCAACACCGAAGAAACCTGGAGATTCCACCTTTACATATTTTCCTCATGTTAGTGTTGGTTAGCCTCTGTTATAGATGTCTTACATGTTTTGATTACCTCCCGTAACAGTATGTGCCGATAATTTTGAAATTCCGGAACTGCTCTCTGAATGGTTGAACACCAAACCCGGCTCGAGTGCGCAGACGTTGGTGTGAGAGGGAAGCGAACAACATAAGACATCTGCAATGGAGGCTGGTAGCACAGTGCAGGGGCGTATCAAGCTTTTCAAAAGTGTGGGGGTTGTAGTTCGTCCGCACGCGGGGGGGGATGTGTATCTGAGCAAGGCTATTGTGGAGGCTTAACACAAGTAAAATAATAGGATATGGATCAAATGAAACTGAAATATTCACTTGAATATTCTTTGAATATTCAGTTTACTACTGTTATCAGCACAACACAGTTATAGTTAAGTGTATCCAAATTTGCATGACATTATCCAGTTTTTCAATATGTAGCCCACACTCACCAACATTATGCCACACACTCATATTGTTAGTTTACCCACCTCTTTTGCACAACCCTGATTCAGAGGTTAAAGAACTAAATTCTCTTTATTATCAAAGTTATTCTGAGGTAAAAGAATGCCAGCTTGAGACTCTTAACACATGGTTGTGCGTTATATTTCATTAGATGCTATTTGAACTCATTTGCATAAATTGATCTATTGATCAAAATGGCAAGTTTAGCAACAAAGGATGCTTGAGCACCTATCCGCCAGGTGTCAGCAGCTCCTGGTCAACCCTTCATTACGAGAAATCTAATCAAGCAACCCCTTTACATTTTTTTGATACTTTGTGAGTATTGATTGGGACCATCTGAAATAGGCATGGGCAATACAAATGAATAAAATGACAACATTTCTTGAGTTGCTGAGAAAAAAGCGTTTATTATTTTCTAATGATTTTTTGCAGGTAAGTACAGAAGACACAGGCGAAGAGTTTGCCACAAGTCCAACGCCTTTACAGGAAAGGGTCTCAGAGCCACAGGGTCCCAAAAATGGCTGATTTCGGCATTTATCAACAAAACCCATTGTGAAAATTGGGAGGTGAAGCCTGAGGGCATTTTCGAAAATGCAGTCTACTCAGAAATAAACCTGGCCAAATTATCCATTAGGGTACCTGAACAGAAATAATTGATGCTAAAGTCATCAACCCCTTTTCTGAAGTACAGCAGCGCCCCCTAGGCCCTTTTTAATGGAAAATGCATTGAATTTCACCCAATTATGTTCAACAAACATTAGGTTTTGCATTAATATTAAAAAATGGTATGAATGGGTTGCCTGTGAAGTTTTTTTTGGATCAAAGGCCTGCAAAAATGTCAAAATTATCGGTGGGAGGGCAAACATTAACGCTACTCGTCCATTACTATATAAAATGCAGTGAAGTCGCTGATGCCGGCAGTTGTTTGCCCTCCCACTGCTACGAAACGTTCCCCTTCAATAACCCGTGGTGATTAAAAAAAAAGCCTTTTGCACTGTTTTTTTAAATGTCCATATACCCTCCTCCCATGATAGTTTCAATGAGCTACTGTGAATAATTCATAGTAAAACACAGTGACGTGCAGTCGGAGGTTAGTTTGGTGAGGCAGAAACCTCCCCTTTGCTTGATTAGCAATCATACGATTAACTAGTTTAGTAAGACTATTCGGCAGAATGACAGGCCAGCTTAAGTTTCCGCGGCGTTATTACTCAGTACATCGAACCTGAAATGCTCACTAGACAGCAGATTTGCGCGTACTTGCTTCCAGGAAGCCGAAGCAATGTCATCAACAAATATTTAAACAGTTCGACTTATGCAGAGTTCAATGCTTAATCAATATACAATGTATTCTCCTTTAAATACGCGCTTTTACACCCAAACAAAAAGCGGGCGCTTATTTTCAGTCTTCTTTCACAATCCAACTAACAAAATGTTTAAATGATATACAGAATTACCGAGAGCCGAGAATTTTTCCTAATTGATTATCAGATTTCCATCCTCGCAGTCTCGAGTTGAAGGGTATAAGTGAATGAATCTTGTGACCGGTGTTCGCGAGGTGGCATATTTTGATAGGTAGCAAAATTTGTCAGAACACTGGTAGGTTTTGAACGCCTAGCGCTGGTTTATTCCTTGGTATATTTTACCGAAACTTCACAAATAGGGTCACAGGATATTCTGTCAACTAACTATGTAGGTTACAGTAAAAATACACTCACCTTTCTTGCCATTGTTGAGAAGAAGTCACGGCGAACTCGCGACAAACTTCAACAACTTCTGTCGAACTGATTTCACATCCCCTGGCGGTCTAGCTTGGACGAATAGACTCGTAATTTCTCGAATTAGATGGCTGCAAGTCAATCAGGGCCGTAGCTGGGATATCACGTCATCGCGGGCTATTTAAAATCTACCTCCAAAATGGATATTTTTGCCACGCCGTGCACTTGAAAGTTTGTAAACACGGTGCAAATTGAGATCACGCATTCATCCAATGGGCGAATAATAGCTCTGTTCAAATCGCGTTATTGGCCGTAATACGCAGAGTTCATGTATGAAATGCGGGTATCCTATTGAAAAGGTTGCTTTTAATCAAACCATGGTGTTCTTTTTGTATGAAAATGGTATTTACATCATTTTTTTATAAGTTTTCTGAGGCTTGTTTACCGCCCCAGTTCAGCTGTTACGCATTCCATTAGAGTTTATCCAGAACGTTGCCCATGCCTATCTGAAAAGAAAATGATTGAATTTGAAAGGTTTTAAATATTATTTGCAAAATAAAATCTTATAATGGTGCTAAATGGGCTTTTTAATTGTGGTTTGTATCCTGCTAATGTCTTTTTTCGTGTGCCATACAACCATGCATACCTTACATATAAATGACGTAAGTGGTACTACACAAGCGGGATTTGACATTTCATAAAGTTCTGCGTTTTAATTGGCTTTACCTCATTTTCACGCTGTATTACTTCAAAAACGCTAGAAAAACACTGCTGCGATTGACAAAAACATAAGACACCCGAAACCAACGGCAGAATCGGCAAGAATAACGCATCATTTACATTAGGACGATCTGCGTTGACACGAAAACTGAACAGTTAACCACACTTACGCTGACATCATACCGAGCTCGCTATCTAACTTCAGAGTAACATATTTTGGCTCTAAGTGTTTCATTCATGGATAATAATGACAACATAACAACACTGCGACAGCGAATAGGTCTGTATGACATGAACAATGCTGTAAGACTCGGCTTTTGAAAAGTTCGCTGCTAACTTCAAGAGTGTGAAATTCGCGGGCAATGTAACACTAGAAGCTACAAGCTGACTGAGGTGGTTCGGCTGTCTGTCGCAGAGATTAACAGGGTGCCAATTTCATATGTTTCATGATGGATATTAAGTAGATATGACTGCATTACATCTCTGTGGCAGCGAATTTTGCGTCACTAATTTAGTGTGATGCAGTAGATAATTTACATCTGCTACTACCTCACCTTGGGTCAGACCGCTGCCGAATCCTTCTACAGCTCAAAGTATAGGGCTACCACTGTTGTTACTCGAACGCGTACTGATTTGCGGTTCCCTCTTCACCGACGCCAACTGGTTGATTTGCTGTGATTGGCTGGAGGGTCTATCACTCAAATTGAGTGGCCAATGTGTGTAGCCTGGACTACTCTTCGTGCCTGTGTGTGTTGTGGGGTGGTCTACTTGTTCGCAAGTGTCATTCTTTTTACGTTGGCTATTTAATCTTGTTTGTCTCGCAAAAAAAGTGTGGGGGAGGGAATATATTTATTGCAAAAGTGTGGGTGTTGCATCCCCCGCATCTGCAACGCGCCTGACACAGTGGTTAATTGTGCTTGACTGGGGACTGTGAGGTCCTTAGTTCAAGTCTTTGTCATGGCTTCTGTGGCACATTCTTGGGCAAAACACTTCACTCCCACACCTAACTCCACTCAGAGGTGCATAGTTGGGTACCAGCAAATTGTCAGGGAAACCGCACAATGAGTTGGGGGGTGGGGGGATAACCAGCGATGGACTGGCATCCCATCCAGGGCGAGTAGAAATACTCCTTGTCACTTCTTGTCTCTGGGCCCAGAACAGACTTACTCTCTCTCTTTCTTATAGTTTTCAAGAGCATTTTACCTTCCCAGTCAGTCAATTTAGGTTTTTTAATCCAAAAGCCTCTCAGATGTTTGATTTAATTCGACATTGAAAGGAGTAAGCTTCTTAACAAACAATAGTATTTTGTTTTTCACTTAAAAATCATTGTTTCACTGATTCTGTTCAATCAACAACTTCCTAATACTGATATGTTGCTTTTTTAACAAAAGCAAAATTAAATTTCCTTTTTGGATACAAAAAAGAGAAATTTTTGTATATTTTTCAGGAAACACATTATTGCACTTCAAAAATTATTGAGAATTTAATAGGGGTGAAGGGTACCTAGCTTTGTCATAGTACTGAGAAGTCAGCAGGGGTCACTCTCCTCAAAGGAAATTTGAAAAGAACAGTCATTCAGAGTCACATTAGGACAGTTGGCAACTGCTGGAGCTGAATGATACACATGATCAGTTGACCAGAGAAAGGTGACAAATTAAAGTAAAAACCTGAAACAATGAGCGAAGATGATACAATTAAGCAATTAACATCCCATTATTCTCAACAGCATTGCAAAAAAAAAGCTGTCGCCGCATAGGTGACCACGATCTTGTTGAAAAGATAGAAGTTATTTTAAGCCCCTTCTATTTGTGCCAAACTACTAAACCTATTGTTCGTCAAAAGGATGATCACTTACCAGAATATAAATGGGAACAGTAGCACATTCGGTTCAGGTAAGCGCATGTGCGCTTCACATGGGGAATAATACATGCGTGCATAACTGACCTTGACACTGAGGGGGCCTGGCACTTCCGATATCCTGCGAGGGGTATTTTTTGGCCCGCTTGGCCCCTTATGGCCGTCTCACATAGAAAACTTGAGTACTGAATACGAGATTGACGCTTTCAGACCACAGGAAGATCAAGGGTCTTAACAGTTTACGCTAAACCCAGGCACAGTTATATGCAAACATTTGGGCACCCCTGATCAAAATTTTTGTCACTAAGAATAGTTAAAGGAGCCGTATGTAAGAAATGTATGTAGATTAATCATAAAATGGCCCTAATATATCACCAGACATTAAGGAATGATGTTAATTTCAAATACTTATATCACTGACAACAGTAGTCCAGCCAGAATATTCTTATTACAAAAGCGAAGTTGCAGCCCACAACTAATGTTGATGTTTTCATTTTGTGTTTTGGCCTGTTGCGCCACCCTCCACCTATCTCCCAATCACGAAGTCAGTAGCATTTCGGCATCCAGGTTGCCAGTTACCACTGAGCTGCAGCTACCAGCATTCGGAGCACAAATGTCTGACGTTACTAAGCCTAAAAGGCCTCGTTATGATTCCGAAATACGCCATGACAAAGACAGAAACAAAACAAGGATCTGTACAGGACATGCCTTTGAAAGAAGGAGACGGCTGAAAGCAGAGAAGAATTTGAAGACCGACGCCGAAGTTGCTAATTTTCTCCTGGACAGGTAAGATTCAGCTAAGTTTGGCGTCATAATTCTATTTAATTTAGGCACGGACATTTCATATATTCTCTACAGTCGAATAACGTTATGTATGTTCGTTCATGTTACGTTAGTGCGTATGGAGGTGGGTCATCGAATTGACTAGGAAACAAATTGTTTGAGAAATGAAAACCGTGACTCGTTAGTGCTAACATTAGCAATGCATTATTGGATTCCGTTTATCTGACATTATGCTGAGAGGCTGTGGAAACCGTTCCAACATTAGCACAGCCATTATGGCAATATGAAATGTAATTGAGACAGTACATCGGTCAAATGAGTCCTCATTCATTCTTTACGCATATTATAGTATGGACTTTAGTGGGCTGTCCACACAGAAGAGTGACGAGCAAGTTGACCAATATGACCACTGCTAAAGTTAGTTAGTCATTAGTCTCGATCTTCTCTGAACTGAACTGAACTGAACACAACCCTGTGAGAGCAAATCATTGATGATATTGAAACGTAGATATGGCGTAATTTACCCCGCGTTGCTTGCTATGGTAGCTCCGTGTAGTAGACGTTCTTGCTGGATCCCGCAACCTAGCTGGCAACCTCTCGTCTGGGGTACAGGGGGAGGGAATACTGCGCTCTGCAGTATTTTGAATGTGATTGGAGTACCAGTTTTGGCCACAAACTTACATATGGCTCCTTTAAGCAAGTAGAAGATGAACTGATCTCTGAATGGCATAAATTGAAAGATTAAAAAAACTTTTTTTTGACATTTTAAGCAGCATTAGTGTATTACTTTTGATTTGTACAATTCAAGAGTGAAAAAAGGAAATGAGCACTGTGCAAAAGTTTGGGCACACCAAAAAATTTTAGCTCTCGGGTAACTTTGACTATGGTCTCAGACTGTAATTAGCTTGTTAGGGCTATGGCTTGTTCATAATCATCATGAAGAAAGGCCAGGTGATGCAAACTTCAAAGTTTATAAATACAGAGACTCCTCTAACCTTGGCCCAACAATCAGAAGCCATAGGGTCCTCTAAGCAGCTGTCTAGCTCTCTGAAAATGAAAATGAAAATGATTAATGTCCACAAAGCAGGAGAAGGCTATAGGAAGACAGCAAAATTTTTTAGGTTGTGAGTTCCTTAGTTCATGATGTAATTAAGAAATGGCAGTCAACAGAAATAGTGGAGGTCAAGATGAGGTATTTGTTATGGCCCCAATTTGTTATGGCGTCAATTTGTTACGACGTCACGGACAGCAAGGGATGACAGACAAAATTCTTAAACTTCAACAGATTTAATTAAACAAACACTTAGAACTAATCTACACTCTACCCTACTGACCAAGATTGAAATAAAAAAAAAGATAGTTACAGTCCCTTGGTAATTGAGATGGGCTGCTATGTTGCGATGTCCTGGGACAGGAAAATGCTCCAACACAGGCAAAAATCCACAAAAAGCTTCACAGGTCTTGAAAAGGAGTGACAGGTCTGGTCAAATGTATCCTTCCACAATTTCTCCTTGCAATTTCTCCAACTACCCTTCTCTCTCAATTTTTTTCCTTATATACTTTTTTCCAGCCCCCTCTGAGGCATGCCCAGGACATGCCCCAAACCTAGTTCCAGACTGGGCATAACAAAAAAATGTCAATACTGCCATCTAGTGGCTCTTTTTTTTCACATTACATCTGAAAGACAAAGAAAACTTCCCTAGAAAACTACTCAGCGGATTGCTAGAAAGGTAAATCAAAACACCTGTTTGACAACAAAAGACCTTCAGCAAGATTTCGCACTCCATGGAGTCATGATGCAGAGCCTTAAGGTTCAGCGACACTTGCTCAAATATGATTTTCATGGAAGAATCATGAGAAGGAAACCTTTCCTGCATCCTCACCATGAAATTCAGCATCAGGAGGTTGCTAAGGAACATCTGAACAAGGCTGATGCATTTAGGAAACAAGTCCTGTGGACTGAAGTTAAAATAGAACTCATTGGCTACAATGATCAGAGGTATGTTTGCAGAAAAAAGGATGCAGAATTTCATGAAAAGAACACCTCTCTAACTGTCAAGCATGTAGTCGGATTGATCCTGCCTTGGGATTTTGTTGCAGCCAGTGGCACGGGGAACATGTTTCTGGTAGAAGGAAGAATGGATTCAATTAAATTTCTGCACATTCTGGAAGCAAACATCACACCATCTGTAAAAAAGCTGAAGATGAAAAGAGGATGGCTTCCACAACGGATAATGATCCTAAACACACTTCAAAATCCACAACTGACTACCTCAAGAGGTGCGAGTTGAAGGTTTCACTGTAGCCCTCAAGGTCTCCTACCTCAACATCATTGAAAATCTGTGCAAGAGCAGTGCATGCAAGGCAGCCAAATAATCTCAGAGAACTAGAAGCCTTTGGCAAAGAATAATGGGCAAAATCCCCCAATCCATAATTTAAAAACTCTTTAAACTCTGGCACCAAAAAGTGTTTACAAGCTGTGATACTTGCCAAAGGGAGTGTTATTAAGAACTGACCATGCAGGGTGACTTAACACATTTTCATTCATATCAGTTAAATCAAATAGAAATTATGGTTCTGACTATATATTGTTGAGGCCATCAAAAATATAGGGCAGTTTAACATAATGTAGAAAAGGTAGAAACTCAAAATATTCTGTTGCCTATCCTTTGCAAGCAATGACTGGTTGAAGTCTATGACACATCATCACCAGACACTGGGTATCATCCTTGGTGAGGCTTTGGCAGGTTTGTAGTGTGACCAGCTTCAGTTCCTGCTTTTTTCAAGGACTTCTCGCCATCAGACACAACTTCAACTGGTAGAATGCATGTTGAGTTCAGATGTAGTGATTCAGTCAATGATTTTTTACTTTATAGTGGTCAGAAAGTCCTTTGTTGCTTGAGCCGTATTCTTTAGGTTTTTGTTTTCTTGGATAATGAAGTGAAGTTTGGAGGCCTTTAGTTTCATTTCTGTAGATTTCAGAATCCATTTTTCACCCTCTGTCAGCAGTCAAATCTCCAATGAAGACAAGTAAGCTTGTTCCATGGGCAGCCATACAGGCCAAAGCAATAACACTCCCCCTCCATGTTTTAGAGATGAGGTGGTAGGCATTGGATCGTGAGCATTTCCTTTTTTTCTCTTTTTTGCTGTCCTTGTTCAATCACTCTGAGACATGATAATCTTCGTCTTATATGTCCAGAAGATGTCATGGTTTAGGTGGTGTGTGTGTGTTAAAGGCTGTATCAGCAATATGACGTCACTATTGTTGACAGTTGAAACGTTCTCAAAACAAAACAGAGCCGCTCACCCCTCCCCTTCCGAAGCTTGGAACATGAACACGCTTTTCTTAAAGTGAAACTTCTGAGTAAAGCTGCTTTCACACTGGACGCGAAACAAATTTTTTGCGCGACAGATTACATTCAAAGTCAAAGTAAAAACGTGTGTATTCGCGTCTTTGCATTGACTTTGAAAGTAATCTGTCACGCGAAAAATTCGTTTTGCGTCCGGTTTGAAAGCAGCTTAAGAATGGCTCACTCAGCTGGGTAAATGGCCGTGTATAGCTCATTGTGATAACCGCTCGGTAGCAACAATGACAACCATTGCTAGACGATTAATTTACACCATTAGTGCTAGCTACAACAAGGTATCTGACAAGCATCTTAGCTCGGCATTACAAAATGAGTATTAACAACGTCACATAGATCACCACTTTTAGCTAAACTTATCACGCGGTTATACACTGAACAAAAATATAAACGCCCCATGTCAAATTTTTGAGTTTTTATTAACAAAAAACTGGAACCGGATTCGCCTGTGAATAGCACTCTTCTCCAGCGTGCCAGGGCCATCGAACGTGTCGCGTTTGCCCATGCGAGTCGGTTCCGACGCCGAACAGTGGTGAGATCCAGACCACGGTGAGGACGCCGAGCGTGCAAGTTGGCTTCTCGCAGGCGGTTACGGACTGTCTGTGGTGTGATGCGTCTGTTGTGCAGACCAACGGTCTCATCTGCTGTGCGTGGTGCTGATCTGAGCCGATCCCGCAGGTGGACGAGCCTGATGTAGCGATCTTGTGCTGGTGTGGTCACACGTGGCTGACGTGGATGAGGTCGATTTGCAGTACTGGCCGTCTGTCAGAAACAAACTCTCAATAATTAATATTCAGCTGCACAGCGACCGCTCTGGTGGACATCCCTGCATCCAGCATGTCAATGGCTCGTTCCCGCATGACCTGAGACATCTGAGGAATGATGACTTTTGACAAAATTTGACATTTTGGGGTGGCCTTTTATTGTTCCCATTATAAGGAGTGTCTGGGTACTGCTCATTCTGTCTGATCACCGTCTGGAAATGCCACACCCATGTACTGAGTGAAATCACTGCATCACTGAGCAAATGCTCACTGACAGAGAGGTGGATTAAAAATGGTACACAAATCAAGAGAAATATCCCTATTGTACAAGTAAAAGTCAGCAGATGCTCACTTAGAGTTGTTAACTCCATGTGGCATCAACATTTGACATGGGGCGTTTATATTTTTGTTCAGTGTACATTCATCGACGAATTTCAACTCTAAGTACTAACCAGAGAAAAAATGTTATTAGACGAACACAAACTCTGGTTTGATCAGACAGAATTAGCAAACTCACTAGCTTGCCAACCGAAGAGGAAACCAAAAGAGGAAATATCGATCTCTCTACTGTTTGATTCATTCTGACCAGCATGATCTATGCAAGATAGCCTTTCAAAAACAATACACAAGCTTCCCTCAATTTTGCTTGGGATGACAATTTACAATTCACATCCAACCGAGTTAGCACCAGCTCTACTCACCTCAAGTAGAAACAAGGTGACCTGGGCGTCCGAATTAAAACCATTCAACTCCCGGAATTCTCTCCAACGTTGGTATGCTTTCCCTATGTTTATACGGGACTTCGCATAGCTGCGATCGCGTTCCTTTGTCCTCGACATGCACTCGTTCGAGCGTCTCTTTTTCGGTTTAGCTTCCACCATGCTTCATATGAGTGCCACTGCCAGTTCCTTTCCTTGCTCAGTCCCACCCACTTGTTGTGCATGACCACAGAACTGGCGCAGAAGACCCACCCCTGCCCTCCGATTCGTTGGAACACTTTTGTTGATGTTTGGGGGACGCGGGTAGGTCTCCACGAGTTTTTGTATCTTTCTCAGTGTCTACCTGGCTGTAGGTGGACTACAGAGACCGGAGTTTTTCACCGCCCACTCATGAGAGGAGCTGCTAACAGTTCGTGAGGAAAAATCTCCTGTCCGTGACAAATTATGTTTTGGCTCAGAATCGCTGATACAACCTTTAAGGACTTCTCTTTGTGGGTCTCGTCCCGGGACGATATCGAATTCCTTCTCTAGCGGATTCTTTTCCCAGCTGGTTCATCAGGCGTGGGCGGCACGTTCCTCTAAGTCTATATAAGCTGGATGTCCGCCACGCCTCCTTTGCTAGTGTGTCTGATTTCAGTTTTCTCTACAGCCAGAAGATATCTCCAGTAAGGGATTTGTGGCGAAAGTCTTCACGGTATATTTGCGATTTATATTTCTTTAGGAAAATTTCCTTTTTGATTCCTTCCCTATCTTTCTTTGGTGTTGCACCAGTTTGGGTGCTTTGTCTTTCTCAGCTCTCGAGATATTTCCTTATTGCTTTCCCTGTTTGTTTCTCCTCTCTCGCTTTGCTTCCTGGTTCGGATTGTTGGGCATCCTTTTCGGAAGTGCGAGAGCTGTTTCTGTTGCCTCGTTTATATTTCTCCCTGTGGGTATTTAAGTCCTTGCTGGTCCCGTTTTCTCCCACTGCTGCATTTTGCCTCCCTACTCCTTCAGCCATTACAGAAGATTTAGCTCCAGAACTTTAGGGGCTCTTTAAAGTGCTTTTTAGCTAACTTTTTTCTCACTTTTCTGTTCTCCAGTGTCCTTTGTAGTTTGCATCTTGGAGTGCGTTCTCTGTAGTCTAGCAGGTATAGTTTTCGACACGCTAAGACTTTGTCACAACTTCACCTACATCAAGGATTTTGTTTTTGATCTGTTGCACCGATATTAGTGTTTTCTTCACCATATATGGTATTTTCAAATCACCTGATCCAGTGGTCTTCATCTACTGGGTGTTTTGACATGGTTGTTATTCTCTTGTCAGCAACTGAACAAACTGTTGACTTAGGCATGTCCAGCATTTTTGAAATATGCCTGAATAGGCTAATTGATTGTCATTATGAGTTATATGATGGCCAGCTTAACGTGGACCAACACTGCCATTTTCCCCAAGTTGTCACATGTCAAAAACAATCCCAAAATGCACTTGCAAAGTAAAGAATCAAGAGTAGACCTCAACAGCTCTCTTCCACGTTTACTGACCCACAAATGAACATGCCCGCCTGAAAAAACACATTTGAAAAGCCAGTACAACAAATTCAATTTAGTCCAAAAGTCTTGAGATAACAAGATAATTCCTTCTTTTTGTTTTGGTATTCAATGTAGTCAATCGAGTTTGAGAGCAAAAGACATATGACGCAACAGATCCAAATATCAGTTTTCTTTTGTGGTATTTTTACACAGATTTGTGGAAACACTGAGAAAATATTCCATTTTGTATCAGACCAACCAATTTTTAGGTGAAAAAGTATTGGAATATATGACTGACAGGTATTTTTTGTGGCCCAGGTATGTCCTGTTGTGATAATGTTTGAGTTTTCACCACAAGGATCTCCCTTTAGTTTAACATTACCACTTACTCCTTTAAATGTGTCTATTTTTTTATTAGTTCGTACACCTTTCATGTGTTTGTTAACTGCACGCCTTCTCATATTATCAGGGCCCTACTTAATCCTTCTTTCCCACCTCACCTTAGCTGAGCCCTTGATTCTTATTTCAGGTTCCTATTCTGGATCTGCCAGTAATCCTGAAAATTGAAGGGGGGTGGGGTAAGAGCCTGCTTATGGGCTTAAGGACACACTGAAAATGCCCATCTAGATCTAGCAGTCGCGAGAGGCAGAAGTGTTTCTCTTCTGCTAGATCAGAGTAAGCAAAGCATATTGGAGACCTACAAACCTGTAAGTTTTCAATTCAACTCAAACACATAATAACAGCTCAGTGAGAAGTCTCAACTTCAAATGAGATGCTCTCTGTGAGAACTGTAGAGAAAATAACGACTGTCTGGACTCTTCTTGGCAAATGCAAAGAAATATCTTTTGTGTAAATTAAAACTTGCTCACTGGCAAAAACTACAATTAACCTCAAACCATTATAAATGTACCAGATTACGTATTTGGAAATGTGATTTATTTGACATATAGACTTTTTTCCCCCCACAAAAGAGGTGGAAGAGAATCATTACCGTATCCATGAATCTGGCATGATGGGACCTTGAGGTTTCACCTGTAACAACTTACACCAGGTTACACAGTCTCACCTGTGCTCCAGTGGGCTGACTGCATTGCGTCACTTGTTTGTCTGGGATGCAGTTCTTGGATTGCATCACTGACAAATAATATATTCTTACAACAGGGATGGGGGGAGGGGGTCCTCTCCTTCCAGCCACTCCTTCACTTTACTGACAATCAAAATTTTATATCAAACAAACACACCCCTAAAACATCATCCCTTATATGTTGATCCCCTTCCGTACCCACCCATCAGGCTGAACCAACCAATAGTGACCTGTTATTGCATAGCAACAGCAAACACAATTGTATTTTGCACAAAAACATATTAACATGCACAAGAAATATGCTGACAAAAAGCATAACCCTACATGGCAGCAAGATACAGTTGCTTACTGTGCTGTCTGAACTCAAGGAGTCTGTGAAGAGCCATTGCAGTTTCTCAGGTGAGTGTTTTATCCCTTTTGCAACCATTATGGAAGTCAATTGTTTTTTTACATTTTGTTAGATATAATTAATTCTGATATATCCATAAGCGAGTTTCTCTTCTGAGCATAATGTGGCAGACAAAAGGCATACCTTGTCTTCTGGGCAGAGTTTCTCCATTCTTGGGAAACCCCAGAGTACAGAAAGACGCCCGACAGTTTCCTCAATGTGGAGGTAGTTTCCCTAAAGTGGACATGGACTTCACCGAGTGGAGACAAACTTCCCAGAAACCAAAGGGCCAACCTAATACTGTGCCCGCTCCAAAGCAATGAAGTCTCTTTAACTGTATTTTGGGCAAGTGAAACTATTAATAAATTTCAATTAGGAAATCAATTGAAAATATTTAGTAATTAATGTAAATATAATAATGTAAAATAAGGATCCAATTCATGAAAAGGGCAAAAGAATGCATTTACATCATTCAGGCACTATTGTTGATGACTCTTCTACTACAGCATTACACCTGATCATTTCTGATTTTTACCTCTCCTTCCTCAGGATCAATAAAAGGAGAAACGTTATCACTCAATTCTGCCAGATAAATAACAGAGTGCAATGAGCAGCAGAGTGATCAACTCCAGCGTGATTTTCAACCACTCCTCTTCAGGATCCAGTCCCCTGCTCTGGTATGAGTTTGAAGTGTGCGAAGAATCGCCTTATGGGTTTGTGTTCTTCTACATAGTGTGGGTCTTTAACCTGGTGGTGGGCTTTCCCATTAACATGATGGTGATGTGTCAGGTGGCCAGAAAGAAGAGTGACTCCTCCACCTCTGATATCTTCATCTTGAACCTGGCCATCTCCGATGCCTACTTTTGCTTGATGACCCCCATTGACATGGTGAACCGGCTACTGCTCAATAACAGCAATATATGGTACTTACAGCGCTTTGCCTATGGTATCAAGGACACCACCCCCCTCATCCTCACCTGCATTTGCCTGGACCGCTACATGGCCGTGGTCCACCCTATTGTGTTCTCCAGCATCAGGGACAACAAGACCAGGGTGGCCATTGCCATGACGGTTTGGGGGCTCATGTTAGCCAGTGCACTCACAAAGACTATTTTGGGGGAGGAGAGCACAATAAACATCTTCACTGGTCTAATCCTGGGTGCCTTCACCATCATGGTCTTCTGCAACATCTCCATCATCTGGACTCTGAGGAAGTCGGCCATTGGCAAAGAGAAAATGCACCCTGTGAAGAAGAAAGCCCTCAGAATGGTGGTCATTGCTCTGGCCATCATAGTCTTTACCTACCTCCCCCCAGTGGCTCTTTTTCCCTTCGCAGAATACTACAGCATTGTGACCTTCAAGTGCTACATCACTGTGGTTGTCTATGCCATTATAGCCCTCAGCTGCAGCATTGAGCCCCTGCTGTACATCTCCAAGATGGATCAATGTCTTGCTAACGTGCACTGCAGCTGCGGCCAAAGGCCTTCCACTGAGCCACATAATGTGAGCTCATGAGCTGTATCCTTAACTTTGTCTGCATCAGGTTACATCTGCTTTTTAAATGTAAAGAGTGAGTTCAATAAGCTTAAAGAAAAGATCTGCACAATGGACAAATAGTTTGGATACATTTAGAAAAATGCTAGTGCCGTAGTTTTGCCTAAAGAGAACAGTAACCTTCCCTCTACGAGATATTCCCACATTTGGTGTTATTATGATGGTGACGGCGAGTGCTCATGATTGTTCCAAAATCTCCTGTATGCGTGAAGTTGGTTTGAGATGTCGTGACTGTTAAAGCAGTGGCCTATGCTCAGGGTCATTTTCATACTCAAAAAAACTACTCAATGACCCCTTGTACCCTACGGGGCTTGAGCCATTGTCGTCCTGGAAGACACCAGTCCAATCATGGTAGGAATGCTTCATTATTGGACATACTGTGATCACGTAGAACTCTTCTCTGATTTGCAGTGAATCCTCTGTCTTTCAGGAGAGAAGCGGAGTCAAATTATGCAAAGAAAATGAACAAACATATTTGCATTTTTTATGTTAAGGCACACATATTTAAAGCAGTTTTTCACCTTTAATTCTTCACTGATTAGTATACTCTCCTTTCAGGAAATAAAAGAGCCTGACTTTTCCAGCATGTAGATGGTCCACGCCCGATGTGCTATCGGTCAACGCATGATTTGACCTGACACGGGAAGTGGCAGGACCCAAAAGTAGCACAATCAGAACCAGTGAAGGTTTACTGATTGGGCAGGTTTTATTTATTAAAGAGTTATGGTAACTGGAGAGCTTCTTCGCTCCTCTGATTTCTCTTGGTTGCCGTAGCTGTTCGAAGCTGGAACCCTGGCTACATATCGATACTGACAGGGTCTTCTTTTTCCAGGCTGTTTTCAGTGCCTCTGGTACATGTTTCATGAGGTAAAACTTCACTCCAGAATGTTTGCATGATCTCTCCTTACAAATGCCTATTGTACAACAGTAACAACCCATCTAATCTCGAAGAGACTTCTCCCTTCACGATAGAAATGTGCCGACATGACTTTGCTTACCGCTTGATAATACAACCGCAATTCTGTAAATGTTGCCACATTATTGAAAATGCAAATAAGATCAAAAAGGAGTTCTTTGAACGTTAATTCCCCTTCTACTATACTGAAAACACTTCAACAACGCATTTCTCAACAACGCATTATTTGATGCTATAATTTGTGAATTTAATTGTTGATGGAAAATATTGGCTTAGTTCAAATATGACTGCAACAGACTTAAGAAAAAGTTGGCTTTGGCCAATTTATCACCAATAATGATGTGACAAGTTACATTAATAAGGTGATGTTCAACAGATGAGATAATTGTGCTATAGTTCAAACGGCCTGGTCCGTCATGATGGGTTGAGGCTCACCAATCTACAAACAGATGTAAAAGCTTATCATGTATCATCGTGAAAACAATGTTCCCCAAAGAAAAACTGGTAGTATTTTGGGCATTTTGGCTTCAAGGGCGAGGCCAATAACAACTAATGAATGTGCGCGATCGGGACGCTGGTTGGCTCACAGCTAAGATATTCGTCAGTGAGCCCAGTAGTCAGGAATCCCAGCCACACCATTACCAGCTATGGTCAGAGGTCCGCATGGGCGAATCTATAATTGGCACAGCCTACCCAAGGATAATTGGGGTTAAGCTGGTGAAAATTTGGTAGTTCATTGCTCTGTAGCAGCCACTTCTGGTCGGCCAGACAAACGCAGCTGTACAAACTAAACTGTATGCTGACTACGTGATCCTTCGACTGCATAGTCTAAAGAAGTGAGGGCTATTCCTCACAAGAGTCAGAGGAATTGCGTGCCACTGCATCTTCCTCCTGAGTCGAAGGAGCAGGTCGCTTTGCGGTGGGCTAGTCGGTTCATCTGTGTTCTGAGTGGGGAAAAAAGGGGAACCCCCCCCAAAAAAAGATGAATGCGCGTGATCTCCAATCCCTTAAACGTCACTATCTGAAGAAGTGTGTTAACTTTCAATGATGTGTTAACTTCTTTGATACTGGGGTTGTATATGAAAGCAGAGCATCTGCTCAGGGAAAGGAAAGGAAAGGAAAGGAAAGGAAAGGAAAGGCTTTGAATGTAGCAGGAAGTCTGTGAAAAAGAGACTGAACTGGAAGGGTCTGGCTCTTATTTCCTGAAAGGAGAGTATACTAATCAGTGACAAATTAAAGGGGGAAAAACTGCAATAAATATGTGCCCTAACATAAGAAATGCAGAGGTGTCTGTTTATTTTCCTGGCATAATTTGACTCCGCTTCTCTCTTGTCAAATAAATCATATTTACACGTTATCCGATACATTTATAATGCTTTGAAGTTAATTGTAGTTTTTACCAGTGAGTGATCTCACTGAGCTGTTACTGTGTATTTGAGTTGAATTGAAAACTTACAGGTTTGTAAGTCTCCAATATGCTTTGTTTTCCCTGCTCCAGCGGAACAGAAACACTTTTGCCTCTCGCGACTGCTTGATCTAGATGGGTATTTTCGGCAGGTCCTTAAGTCCGTAAGCAGGTTCTTAATAATTACCCCCCACCCCTTCATTTTTCAGGATTACTGGCAGATCCAGAGTAGGAACAAAGTTAAGTTTTACCTTGTATCTGTGGATTCATCAGCAAATGTTGTTGACAGACCAAGGTTTACAAATGTGTTGTTGAACCCATGTCACGATATCTACTACAGTCACAACTCTTCTTCAGACAGTGACATTCAAGGGATTGCAGATCACGCGCGGAACACAGCCAAACCGTTTAGCTCACCGCAAAGCAAACTGCTCCCTTCAACTCAGGAGGAAGATGCAGTGGCACGCAATTCCTCTGACTCAAAAGAGGACTAGCCCTCGCTTCTTTTCAATATGCAGTCACACCACCAATTACATGCTGCCTATGCTGTCGGAGGATCACGTTGTCAGCATACAATTTAGTTCGTACAGCTACATGCACCTGGCCAACCAGAGGTGGTCGCTACAGAGCGATGAACAAATTTTAACCAGCTTAACCTGGCCAATTCAGGCAGGTTGTATTTATTAAAGAGTACAGTAAACTAGAGGGCTTCTTTGCTCCTTTGATTTCTCTTGGTTGTCGTAGCTGTTCAAGGACAGGAACCCTGGGTAAATATCGATACTAGCAGGATCTTTTTCCTCCAAGCTATTTTCAGCCGCTCTGGAACATGTTTCACGTAGCAAAACATCTCTCCTTCAGAATGTTTGTATGATCTCTCGTTACAAATGCCAATGGCAAAGCTGTATTGAACCATCTCTTCTAACATCACTTGTGATCAGTGTCAAATTTGACGCTGCATATAAACCAACTCGGTCCACCATTTTGAATATTCAATATACCCTTGACCTCTGACTGAGCCCATTTGACTCAAGTTTGCACATTTTGGTGCTATATCACTGAAGTAACCACAACATTAAAACCACCTGCCATATACTGTGAAGTTCCACCTCATGCTGCCAAAACAGCTATCAAACTGGCGTCCTCTAAAATTCCTGGACTTAAGGTTTCCAAACAGAATTTCCCAGAGCACCACACTTCCTGCAGCAGCTTTTCTTCTTCTCGCAGTGCACCACGGTGCCATCTCTCCTCACCACATAAATGGTGCGCATGTACCCACATGTACCTGACCAATGCTCATGATGCAAAAGAAAACGGGACTCACAGGAGCACGTGATCTTCCGACCTTCTTCATTTGCTCAGAGGTCCAGTTTAGAGGCTCATTTACCCATGGTAGATGCTTTCAGAGGTAAACCGGGTTAGAATAGACATTATAGCTGGTCCGCAGCCTCAAAATGCAATACAAAGTAAGGTATGATGTACTGTGTGCTGTGAGATGTTCCCCATACATCATTAAAAGTCTCAATAACTGGTGCCTACGTAGCCCATTTGTTGGTTCAGACCAGCCTGAATAGCCTTAGTTGCCCTTGTGTGCCAGAAAGCCTTGGGGGCCCAACACCCACGTTGTTGGTTCGTCGTCTGTCTCTCCTTGGATCAGTCAGAAGGTATTCACCCCTTCTAAATGAGGGCACCCCAGAAACCTAGCCACTTTGATGCGGTGACCCACTCAGCTAGTTATAACAATTTGACCCATGTCAAAGTCACTCAGGTCCCATTTCACCCCCATCCAACATGCTGAGTATGAGAAGGGATTGTTCTCTTATGACCTCAGGTCTGACTGCAGACCTAAACATGCACCCTTTTTGCAAGACAATCAATATCACTTGCTTCATATGTGAGGAGTTTTTATGTTTTGGGTCACTGGTGTAGATGGTCCACGCCTGATGTGCTATCGGTCAACCATGATTTAACCTGACACGGGAAGTGGCAGGACCCAAAAGTAGCACAATCAGAGCAAGTGAAGGTTTACTGATTTTTAATGACTTCAAAGCAGGGGTAAACAGAATGCAGTGCAGAGAAACTTGATACAGAACAAGACCTGGAGCTTGTGAGCTTCTTGAGTGAAGCTCTTCTGGCAACTTGAGGGAGCAGGCGCCGATGGCGGGAACCAAGCCCAGGACACCCACACTGCAGGCGGGAGAGTTACCACTGGGCCACCGGAGCAGGCTGGCTTGAGGCTCAGCAGACTGGGTCGTATCCACACAGACAGGTAGAGGAGTAGCAGGACGGGTGGCTTGGACAGGGGCTTGGAAAACGGCAGACAGGAACCAGGAAGCACACAGACAGAACTCAGAGTCAGAGGTAGAAGGCAATCAGGTTTACCGGGGCAGGAGTGAGAGGATGTAGTCAGAGGCAGGCAGAGTCGATGCCAGGAAGTCAGACTGAGGGTAAACGCTGGAAAGTAGTGCACGCTGCAACGACAATCTGGCAATGAGTTAGTGAAACAGAGCTGCTTATATTTCTGATAGGACCACTTCGTCAAAAAAGAAAATATTTATTGGCAGCATACAATCATACATTGAGTTTGGTGACATGGCTCTGTTATGAGAGATCCCTGCCCGTCCGAACGAGGAACCGAAGGCAGGGAGCTGCTAGTAATCCCCCTCCAAGGAACAGAGCCACAGCAGCAATGACCTCACGAAAGAGACATTGCTATATAACGAAAATCTAGACAAAGAGAGCCGGGTTAATGAATACAATAGATCGGTGGAGCTGGGGTGGAGGAGGGTTGTTGAGCGAGCGCACAGAGGAACAGCTTCCCGATGGCGACCTTAAGTAAAGTAGCATATTACCAGCTAAGCAATCATCAGGCAGCTAGGTCAGATGACAGTCATCTGCACTCAGGTGACTCCCAGCAGGAAAAGCTGCTCCTCTGTTAGCAGGCTTGACTCCATGGCCTATCAGAACTTCTTCATTTCTGATAGGACCACTTCGTCAAAAAAGAAAATATTTATTGGCAGCATACAGGCATACAATCATACATTGAGTTTAGCGACATGGCTCTGTTATTAGAGATCCCTGCCCGTCCAAACGAGGCACTGAAGGCAGGGAGCTGCTAGTAATCCCCCAACAGAACCATGCCAGCAAGGCCAGATGAAATGCAGAAACATTGAGAAGCAGTAGATGCGTAGTGGTCGCCTGGCGGCTGACAATTTCTCTTGAAGCCGATACAAGAGAAATACACTATATGAGTGTGCTATCTGTCATCACAGCCCGGCAGTTGCCATGATTTCTCTTGATGTCAATACAAGAGAAATATACTATGTGAGAGTACAATGTGTTGTGACAGCACGGAGGCTGGCACAATTTCTCTTGATGCTGATACAAGAGAAATATTCTATACGAATGTTCTAAGATTGACAGCCTGGCGGCTGGTACTCATTTCTCTTGATGCCGATACAAGAGAAATATTCTATATGAATTGTATTATGTGTAGTGACAACCCGCCGGTTGGCACGATTTCTCTTGAAGCCAAGACAAGAGAAATATACTATATGAAGTGTTTTACGTGCAGTGACAGCCCGGCAGCTGGCATGATTTCTCTTGATGCAGATACAAGAGAAATATATATTCAAGTCAAGTTAAGTCAACTTTATTTCTATAGCACATTTGAACACAACAAGGTTGATCCAAAGTGCTGCACAGTTCAACATACACAAAAAATACAAATAAGAGAAGAGAAATAAAAGAGGCTGAACAAACACAGTACTAAAAATAGATAAAATAGCACAGAAAATTCAAATCAAGCAGTCTGAAAAGCTAAGGCATAAAAATGAGATTTTAAACGAGATTTAAAAATATCTATAGTGGGAGATGATCTGATTGCGAAGGGGAGGCTGTTCCAAAGCCTGGGTGCAGCGACAGAAAAGGCCTGATCACCTATAAGCTTCAGCTGTGATCGCGGAACTGAAAATAAAAGGTGGTTTGATGACCTGAGGGACCTTGGGGCAGAATATGGGATAAGAAGATCACCAATGTATTGTGGTGCAAGACCATGAAGTGCCTTAAATGCGAAAAATAAAACCTTAAAATCAATGTGGTATTTGACCGGCAGCCAGTGGAGTGAGGCCAGGACAGGAGTGATGTGATCCCTCCTCTTTGTACCAGTTAAAAACCTTGCAGCCGCATTCTGCGCAGCTTGAAGCCGAGACAAGGAGCTTTGTGATACCCCCCTATAAAGCGCATTGCAGTAATCCAAGCGAGATGTAATAAAGGCATGGATCACGGTCTCCAAGTCCCTGGGAGTTAAAAGTGATTTAAGCTTGGCTATCATGCAAAGCTGAAAGAAACTGCCTTTAACGACAGCGCTAATCTGCTTGTCAAATTTCCACGACGGTTCAAAAACTTCGCCAAGATTTTTTACATGGTCCCGCAAGTTGCCGGAAAGAGGGCATTACTGGCTACTAACTATAGGAACAGAGGGAGGAGGTCCAAAAATGATGACATCAGTCTTTTCCTCGTTAAGTTGAAGGAAGTTGTTTGCTAACCAATGTTATGGCCCCAATTTGTTATGGCGTCACGGACAGCAAGGGATGACAGACAAAATCCTTTAAGTTCAACAGATTTAATTAAACAAACACATAGAACTACTCTACACCCTACACTACTGACCAAGATTGAAAAGAAAATTTAAAAAATAAGATATTTACAGTTCCCTGTAATGGAGATGGGCTGCTCTGTTGTGATGTCCTGGGACAGGAAAATGCTCCAACACAGGCAAAAATCCACAAAAAGCTTAAAAGGTCTTGAAAAGAGTGACAGGTCTGGTCAAATGTATCCTTCTTGCAATTTCTCCTACTACTCTACTCTCTCAATTTTTCTCCTTATATACTCTTGTCCAGCCCCCTCTCATTTCTGGGACTTTCCCCTCTGGGCATGCCCTGGACATGCCCAACCTAGCTTCAGACTGGGCTTCACAAAAAAAAAATGTCAATACTGCCATCTAGTGGCTTTTTACCACATTACACCTCCATTCCAAAAGGGAAAAATTTTGACTTATAAAGGCAAAATTTTTCTTTTCAATACAAAAATGGTTAAGTAGACACTTGTATATATATACATATAATACAATATGCTAATAAACACGTGATATATATACACATACTCAAACACGGGATAAGCAATCTGCAATTACATTGTCAGTACCCTTTACATGCTTGATTTCCAAGTCAAACTCCTGCAAAATCAAACTCCAATTCAACAATCTCCGATTTTTGTTTTTCATCTTACTCAAAAACATTAACGGTCAGTATATACAATCATTGGCTTTTGCCCCGTACAAACATAGACCTCAAAGTGTTGTAAGGATAGAACCAGAGCCAACAGCTCCTTCTCAATTGTGGAATAGTTCTTTTGGTGGCGATTGAACTTCCTGGAGAAGTATGCCACAGGATGCTCAATGTCATCAGAGTCACTTCTCTGTAGGAGAACAGATCCACAAGCTTGGTCGCTAGCATCGACCGCTATGGAGAACGGTTTGTTGAAGTCGGGAGATTTGAGCACGGGGAAGTGACACAGCAGAGACTTCAGGCGATCGAAGGCTCTTTGGCATGCTTCATCCCAAGTGAACTTCACGCCTTTCTTCAGTTGGTTGGTGAGACTGAGAGCAATCTCAGCAAAGTTCTTGCAGAACTTGCGGTAGTACCCGATCATTCCAAGGAAGCGGTGCAAAGCTTTTTTGTTGTCAGGAACTGGAAAGTCCATGATGGCTTGGACTTTAGCATTTATGGGTGCCACCTTACCCTGGCCTATGACGTAGCCAAGATACGTGACAGTAGCACAACCAAAGTCACTCTTGTTCAGGTTAACAGTCAGGTTAGCCTGGGTCAAGCGCTGAACAACGTCTCTACATCTTTCAGATGTTCTTCCCAGGAGTCACTCCATGTGATCAGGTCGTCGATGTACGCACCGTGTGTGGCTATCCGGCGATTGTAGACTGTATCATCCTTTGAACGTGGCTGGGGCATTTTTCATGCCAAAGGGTAGGACTTCATACTGGTATAACCCAGATGGTGTGGCAAAAGCAGAGATGCTCTTGGCCCTCTCAGTTAAAGGCACACACCAATAACCCTTCAATAAATCAATCTTGGTCAGAAAACTTTGCTTGCCCTACTCTATCAATACAATCATCAATCCTAGGTATTGGAAACACATCAGTTCTAGTTACAGCATTGACTTTGCGATAATCTGTACAGAATCTAGTACTTCCATCAGGTTTTGGAACTAGAACACAGGGTGAACTCCAATCTGAGTTAGAGGGTCTGATAATATCATGTTCTAACATGTACTCAATCTCTTTCTCAGCAATCTTTTTTCTTTTCAGGATTCATCCGCACGGATGCTGTTTTATTGGTTTGGCATCACCAACGTCTACATCATGAGAGGCTACAGAAACTCTCTTTGGAACATCAGGAAATAGATCTTTATATTTCTTGATCAACCTCTCAAACTGATCTTTCTGTGAGGGTTCTAAGTGCTGGAGTTTTACATCAAGATTTTGCAACACTTCAGAATTTGACAATTTACATGAAAGAACTTCAGCTTTAATTCTAGGTTCATCATCTTGAAACTCCCCCTCATCTTCACAAGTCTCGGCCGTAGGAGGATCTGAAGTGGCAGCTGCAACCCTAGCATTCCTATCATGATAAGGCTTCAGCATGTTAATGTGACACAACTGTTTTGGCTTTCTCCTATCTGGAGTCTTCACAATGTAATTGAGATCATTGAGTTTTGTCAGAATTTCATAAGGACCATGAAATCTAGCCTGCAATGGATTGGATTGCAAGGGAAACAACACAAGGACCTTGTCTCCTGGTTTAAACTCACGGCTTCTAGCCTTATGATCATACCAAGTTTTCATTTTTCCCTGACTTGATTTCAAGTTCTCTTTGGCTAGGTCACAAGCTGCACGCAGTCTTTCCTTGAACTTGCTAACATAGTCTAACAGACTGATATGCGGTTTCTTTCTCTTGCCATTGTTCACTCAACAATAGCAAAGGTCCTCTCACTTCATGGCCAAACACTAACTCAAACGGACTGAATCCAGTAGACTCCTGCACTGCTTCCCTAGCTGCAAACAACAGCAAATGAACACCTTCATCCCAGTCTTTCTCATGGTCATAACAATAAGTCCTCATCATTGTCTTGAGAGTGGAATGAAACCGCTCTAAGGCACCCTGACTCTCTGGATGATAGGCACTGGAAAGAATGTGCTTCGCACCTAGTTCATACACGACCTGCTGAAACAATCCGGAAGTGAAATTGCTACCTTGATCTGACTGAATTTCCCTGGGAAGGCCAAACAACGTGAAGAACTTTATCAAAGCCTTCGAAATTGCAGTTGCCTTGATGTTGCGTAGAGGGATGGCTTCAGGGAATCTGGTAGATGCACACATGATTGTCAACAAGTACTGATTTCCAGATCTAGTCTTGGGTAATGGACCAACACAATCAACAATGACCTTGGAGAAGGGCTCCCCAAATGCTGGGATAGGCTGCAATGGAGCTACAGGTGGGTCTAACTGGTGTTTTCCAACTACCTGACAAGTGTGACAGGTTTTGCAAAAGTTGGAAACATCTTTCTGAAGTCCAGGCCAGAAGAAGTGTTTCATGATCTTGTCAACAGTCTTGTTAACACTAAGATGACCTCCTAAAGGCAAACTATGAGCCATTGTTAAGATCTCATTCCTGTAGACCTTCGGAACAACAATTTGCTTGACCACTGCCCAATCTGCATTAGCAGGGATATCAGGAGCGCGCCACTTCCGCATCAACACTCCATCCTTGAGATAATACCCAACTGGAACTGTGTCTATTTCTTCATTAGGAAGGGCTCTCTTCTTTAGTACACAAATTTCAGGATCATTGTTTTGCTCCTGAATCAACCGCTTTCTGGACAGAGACAAGTCTCCAGACACATCAGAATCACCAGACCCATCTGGCTGGCTGAATAGAGAACTGATAAAAGTGTCTGATAAGTCCTCAAACGGAGAGACCATAGTAGGCTGAACAGAGCCATGAGGCGAACCACCTGAGTCATGACTATTCAAGGTGCTGGATGGCACCACATCATCTTCTTCTTGAGCCTTCTTGGCCATAGCACGAGTCACTGCACAGGAAGGATACAGAGATGGGTCTTCATCGCCATCTTCAGTGCTCGGCTGCGAAGTAAGATGAACAGGGGGAACTACATTGCCCCCAGCCAGGTCATTGCCTAGCAACAGAGAAACACCCTTTATAGGTAGACTTGACATAAGTCCCACCTTTACCTGTCCTGCAACTAAATCTGACTTCAAGAATACAGAGCGCAGGGGTACAGATACAGTCCTCCCTTCAATACCTTGTACAAGTATGAAATCCCCAGAAGCGGTCTCATCACGTAACTCCAAGGAGTCCATCAACAAAAGTGACTGAGAAGCTCCGGTATCCCTTAGGATATATATGGGGACAGGAGGAGAATGCTCATTCAGAGCCACAAATCCCTCTGACACAAATGGAAGAAATTCCTCCCTCATAAAGTCAGCAGTATCAGGCTTCTTAGCCTCACAAGGAGCAGGCAATTTAGCAGATCGGTCATCTACTACAGGGGTTTCTAACCTTGTCTTCACAAAGGTATTGGGTTTGGTATCCTTTTCTTTTTCTTTCTTAGCTTTAAGGAACCAGCAGTTAGTTGTAACATGACCAGATTTCTTGCAATAATTGCAAACTAGACCACTTTTGTCACTGTCAGCTTTCACACTTTGATCAGACCTTTGACTGGATTTCTGAGCACCATCACCAGATTTGTCTTTGTCTTTGGGTGAGGAATCTTGGGTATCACCGTTACCTTTCTTCTGAAATTGGGACCATCTATTGTTACTGCTAGACTGAAATTTGGACTTATGTGTGAGAACATATTCGTCTGCAAACTTGGCAGCTGATTGCAAATTCAGTGCTTGCTTCTCATTAAGGTAGGTCTTAATATCATCCTTAACACAGTTCTTGAATTCTTACACCATCTCTTTTAGTGAGTTGAAATCATCCTTGACCTCCATAGAAGTACACCAGCGCTCAAAGCAAACCTACTTCTCGTTAGCAAATTCAACATAAGTCTGATTGTCAGATTCCTTCAGACCTCTGAATTTCTGTCGGTAAGCCTCTGGAACCAACTCATAAGCTGTCAAAATAACCTTTTTGACAACCTCATAATCAGAGGAATCATCTGCAGACAAAGCCGAATAGGCTTGTTGAGCTTTACCCTTGAGGACAGTTTGCAACATCAGAGGCCAGTGTTCCTTTGGCCACTGACAACTCTTAGCTACCTTCTCAAAGCACTGGAAATACTTATCAACCTCCTTTTCTGAGAATGGAGGCACCAGCTTTACCTCCTGGCTGGCGTGAAATTTATTTTCAGCCTGAATTTTGATTTTTAGTAGCTCCATTTGGAGCCTTTCTTCTCTATCTAATTTTTCTAAATCGAAATCTCTCTGTCTCTGTCTCTCTCTTTCTGCTCTTTCCTCTTTCTCTCTCTCAAATTCTCTTTGTTTTTCTTTTTCCTCCCTTTCTTTTTTCTCTTCTCTTGCTAATTTTTCTAACTCAAACTGCCTTTGTTTTTCCTCTTTCTCTCTCTCAAATTCTCTGTTTTTCTTTTTCTTCCCTTTCAATCTCTAGCATTTTTAATTTAAGTTCCAATTCTACATTTGGATTTTCCACCGGAAACTGTTCCAGATCTCCTGGTGCAAACACATTTTCATCAATGTAATATTCAACAATCTCTAGCCAGTCTTGCTTTTCGATGGCTGGTTTTACATCTGTCAGCTCTAACTGTCTGCATATTTCTAGCAGTTCTGTCTTTTTAAAAGACTTCAAAACCTCTACGGTTGGTGATGCCAAGAAATCATCCATTGCTTTTGATCTGCCAATATATATATCTAGGAAAATTCAAAAAAAACAATTTCACTCTTTGAAATTTTAGATTTTCAATAAATGACTCGCACAATGGTCTATCCCGGACGAGCCCCCAATTTGTTATGGCCCCAATTTGTTATGGCGTCACGGACAGCAAGGGATGACAGACAAAATCCTTTAAGTTCAACAGATTTAATTAAACAAACACATAGAACTACTCTACACCCTACACTACTGACCAAGATTGAAAAGAAAATTAAAAAAAATAAGATATTTACAGTTCCCTGTAATGGAGATGGGCTGCTCTGTTGTGATGTCCTGGGACAGGAAAATGCTCCAACACAGGCAAAAATCCACAAAAAGCTTAAAAGGTCTTGAAAAGAGTGACAGGTCTGGTCAAATGTATCCTTCTTGCAATTTCTCCTACTACTCTACTCTCTCAATTTTTCTCTTTATATACTCTTGTCCAGCCCCCTCTCATTTCTGGGACTTTCCCCTCTGGGCATGCCCTGGACATGCCCAACCTAGCTTCAGACTGGGCTTCACAAAAAAAAAAAAAATGTCAATACTGCCATCTAGTGGCTTTTTACCACATTACACCAACACTTAATGTAATTAATGCAATCGAAAAATGACCTTAGTGAACCACCGCTATCGGGTTTCACTGGTAGATAAAGCTGCGTCTCATCAGTGTAACAGTGAAAAGAAATGTTGTGCTTGTGGAAAATGGAGCCAAGAGGGAGCATGATACCCTCACTATGTCAATGCGAGACGACACGTGAGCAGGAGTGCGTGTAGGAGTGAGATTAGGGTGTTGTGTTTGGACATGCAAACATCATAACAGTTAAATACAGACAAATCTTACATCATTTTGCTCACCAACTGAAAGGAAGGAAAGTTAAGAAGCAGTAGATGCATAGTGGCAGCCTGGCGGCTGACACAATTTCTCTTGAAGCCAATACAACAGAAATACACTTTATGAGTGTGCTATGTGTCGTGACAGCCCGGCGGATGCCACGATTTCTCTTGATGCCAATACAAGAGCAAAATACTATATGAGAGTACAATGTGTCGTGACAGCCCGGCGGTTGCCACGATTTCTCTTTTTGCCGATACAAGAGAAATATATGAGAGTACGATGTGTCGTGACAGCCCGGCGGCTGGCACTCATTTCTCTTGATGCCGAAACAAGAGAAATATTCTATATGAATTGTATTATGTGTCGTGACAGCCCAGCGGCTAGCACGATTTCTCTTGATGCCGATACAAGAGAAATATTCTAGAACCCCAATTCCGAAATAGTTGGGACAAAGTGTAAATTGTGAATAAAATCAAAATGCAATGACTTTCAGATCACATGAGCTAATATGTTATTTACAATAGACCATAGATACCATTTCAAATGTTGAAACTGAGACATTTTACATTTTTATCCACAAAATGAGTTTCTTTCAAATTTTCTGGCTACAACAGGTCTCAAAAAAGTTGGGACTCAGGCAAAAAAAAGGGCTGAAAAAGCAATTAATATATTAGAGAATCAGCTGAAAGAACATTTAGCAAGTAATTTAAGTTAACTGGCATCAGGGGTGTAACATGATTGGCTTTAAAAGGGATGTGCTAGAGAGGCTGAGTCTCTTAGAAGTAAAGATGGCTAGAGGCTCTCCAACCTGTGAAGGCTTGCGCAAAAAAATTGTGCAATACTTTAAAAACAATGTTCTTCAACATCAAATTGCAAAGGCTTTGAAGGTCTCATCATCGACAGTGCATAACATCATCAAAAGATTCAGAGAAACTGGAAAAATCTCTGTGCGTAACAGACAAGGCCGAATACCTTTACTGGATGCCCATGATCTTCGGGCCCTCAGACGCCACTGCATCACTCACTGGCATGATTCTGTCATTGGCATTACTAAATGGGCCCAGGAATACTTCAAGAAACTACTGTCTGTAAACACAGTCCGTTGTTCCCTCCACAGATACCACCTAAAACTCTATAATGCACAAAGGAAGCCATTGTTGAGAATGATCCAGAAGCGCCACCGCGTTCTGTAGGCCAAGGCTCATTTAAAATGGACTGTAGCAAAGTGGCAAAGCGTCCTGTGGTCAGACAAGTCCAAATTTGACATTCTTGTTGGAAATCATGGGCGTTGTGTCCTCCAGGCTAAAGAGGAGAAAGACCACCCCTCCTGTTATCAGCATTCAGTTCAAAAGCCAGCATCTCTGATGGTATGGGGATGCATTAGAGCGTATGGTGTGGGACACTTGCATGTTTTAAAAAGCACCATGAAACCTGTAGCAGCCATCAAATTTTAAATGAGCTCATTTTGTGAATAAAATTGTAAAATTTCTCAGTTTCAACATTTGCTATGTTTTCTCAGTTTAATTGTGAATAAAATTACTGGCTGGAGTGATTTGAAAGTCATTGTGTTTTGATATTATTCACAATTTACACTTTGTCCCAACTATTTTGGAATTGGGGTTGTATATGCTGTGTATTATGTGTCGTGACAGCCCGGCGGCTGGCACGATTTCTCTTTATGCCAATACAAGAGAAATATACTATATGAAGTATACTATGTGTAGAGATAGCCCGACGGCCACTTCCATTTCTCTTGAGGCCATTTCAAGAGAAATATGCTACAAAATGATATAGCATGTCAGCAAGCTGGTACAAGTATGATGAAACGAGATAAGCTTTTTTTTCATATATATATTAATGAAGGTGAGAGTGGTGATGAATGAGATGGTGTAGAATAGTGTTGTGACGCTGATACCCTGACTATGTGACTGGAAGAATGCTAGATGACGCGTGAGCAGAAATGTGTGTGGGAGTAGAGATTAGTGTGTAGTGTTTTGGACATGCAAACATTGCAACAGTTAATTACCAGACATATCTTACAACATTTTGTTCATTAATTTTTGCGCCTCCATAATGCCCTTGAATCCAGGGCGAAGGTATCGATTATACGCCGAAGACAACCAACGTCCCATGGCCTTCAGTGTCGGGACAGACGCAACGGAAGCGGCGGTTGTGCTGCTCCAATACGGAAAGAGTGGAGAGTGTAGAGTTGAGGGGAGAGGCCACAGCTAGCAAACTAGGCGAAGTGGTGCAGCAAACCAGGGCCGAGAGATGGGTCTCCCGGCTTCCATGAGGAACAAATGTAGTTCGCTGGATAGACTCCATGGACCAGACTGTTCCGATGGTGGAATCTAGGCAGCACTTGGGCAGAGGGTCAGATGGCAATGATGGCGAAGACCATCAGCAGCATACTCGGGGCAGGGCCCCACCGCAGACATGGAGGGAACACAAAACCAGGCAATTAGTGGAGAGCAGGAGGTGGAAGCAGTGCTGGGGATATACCATGGAATAATGTTGAGTACTCAAAGTTGATATAAAAATAAAATACCATGATTGCAAAATATGCAGATCATTCATGAATCTGAAAGCTGCTAAAATTGACCCCCCCAAAAAAAAAACAATAATGCACACACAAACCAAAGACCAGAAGCTAATAACAGCATGCCTTTACAGCCAGAGACCATGTGGTCTTTATGGCTTTTGGTTAACTAACTAGCACACTTAAAAGCTAAGTACATTCTGAGCAGGCAGAAACAAAGCTATTTTGAATGATATGATGGGCAGATGACCAAAGCGCAAGCTAGCTGGCTGACATAGGGAAAATATTGGTGAAGTTGAGTCCGCAATCCACCAAACCTTAGTGCTTGTTTGAGCAAAACTCAGATGGACATGAGCAGGCGATCCATTTGATGGTATGTTCACAAACCCAGGTATAAGTAGAGATAATCAATCGAATTAAGCCAAGCAGTTTGAAACCAAGTCACTTGACCAAGAAGTAGCATCCGTCCCAGAGGTTGTTTACACAAGTTTCAATTGCCATCTCTAAATACTTCATAGTACCCCAGTGAATTAGGTCCAACAGGAAGCCGAAAGCTATCATTTGTAGTAGTGTTGTGCCGATACCGATACCAGTATCCGGTATCCGGTATCTGCCCGATACCTCGTTAATATACTCGTACTCGTCCACATTTGCAGATACCACGCGCCGATACCACTTAATGTAAGACGCAAGGTAACTGCCTGCTAATGGTCGCATAGGCTACAGTATGTTGTATTATCTGACTTTTATGTCTAGGGGGAGACAGCGAGTTAGAAAAAATACTATAAAGAGAGCTTTATAGTCATCACATCACATGCAGGCATACGCGCATACACACAAGAGGTGTAGAGTAAAGAAGTACATGTAGGCAACTTCGTTACAGTACTTAAGTAGTTTTTTTGAGGATTTGTACTTTACTTGATTTTTTTTTTTTTACCGGGACTTCCATTACCATTTAAAAGATAAAAAGTATACTTTTTCTTTGTTACTTTGACACTGGCCACTTCACTACTCGTTACAAATTCAAATATGTATATTATTCATCATTTAAGGATTATCTGGATGCGGCGTGTTCAAGAAGAACAACGGTGTTCGGCAGGGTATCTTAAGCGTTTTGTGCAGATGTCACAAGTGTAATTTTGGTACCGGTGCTTATGAACCCGTGGAGAAGGCCTTCACTCGTTCTGTTCCACGGGCCGATGTGTTTCTGGACACTAATGTTTCTGAAGTTAAACGTCAGGAAGGGCTCTCGCTTAACTCTTAACTTAGCTGTGCCCCCTCCGTTCATGGTGAGTGAGTCACCAGGTGACGTGCTTGGGGATGCAACGGAAGCATTGCTGTCATTATCCTCTCAGCCCTTTCGGGCAGGGCCCTCCGGTCGACCCCTCCCACAGGGGGAGGGGCGTCGCGGGAGGGCCCAGGCTATTGGAGAATATAGAACTGCCTCGCCACTTACGAGCCATTGGGTGAGTTTGTGCGGCCCCCTCCCAGTCTGGCTGGACAGAACACTGCAGAAGGGATACGCACTGCAGTTTCGCTGCCGTCCTCCTCCATTCAGAGGCATTGTGTGGACGAGGCTCCCCAATTCCACCGAGCGGGCAATTTTGAGGGAAGAGGTTAACTCGCTTCTATGAAAAGGGGCCATAGTGCCTGTTCCCCAATCGGAAGCTCGAGCGGGGTTTTCTTCCCCATATTTTTCGATTCCCAAAAAATCAGGAGGCCTGAGGCCCAATCTGGATCTTTGTGAACTAAATATGCATATTGCGCGCAGACCATTCCGGATGCTGACAGTGAGGTCTCTGCTGGAATGTGTCAGGCAAGGAGACTGGATGACGTCAATAGATCTGACAGACGTTTATTTCCATGTCCCAATTCTGCTGCGCCATCAGAAGTTCCTTCGTTTTGCACTGGAAGACTGGAGTTTTCAGTTTTGCTGCTTTCCATTTGGATATTCCCTGGCCCCTCGGACATTCTCCAAATGTGTGGAGACAGCGCTAGCGCCGCTCTGGCAGAGAGGGATATGGATCCTGACCTATCTGGATGATTGGCTGATCCTGGCCCCTTCCAAGCAGATGGCAGCCGCCCATACGATGCTGGTAATGCAAGGTATGGCTCAACTGGGCTTGGCTATCAACAACAAGAGTACCCTGCAGCCCAGTCAGACAGCGCTGTATCTAGGGCTGCTGTTGGATTCGCGATCTATGACTGCACGTCTATCAGTGGACAGAACAGAGGCGATCCTGTCTCAGGCCCAAGGAATACTGGACGCAGTCTTGGTGCCGGCGATAGCAGTCATGTCGCTACTGGGATGAGGGCTGCTGCCCATTCAGTAGTTCTCTTGGGGCTGCTGCACATGAGGGATTTTCAGCGCTGGTTCATACGCCTTCGTCTGGACCCAAGGCGGGACCAACAGCGCATGCTCCGCGTGCTAATGCAAGCAAGACGGGCATTGGCATTTTGGGCCTCACCCAGCCGGCTCCGCAAGGGAGTTTGGATGGGGTGCGTGTCTCACTACACCCACATATTTGTAGATGCCTCCCTCACAGGATGGGGCGGGACTTGCAGCCCTACTTCTGTCGCAAGTACATTGCAGGGGCCCCAGCGTCATATCAACCTACTGGAACTCATGGCAGTTCAGAGGGTGTTGCACCATTTTGCCCCTCAGTTGGAAGGGAGGCGCGTCCTAGTGAGATCAGACAACACAACAGCGGTGGCCTATCTCATCAGGCGGGGGGGGGCAGGTCAGTGGCCCTACACAAGATGGCCGCTTCCATCCTAACTTAGGCGGACCGCCATCTCTGCTCCCTGAGAGCCCGGCACGTTCCTGGCATCTTCAACACTCGGGCGGATAGGCTGTCTAGGGGGGCCCTGCCCGAGGAGGATTGGAGCCTCCCACCGATGACGGTCCAGCAGATCTGGAGGCTGTTTGGTCGACCAGTGGTGGATCTGTTTGCGAGCAGGGAAAACACTTTGTGCCCTCTTTGGCTCTCCCTGAGGCCTACCGACAATCCTCCCCTGGGGTGGCGGCCTGCTGTATGCGTTTCCGCCCCGGCGGCTACTAATGCCACTGCTCTGCAGGGTACGATAACAGCGCCTGTCCATAATTATTGTGGCACCAAAGAGTCCGAGCACCAGGTGGTTTCCAGCTGGCGGTGGCAGGCCCGTGGAAGATTCCGGACCTTCCCTCGACCAGGATTCGGGCGCCGGGTACCATTCTCGCCCGCCCCCTCATGGCCTGGAAATTGAAATTGAAAGTTGAGTGAGTTGGGACTGCATGAGGCGGTGTCCACAATTCAGTGTGCACGTTCCCCCGGCCACATCCAAGGTTTATGCGGCCCGTTGGCGGATTTTTTTTGGCTGGTGTCAGGCGAGAGGCCTGAACCCGCGCTCATGCCCCCTTCAAGGGGTGCTGGATTTCCTTCAAGGACTCTTCGAGGGGGGGCCGCGCAACATCCACTCTGGGGGTGTTTGCTGCAGCGATCGCGGCTGGACATGACGGGTTTGACCACTTCACGGCCAGAAGTCACTCCCTGGTAAAGCGCTTTTTGAGGAGAGTCCGCATGCTAAGACCCCCTACGCAGCGTGTAATCCCGCAATGGGATCTGTAGACAGTGATGGACGGCCTGGCAGGACCACCGTTTGAAGCCCTGGACCAGGTGGACCTGCATATTTTATCTATCAAAACTGCCCTCCTTTTGGCCTTGGCGTCAGCTAGGAGGGTGAGCGAGCTGGGTGCTCTCTCTGTGCACCCGTCATGTTTGACCCTAAGAGAGGACCAGGCGTCAGTGGAGCTGCGTCCTAACCCATCCTTCCGGCCGAAGGTCATCACCACAGCTTTTAAGTCATTGGTCATTTGACTGGAGGCCTTCTGTCCACCTCCTCATGCCACCAGCGAGCAGGAACGGATGCACAAGCTGTGCCCAGTGTGCATGCTCAGTCTTTACTTGGAACGTACAGCAAATCTTAGGAGGGTGGATCAGCTGTTTGTTTGTTATGGTGGACGGGCTCAGGGGGCCCCTCTGTCAGCACAGTGCCTCGCCCACTGGATCTGTGATGCTATCTGCAGAGCCTACTCGGCGGTGGGTCTCGTTGCCCCAGCAGGATTGACCACACATTCTAACCGGGGCATTGCATCCTCTACAGCGCTATTAAGGGCGTATCCGTAAAGGAGATATGCAGGGTGGCCTCTTTCTTTGTGTTCTGCATTGACCTTTGCGCAGTCATATCTCACATTCAGTCCTGGGAACCCTGTTGGCAGGGTTCCCTTCCAACACTGTCTAGGGTTTTGATTATTACCACTACCTCAGGCGATGCGCTCTGGGGGCGCCTCGCCTGCTGGTGTGGGGGCTTGTCGTTGGGAGATGACGGCTAGCAAGCCCTCCCATTCATTCAAAGAAGGGACCCTATCGGTGGGGCTCCTTCCGACTCCAACTCGGGTTCGGTGTTACTGTTCGTGCCATGACCTGGGTCGGGGTACGCAGTCTGGCAGTGCTCGGCCCAGTGTGTAGAGGGGTTTCTCTTGGTTTCTGAATGGAACTCTGTGGTCTGGGGCCACCTGGGAGCACATCCATCCCTAACGGCCTTCGCCTTAAGTGTAAACCAACAGCGAAGCCCGTTAGAGGGCGGAGCACGTACGAAATAGAACTTCTGGTTACCTGGATGTAACTCCAGTTCTATGAGTATATGCGTAGCCCTCTAACAACCTGCTCAGCTGGCCCGGAGTGTGAGATGCTGAGTTTCAAAGGGAGACGAGCATTAGCAGTACCGAGGCTTTATAGAAGGTGAGTGTGCTACCCCCTCCTACGGAGCAAGTGAGTTCAATTTTCTTTCTCAGGCACCGAGGTGGGGCCTTGGAGGGGTGAACCAATAGCAAAGCCCATTAGAGGGCTACGCACGTACTCATAGAACTGGAGTTACATCCAGGTAACCAGTAGTTTTGTTAGGCTTGAAACCCGTATACATTGACTGTGCAAAGAAACTAGCGAGCAACCGGCCGTGATCGTGCTAACAGCAGATTGATTAGTGCATGACACTCGAGTCTCATCACAAAAAACTCATTCCTAAGCTTCGCTTATCCAGGAGTAAAACAAGGAAAAACTAGCAGCACAGGTAACTTCACAAAATGCGATATTACTGCGCTGAAGCACAAGCACTGCCACGACTTCCATGAAATGTTTGCACTCCCGCACACACTTGTTTGCAAGACATACAGGTTCAATTAACACGTTCCCAATTTAGGACAATACCGCAGTACACTACTGCGTTTTAAAAACATCCAAATGCTTTCGACACCCGGAAAAGACCAGCTTTCGAACAGTGGCGATTCGCAATAGGCGAGCAGATCGCAATTGTTGCCGTAGAGAAATTATTAGCTACCGGCGATGAGAGTGCTGCCTTGCCAAACGAGAACTGGAATTGACGAGCATTCGTGGCTGCATCCGGATTAGCATGTGCTGCTCTAAATTTACGGTTTGACAAAAGACACCAATTACACCAAAGATTCCTCCAGCAAACACATAGGGCAATGTTTCGAAGCCACATTTTAAGACAAATAAGCTTGCGCGTTCTGGCCTTCATAACCGAGCACTCCCAGCGTAGTAGAATAGCTTGGGCAAACATGACATCGTAGACCAGAGCGACATGAACCCCACCGAAGTGCGGTAGCCAATATAAACATTGTTATGGAAGTCTGCAGCGATAATGAATACCACTTCGTCAAAAAAGAAAATATTTTTTGGCAGCATTCAGGCATACAATCATACATTGAGTTTGGCGACATGGCTCTGTTACGAGAGATCCCTGCCCGTCCGAACGAGGAACCGAAGGCAGGGAGCTGCTAGTAATCCCCCTCCAAGGAACAGAGCCAACAGCAGCAATGACCTCACGAAAGAGACATTGCTATAGAACGAAAATTTTGACAAAGAGAGCCGGGTTAATGAATACAATAGATCGGTGGAGCTGGAGTGGAGGAGGGTTGTTGAGCGAGCGCACAGAGGAACAGCTTCCCAATGGCGAGCTTAAATAAGGCAGCATATTACGAGCCAAGCAATCATCAGGCAGCTTGGTCAGATGACAGTCATATGTACTCAGGTGACTCCCCAGCAGATAAAAGCTGCTCCTCTGTTAGCAGGCCTGACTCCATGGCCTATCAGAACTTACGTCAAGTCTTCATACTGGCTGGTAATCAAGACTCAGCTGAGAGCAATTGCGGTGGAAGGGGTGTCGCCAGGCAGAGGGAGAGGCAGCAGCAGCAGACTGTGACATGACAGCATTTTCACCCATATCAGTTACATCATTGAGAAATTATGGTTCTGACTATGTTTTGTCAAGGCCATCAAAAATACTGGACAGTTTAACATAATGTAGAAAAGGTAGAAACTCTAAATATTCTGTTGCCTATCCTTTGCAAGCAATGACTGGTTGAAGTCTATGACACATCATCACCAGACACTGGGTATCATCCGTGGTGAGGCTTTGGCAGGCTTGTAGTGTGACCAGCTTCAGTTCCTGCTTTTTTCATGGACTTTTAGCCATCAGACACAACTTCAACTGGTAAAATGCATGTTCAATTCAGTTCCAGTGATTCACAGTCAATTACTTTTTACTTTTAAGTGGTCATAGAGTCCTTTGTTGCTTGAGCCGTATTCTTCAGGTTTTTGTTTTTTTGGATGATGAAGTGAAGTTTGGAGGCCTTTGGTTTCATTTCCGTAGATTTCAGAATCCATTTTTCACCTTCTGCCAGCAGTCAAATCTCCAATGAAGACAAGTAAGTTGTTCTATGGGCAGCCATACAGGCCAAAGCAATAACACTCCCCCTCCATGTTTTACAGATGAGGTGGTAGGCATTGGATTGTGAGCATTTCCTTTTTTCCACTTTCCTGTCCTTGTTCAATCACGCTGAGACATGATAATCTTGGCCTTATATGTCCAGAAGATTTAGCTTCAGAACCTTAGGGGCTCTTTTAGGTGCTTTTTAGCAAACTTATTTCTCGCTTACCTGTTCTCCAGTGTCCTTTGTAGTTTGCATCTAGGAGTGCGTTCTCTGTAGTCTAGCAGGTATAGTTTTCTATACCTGCTATACGGGCTCACGGGCTTAACCCTATAACACAAACCAGTAGTTTGTGTAACACCATCACTAACGTTGGGTATATTTTACCCAAAATTGGAAAAAAAAAAAAAAAAAAAAAAGTAAAATGTAAAAATGTAAAAAATGAAAATGTATTACAGTACAACAATACATGGCACCTTGAACTACTGTACTTTTATTTCCCAGGACACAAAGTCTCATAAAACAAACAGAAGGCATCAGATGGGGCCACTATTAGAAAATCGGTAACAAAAAAATTCCTGTGAAAAAAATACTGGAGCTAGAACTCGTTCTTCAGTATACGCATTCTTGGGACTTGCGAGCCTTATCTGGTGAAGGCATGGTCTCCCTGCATCAATGTTCACTGTAGGAGAGGTAGGAAAAAAAAAAGCATTTTTGAGAGGTGAAAATGACTGACTGATTATAATTTTTTTTAACAGTTTGAATTACCCTGGAAATGAACACTAAGTGATTATTCATTACCATTATACTAAATAAGGGTTACAGGTAAAATGCAGGACCATGCTAACACACCTATGCATTACATACAGTCAATACAGGCAGGGTAGTAGTGGTAAGGACACACTGGTCAATGGAAGACATGACATCTGTGTCGTGTCTTCCTGTCCGAGCCCGCGGGGCAGTCAGCACACCTCACTGATGGACCACTGCATGGGTGAAAATCTCCCGACGTTAGTGTTCTAGGGTTAAGGACCCGCCGAAAATGCCCATCTAGATCTAGCAGTCGCGAGAGGCAAAAGTGCTTCTATTCCGCTAGATCAGAGTAAGCAAAGCATATTGGAGACCTACAATACTGTAAGTTTTCAATTCAACTCAAACACACAATAACAGCTCTCTGTGAGAACTGTAGAGAAAATAATGACTGTCTGGACTCTCTATGGCAAATGCAAAGAAATATCATTTGTAGATTAACCCTCTATTAACCACCATAGCATATCTGCTACATAAAGTGAAAGGGTTAACAGCCTGGACACCCTGCTGGTTTTGTTTCTTATTGCCAAATAAACATTTGAGAATAACCTGAATGGTCCGTCACTTTAACTTTTCCATTCGCATTATTACCCAATGTAGCAGATCTGCTACATTTTGGAAAGGTGGGCCAAAGGGTCGAATTTTTTTTTTTTTTTTTTACTATTTTTCCAAATATTGGCCCATAATCAACATATTTGCCTAGGGAAATGATTTTTACACAGTTGGAAAGGTACTTGGTTAACAGAGGGTTAAAACTTGCTCACTGGCAAAAACTACAATTAACTTCAAACCATTATAAATGTTCCAGATAACATATTTGGAAATATGATTTATTTGAAATGTGCCCTTTTTCCCCCCACAAAAGAGGTGGAAGAGACCGTATTCATTACCGTATCCATGAATCTGGCATGATAGTACCTTGAGGTTTCACATGTAACAACTTACAGCAGGTTACACAGTCTCACCTGTGCTCCAGTGGGTCGACTGCATTGCGTCACTTGTTTGTCTGGGATGCAGTTCTTGGATTGCATCAGTAACAAAAAATACATTCTTAAAACGGGGATGGGGGGGGGGGTCCTCTCCTTTCAGCCACTCCTTCATTTTACTGTCAATCAAAATTTTATATCAAACAAACACACCTCTCAAACATCATCCCTTATATATTGATCCCCCTCCATACAATTGTGGGCTTCACTTCTTTATCCCGTCAATGGAGTCCTGATTGGCTACTGCTTAATTATCATTGTATTTTGCACAAAAACATATTAACATGCCCAAGAAATATGCTGACAAAAAGCATAACCCCCTGACTACACGGCAGCAAGGATACAGTTGCTTACTGTGCTGTCTGAACTCAAGGAGTCTGTGAAGAGCCATTGCAGTTTCTCAGGTGAGTGTTTTATCCGTTCTACAACGGTTATGGAAGTCAGTTGTTTTTTTTTTTTAACATTTTGTTAGATATGGATATATCAGAATTAATTATAAGCGAGTTTCTCGTCCGACCATAATGTGGTAGACAAAAGGCATACCTTGTCTTCTGGGCAGAGTTTCTCCATTCTTGGAAAACCCCAGAGTAGAGAAAGACGTCCCAACAGTTTCCTCAAAGTGGAGGTAGTTTCCCTAAAGTGGACATGGACTTCACCGAGTGGAGACAAACTTCCCAGAACCAAAGGGCCAACCTAACACTGTGCCCGCTCCAAAGCAATGAAGTCTCTTTAACTGTATTCTGGGCAAGTGAAACTATTAATAAATTTCAATTAGGAAATCAATTGAAAATATTTAGTAATTAATGTAAATATAATAATGTAAAATAAGGATCCAATTCATGAAAAGGGCAAAAGAATGCATTTACATCATTCAGGCAGTATTGTTGATGACTCTTCTACTGCAGCATTACACATGATCATCTCAGATTTTTACCTCTCCTTCCTCAGGATCAATAAAAGGAGAAACGTTATCACTCAATTCTGCCAGATAAATAACAGAGTGCAATGAGCAGCAGAGTGATCAACTCCAGCGTGATTTTCAACCACTCCTCTTCAGGATCCAGTCCCCTGCTCTGGTATGAGTTTGAAGTGTGCGAAGAATCGCCTTATGGGTTTGTGTTCTTCTACATAGTGTGGGTCTTTAACCTGGTGGTGGGCTTTCCCATTAACATGATGGTGATGTGCCAGGTGGCCAGAAAGAAGAGTGACTCCTCCACCTCTGATATTTTCATCTTGAACCTGGCCATCTCCGATGCCTACTTCTGCCTGATGTCCCCCATTGACATGGTGAACCGGCTACTGCTCAATAACAGCAATATATGGTACTTACAGCGCTTTGCCTACGGTATCAAGGACACCACCCCCCTCATCCTCACCTGCATTTGCCTGGACCGCTACATGGCCGTGGTCCACCCTATTGTGTTCTCCAGCATCAGGGACAACAAAATCAGGGTGGCCATTTCCATAGTGGTTTGGGGGTTCATGTTAGCTGGAGCATTCATCATGGCCTTTATGGGGGAGGAGAGCACAATAAACATCTTTACTGGACAAATCCTGGGTGCCTTCACAATCATGGTCTTCTGCAACATCTCCATCATCTGGACTCTGAGGAGGTCGGCCGTTGGCAAAGAGAAAATGCACCCTGTGAAGAAGAAAGCCCTCAGAATGGTGGTCATTGCTCTGGCCATCATAGTCTTTACCTACCTCCCCCCAGTGGCTCTTTTTCCCTTCGCAGAATACTACAGCATTGTGGCCTTCAAGTGCTACATCACTGTGGTTGTCTATGCCATTATAGCCCTCAGCTGCAGCATTGAGCCCCTGCTGTACATCTCCAAGATGGATCAATGTCTTGCTACCATGCACTGCAGCTGCGGCCAAAGGCCTTCCACTGAGCCACATAATGTGAGCTCATGAGCTGTATCCTTAACCTTGTCTGCATCAGGTTACATCTGCTTTTTAAATGTAAAGAGTGAGTTCAATAAGCTTAAAGAAAACATCTGCATAATGGACAAATAGTTTGGATACATTTAGAAAAATGCTAGTGCCGTAGTTTTGCCTAAAGAGAACAGTAACTTTCCCTCTACGAGATATTCCCACATTTGGTGTTATTATGATGGTGACGGCGAGTGCTGATGATTGTTCCAAAATCTCCTGTATGCGTGAAGTTGGTTTGAGATGTCGTGACTGTTAAAGCAGTGGCCTATGCTCAGGATCCTTTTCATACTCAAAAAAACTACTCAATGACCCCTTGTACCCTACGGGGCTTGGGCCATTGTCATCCTGGAAGACACCAGTCCAATCATGGTAGGAATGCTTCATTATTGGACATACAGTGATCACGTAGAACTCTTCTCTGATTTGCAGTGAATCCTCTGTCTTTCAGGAGAGAAGCGGAGTCAAATTATGCCAAGAAAATGAACAATACATTTGCATTTTTTATGTTAGGGCACACATATTTAAAGCAGTTTTTCACCTTTAATTCTTCACTGATTAGTATACTCTCCTTTCAGGAAATAAAAGAGCCAGACTTTTCCAGCATTTGTTCTCTCTCTTTTTCACAGACTTCCAGCTGCATTCAAAGCCTTTCCTTTCCTTTCCCTGAGTAGGTGCTCGGCTTTCATTTACAAACACAGTTTCAAAAAAGTTAACACATCATTGAAAGTTAACACACACTTCTTCAGACAGTGATGTTAAAGGTTAGGTGTAACCCAATATGGAAATTTTCTGAATTTTGAATAAAGACAGGATTTAAGGTTTCAATGTTGATGGCTATGATGAAAGAAAGCATTTTTCATAGAATTTACGTAATTATGCTAATTAGGTCACATGATCCAAGATGGCCGGCACCCGATATGTAGAAATACATAATTCTATTTTCCTCAAAAACCATTCCATGTATTGATTTGAATTTTTGTACACACTTTATTGACATCACATTGAAGGTTTTGAGCCAAAGGTTTGGGAGATTTGACAACAAATAATAATTTTAGGGGGTCTAGAAGGGGACCTTATTATGCGGTCAGGCCTGAGGGCCTATGCTGAGGTGTCTAAGACAGACCAACATGGATATTACCGTTTTCTTTGGCTCCAAACGTAGATCAGAGTGAGATCTACTCACTCACAAAATTTCATGCAGATATCTTCACTCGTTCTCAAGATATCTGGATTTATGTGGCGGAAATTCCCTTACAGAGAAAATCCGTCTCAAAGTTAGATGAATGTTTTTTTGACCAAGTACCATCAATGTACCCACCAGATATTGTCAGTTTTCAGTTATTGTGTCTTCAAAAGCCACCAGAATTGTATTCTGAGAAGTGATATTGAGAATAAAATGAAAATTGGCACACAATTCCTCTGACTCATGTGAGGACTAACCTTCAATTCTTTATACTATACAGTTGGAGGATCGCGTATTCAGCATACAATTTAATTTTTACAGCTGCTTTTGTCTGGCCCACCAGAAGTGGGAGCTACAGAGCGATGAGCTAACAATTTTAAACCAGAATATCACTGATTATTTTGCCCCATTGTCACAGAATTAAATATTGGACTTATTTTACACAGGCCACATATCTTCCAAACATTCTGGTGCTGAAATAGCATTTTTAAGACCAACAGATCAGGAGAAAATGAACTTTGTTCGAGACCTGTGTCTCTCTCAGCAGCGGTCACGTAACATCTGGCAATACAGAAATACAGTAAGGACTGCGGCAAACTACGAATTAAACTTTCAAACTAAAATAATGCTTGTGTTTATATGTTCAGTGATATTGTTATTGCCATCGATGTTTAATCGTTTTTAAAGGGAAAAGGAATATATTTGATCGCTATGATCTTGTACTGGATTGATATCAGATATTAAATAAGCGGGGAAAAGCGGCAAAATAAGTGTAGGCAATCCACGTTAAAAATGCCGAAATGTTGTGCAGCAATAGGTTGCAATAATAGGAACAAGCTACCCATCTTCTCTTTTCCGAAGAATGTAGACAGGCAAGGAATAAATTAGCAACTGTCGTATTACATACCAGCTTCATAGGCTTAACGTAGCTGATGTAATTATGCCCTTCAAGCTATAGCTAATGCCAATTACAGTGAAATACGTTACGAAATTTGAGTATTATTTAATTTAGCCTTTATTATACCGGGGAATCCCACTGAAATATACAAAATGCAGATATGGCCAAACATTATCCTGTTCAAAACCTAACAACCACTCCAAGAGTAAACGCAAGCAAGCCACAATCTAATTTTTAAGCTCATGTCAAATAACATTCACAAATGCCGTAGCTGGCCAGCTAACTCATATTCGCAATGCTGACTACAGCCGTTAGTTGTGTTGTAAAATGCCTGATGTAGCAAAGTAAAAGGAAATATACATGCAACATGTAGATATAAGATTGATACTTGCATATCCCAACGTTTAATTGCTTGCCTACTTAGCTACCACTTCTGACAACAAGATGCGACGGATAACCCGGCCAGCATTCATTCTGCAAATGGCTCCGCGTGATTGGTGGTTCTCGCCAAAAGGTCACCCAATCAGCCAAGAGCAGAAAACATGAATATTTATACATCCAGTTCATTAGTAACGTAAGGGCTAAACGCTGGCCTACCGACTGAGGCCAGACTATATCAATGAGTGACCATTGGGAGCGACCAGCACTTGATATGGATGGATTCCAGGCTATGATACAACTGAAAGACAAATCTAATTCTGCGTCAAACTCAGTGAAAGAATTTTCGGTATCGTAGTTGGTACAGTCGATCAAACCAGCTCTAAGAGAGCACATTGACCGCAGCAAAGACTGGTCTTTTTTTTTTTTTTTTTTTTTTTTGCAAGGCATGTCCAGGAGAACACGTTACAGTAAAAATTTCAAAGCAGAAAAAATTGCTCGAGCTCCTATTCCAGTATATACCAGCAACTGTTTGCACTAGCTAAATATGTTTACGATCGTATCTAAAACAGCCGAAATATTGGAATCAAAACAGAGCTAATTAAGTGCAAATTGAAAGTGATGTCGCTGTGCATTACTTTTTCCTGAGTTTGAAAATAACCAAGTTGAAGGCCAGAGTAAGCAGTAGCCCCTAGTCGTTTGGCTTTCTATAATGGATCAATGCCGCCATCTAACGTTACAATTATTTATTTATTTATTATATTTTCGCTTGACTCTTGTAACACATGAGATCGATCACTTTACAGCAATTTTTATTGATACCCCAATTTACAGCGCTGCTCGTCGTTGTTCTGATCATCTGACCTAGCTACAGGGTTATAAACTGGCACCTTTTTTTGCCAGTTATTTCAACTGTAATTTTACAATCAGTTTATAACCGATGTTCCGTGTATGTGAACTGTAAACCATGGTTAAGTGTGCGCAGGACTCTACATCCAGTTAAAATAACAAGGGGACGATGCGTGAATTTAACTGTTAAATTCAGTCAGTTTGTGACAGTGTAAGCTCACGTTACCTAAAATAAATTGATTTAATCATTTATATGCTTGTTAATGACATTGCTCAAAATATTTATTGGGCTTGATGATTCTGTTGCTATTAACCTTTCTTCAGTTTAAAATGTGCTTTTGATTTTAAAAGAAGTTTCTGGCTTTTTATTGGTTGAAAAATAACTGAACTAGCTGGATAAATCGGAAAACATATAGCCTAGCCTTAGTGTTTTTTTTTAATGTCACGCTTGAATAATTTCCATAATCTTAAGCTATAAGTGTAAATATATAGATGCAATTTTGCGAAAAATAAATATTGTGTGAGAACAAAGTTGTTTTTCTTAATTACACAGCATATTTTTATGTGAACATTTCAGTAGGAAATGGCATTAATTTATCTCAAAGAAATATGAAATTGGTATGATGTGTGGTAACTTTGCATCTTGGGGAGGTCTTCCTTAATAAGTAGTTTCCTTTGGAAAAGGCCAGGAAATTCACTTTACGCCTCCCGTCAGATAGGTGTTGAATTTACACCCGGTCTTCGTGAATATTGTTTACTACCAGCTGGTGCAGTGGTCTTAAATTTATGCCTCTACGATCGCGCGACTTGGCTTCAAGTTAGGCGTAAGTCCAGTAGGTGTGTGCGACCAGCCCCAGCATATTGGTTAATCCCTCCTCCTGAATTTCTGCTGTTTATACTCCAATATGTTAAGTGTTTATGGCACATATAGGGTTCTTTGCTCCAACAAAATATTCAGAATAATTATGTTTCTTTCCAAATATTCATGCAACATAAAATGTTGCTATTTATGTTTACCTTTATTATGTACAGTCAAATAGCTGACAAATGTAAATAGTCTACTGTCTAAATGGCAGTTGTTTTATCTCTCACAATGATCTCAATTACAGGCGTAACATTTGCATTTGAATCTTTCAAAGCATCGATACAGTACTGCTTGAAGCACTTCAACCCCTTTACTTTCTTTTATGTACAAAACCACTTTAAATAGTATTTCCCTCTGGCATTTTCATACCTTTTAAAGTGTGGAGATTTTTCTCATTTTTTGTTTTGTTTTGTTTTTTATATCACAGTTGAAGGACAAAATATACTACTGTCATAAATAATTTTCATTTTCAGAAGCTTTAAACTCATTTTTAGCAGCTCAAACCTTACATTTTCAACAGCTTGAACCTCACATTATCAGCAGCTTCCAGCTTTCCCATGCAGTTTCCTCTGGAACTGCACTTTTCTAGTTTCTGGTGTCGTTTCACTTTATTATTAGGGCCTTATGATTTCCGCGATCACGGAATCGCGGAATTGGCTAAAAAAGGGCCATTCACACCAAGCGTAAATTTCTGTGCGGATTATTCGCACGGATATTTATAGAAGCTTATTTCATGGATTCTAAATGTAAGCATGCACACCAAGGTGGAAGTTTCATGCTGCAGAAAAAACATCCGCATGGAACATAGAGATATATAACAGAACCAGAGAGAACGAGGAAGTACCTTTGCTTCAGCCAGTTAGCATGTTAGCTTCCTGCTTCCGCGTTTACCACTGGAGACAATTTTGTGGCCAACGACACGGTGGCTCCATAGACACTAATTGAAAAGTGCACATTTTTTTCTTGCCAAATAAAGCGAAAACAATAGAAAATATATTTGGTAATCCTTCAGTATTTTGCCCTTTGTCTGATGCAACTGTTTGGTGTTTTCAAGAAGGCCTGTAAAATAAGAACTGATAGGCCTACTTAGAGCTTGATGGCAGCTCGTGCATGAGTTTGGTTTTTGGTTGTCCAGCTGTTGCTCTGACTCCAGCAATTCAACGAAAAGAGTGAAAAGTGCGTGCGCGTTCCAGATTAACTGCGTTGCTCGTGATTTCCCCTTGAAAACATTTGCCAATCCGCACAGCCAACACACTTTCTTGGCCATTTGTGCAGTGTAATCAGATTGGCAATCTTATGAAATGATGGCGGAAATAAGCACCCATGGAACGCCATTTTTATAGATGGCGTCGGTCAATTCCGTACTTCCTGGGCTGAGGTAGCTAGCCTAGCAAATCCCATTGAAAGTAATAGGGGTGGTGCTTCCTCGCTTTCTCCAGTTCTATTATATTACCTCCATGGCACGGACTTCAGCTTCTGCGAAAATCCGTCTGCAAAACTAGACTTTTAGCCAATGAAATGCTTTGTTTCTATTCACAGTACAGCATTCAAACCACAAACTGCAAAGTCACATAAACTAGATACAAACTCAGTACGTAGCATAGTACGGTGACAAACAAAGGAGAGCGTCTCATCTCCAGCATCCTGTCCTCTACGACTAGAGGCGGGATGATTACTTGAACAACTAGAAAAGCACTCAGAGAGCACAGATCTCCACCAGGTGGCAGCAAAACCCAAAAGCACGGCGATTGGAACTCCGGCCCATTGGAAAGGCTTGAAATCTTGAGCTTTGGCGTATATCTCAGTTGTACTTTGGCCTAGATATGCCAAAATCTAATCACCTGTTCCGTGTCCTAATACCCACCTTATCTGAAAATTTCATCAAAATCCGTTTATAACTTTTTGAGTTATCTTGCAAACAAACAGACAGACAGACAAACGCACGCCGGCGAAAACATTACCTCCTTGGCGGAGGTAACGAGCTGAAAGACCAGCTCTGGGCGCGATATTTTTTTTCGTAGGAGAAGTCTGGGAATCTCATAAATATTCATGAGGAGCCGTCATCTGATTGGCCAGTGCGGACATTGACTTGCGTTGGTGACGCTGACTTGAGGTAACCCTAACCTTAACCCTAACCCTATGAGTTGGGCTGTCTGTGAGCACACCAGCCAATCGCGTAGCGCCTTCATCAGCCAATCAGATGACGGCTCCTCATGAATATTTATGAGATTCCCAGACTTCTACTATGAAAAAATACTATGCGCTCCGCGCATCAATAATGAAAACGCTTCGTGGCTACGGAGATAAGTCCAAACGATGGTGTGAGTTTACATCACTTCCCAAAAAAGAGCTGCCAAGTCTCACGCATTCGGTGCAGTCTCTCGCCTCTTAGTGGCATTCACCTTCCTGTGCCGTAGTCAGCAATTTTTCAATCAACGCGACACTGGAGAAATTCACTTGCGGAATTGAAGTCATTGTGCATTAAGTTAATCAGTTTCACGTGCATTACGGTGGATTTCCCCACTAGTGACACGGAAATCGATTATGACTCGGGAATTCTCACGCTTGTCTTCACTGAGGGATTTAAAGCAATGGAATTGCATAAAGACACTTCAAATGGTCTTGTTTCATTTAAATGACCATGAAACATTTGCATTGTTTCCTATCCCTGAGTTAAGAGAAGCACGGAAAGTCCGAAGTCATAATCGCTTTCCATGTTACTTGTGGTGAGGTCCACCTTTACGCAAGCAAAACTGAAACTTCAATGCACAAGGATTTTAATTCCGCGTGAGAATCTCATTAATCAGCTTTCATTGAATAATTGCGGACTACGGTGAATAAGCCTAAAAAATGCGTAGGATCTACATCGAATGCGTGAGACTTGGCATCTCTGAGATCCGTTCTCGCTTCCTCCCCATTTGCTCAGCTGCTACTCCGCCGGGCCCGGCGCGGGTAGCCCACGGCCCAGCCCCGCTGTATGGCTTCGGTGTAAATGTCTATATAGGAGTGCTGTGAAGACGAGCTGACAAGTGAGCTTGTGTTTACGTTGCTTTGTTGTTGTTAGTAACTTAGTATCGTTGATCATTGTTGTTGATGATGACATTCAAATTTTGCATTTGTTTCTGAAACACTGGCCATATCGTGATCCTGGTCATCGGGGACTAGCAGGACTTCGATACGGCATATATCCGAAAGCGAAACCCAAACATAAACACAAGCGCCCGGTCCATGCGAGTATGAAGTTGCCGTGTTTCTCAGTCACTTCTACGTTCGAAGACCAAAATTTGCACTCATTTTGTGTAGTATACAATGCAAGAATGCGTAAAACGACTGCACACGCGTTTATGACCAATGCAAACTTTTCGTTTTGCAATCCCAGATGAGATCAGAGCTTTGTTCATGGAAAAGTTAAAAACTCACAAAATCTGGACATTTTGTGTCAAATCATTTCATTGAGTAGGGGAGAGCTGGTACGAAAGTTACATTTTTCACATGGAGGTCATTTTAAAAGATAACGTTACAGACCGAAAAAAAATTTCGGATTAACTACTTTCGTGTGTGCTCTGTCAAGATCAGTTGCTAAATCATCACCATATATATTGACTTCCGCATAGTTTGATGTCGAACGGAAGTTGCGGATTGCTTCTTTCGACCCATCCAGCCAGGATGAAAGTAATGCACGGGCAGGGCAAAAGTAATGTGATCAAATTTACTGGAATCTTTTTAAATTTCTCATTAAAACAGAAGCAAAAACAGCCAGGCATTTGTTTTAAACATTTTAATTGGCTTCAAATGTTCCAAAAGTGAACGTGAACATGTTTAATGTGCAAGGTCTATTTATAAAAATTATCCCAGAGAGCAAGCACCTCCGCTCCGGATCTGCCCCGGCTCTGTGCCAACTCCAGCTGATCCGGCTCAGAGCCAGGGCAGATCCGGAGCGGAGGAGCTTGCTATCTGGGATGAAATTACTCATCACGGTTGTGACAGATATAATGAGTGGCACCCTCAGTGCATGCCTCATGCGACCACAGCAGACAAAAGATGCACCGCACCCACACTTCTCCAGGCAAAGATGAGGCAAATGTCTCCCCACAAACAAGACATTCCTCATCCTTGCCCCGAGAAACTGTGGTTGCAGTGTGTCCACTAAGCCTCGTTTTCTTTGGGAGTTTTAAAGAGGACTGTTTTCTCTGGCCCCTCTGCCGATTCTCCTCCTCCAAAGCAGCTTTCACCGGGGTGTCGGTCAGTATTGCTGTTGACCTGAAACATTCAATGAGATTATAGTCAGAATCAGCTTGTTTTTATACAAGCAAGAGAACCAAGATGAGTTAAAAATGACACTATGCTCACCTCTTTCGGCCTCTCCTTTTATTTTCTTTCCTCGAGCCAGCCTTTGGATATGGGCGAAGCTTTTCTGGGCTGAACCTCTGTACTGGTGTGCCACTAGATGTTCCTGGAACCACTAGCATACCTGGATAGATGGTATGCGCTGGCGATGGAGCTGGCGCTGGTGATGAAGGGGGCGCTGGTGATGGAGCTGGCCCTGGCACTGGGGATGGAGCTGGTGCTGGTGCAGGACGGTCGGTCACAAAAGCTGGAGCAAAGTCTGCCTCACTGAAAATATCTGGATTCAAGGGCCAGATACCGGTACACTCGAACCCAGACGAAATGCTGCTTGGTGTCGCAGCTTGAGGCAGAGCTTTAGCCACAAGACTCGGGATGTTGTAGATGGTCAAAGTTCTTCCAGGGTTCATTCGCATCCAATTGTCTGCTGCACTGTTAATGTAGTGCTTCAGAGGGCCAAAAACGCTTCGGTCTAGCGGCTGAAGACGGTGGGAGCAGTGGGGTGGAAATGACAGGAGTACAATGCCCTGTGACTTGCAAAAGTCAATAGCTACCACAGACAGGTGTGATGCATGATTGTCTAAGAGTAGCAGCAACTTTGACTCCAGGGTCACGCGGGTGTGTCTTGCAAAATGCTGTAAAAAGGCCAAAAAATCTGTCTCCTCCATCCACCCCGATCCATTGGCAGAACCAGTGGAGCCAGGAGGACCATCCCAGATGAAGTGGTCATGGAACTTCTTCCTTGGGAAGATAAAGTGAGGGGGAACAAAGTTGCCTTGTGCGTTGGCAGCAAAGGCAACGGTCACCAATGTCCCTCTTTCCCCGGAGGTCACAGCACCGACCTGGCGCTGGCCCTTGGTTGCAATGACTTTGTCTGGCACTTGAACCATTGTGGTACCAGAAATAATCAGTGAAATGAATTATTGCTGGTGCAAATCGCTGTTGCTTTTAAATTTATCATCCAAATATAAATTTTTTACCTGTTTCATCCATGTTCCAGATGTCATTTGCCTCAAAATTATAGCGGTGAGGACAGTCTTTAGGTTGTTAAAAACGCGCGTCACGTTGGTCTTGTTGAAGCTGGTGGAACAGGACATGCTGGTGGCTTGAGGTCCACGGATGGACAGGGTTCTGTTGCGCCGAGGAAGGAGGTGAGCCAATCCTTCCCTGCCATCTGGTTTTTATTCCATGAACATGGAGTTTTGAGGCAAATATTTTCGCCAGCTCATATGCAAACTTTTTCGCGCCTAAAAAAAGCATAAAAAGAGGTTAATTCCCAGATAGCAAGCACCTCCGCTCCGGATCTGCCCTGCCCAGCTGATCCGCTCAGAGCCGTGGCAGATCCGGAGCGGAGGTGCTTGCTGTATGGCGTAGTGGTGTAGCTCTGTCTGTGGTGTTACTCGCACCTCTTTAGGACTCAGGCCAAAATATATATCGGCTGCTCTCTTTATATATGCCTGCAGTCTCTTCTCCTGTTCTTCTGTGAAGACTTTGTTGAGCCCTGTACCCTGGGGCCCTGGTCTGCTGCCCTCTTGCCTCTGCCCTCCTCTTGCAGTACCTGAACAGGGTGACATGACAAACGCCATGCACCACTGCTGCCCTTCTTATACTATCGCCTCTTTGGACATCAAAAAAGGCCCTTAAGTAAACCTCCGGGTCAACTGTTCCTCTCTGGGTAGTTCTGACCCTAACTCTGGGCATTTTCTGTCGGTAAAACATAACACACATTTTTATGGAGCTTTTAAACACAAAATGCGGCCGCATTAGCAGAGAGGGACGAACGTAATTGTTGCTACTTCAGTCCCGACGGTGACTCCTGACATTTGAACGAGGATTACTTCCAAAGTGGAAAAATTCTGACATTTCAAACTGCACCATATGTTACGGAACTAAATCACCGATCATTTCATCATAAGTATGACAAATGGAGCAATGAAGACAGTCTTTAAATCGAAAAAGTTTAGCATTCGTCTGAATTTACTCACCGCTGTGGAAAACAGTCTTCTCGGTCTTGTGCCATGAGGAAGACTGGACGCCTCAAGAATGTTCGCGGTTCTGGAGAGGGGCGCGAGCTGCACATGCTGACCTAGTATGACGCATCGAAGTGCGAATGGCTGTGAGTAAATCGCCGTGTTACTTTCGTCCAGAGTTACTTTCGCATCGGCGCTCCCCTATGTAGAAAATGTATCGATAAGAATATTCGTCCCAAATAAGATAGAAAAGTTATAGTTTTCTTTCGTAAATTGGCTGTTGAAATGAGGAGTCAAACAAGTCATTTTGTGGGCAAGCTCCGGTGCAACTTACTTCTCATACGTGACAGCCAATTAGCCAATCGCTCGCGAGTTTTAAGGAGAGGTCTCAAAGTGTCTACTTTCCTCATTTTTTTGCCAGTATGACATACAGTTACGAAAGTTTAACGCTGGATTCGTGAATTACAGGTGTAGCCGAGAGGTTGTGAATGCCTCGATATCTGCAGGAAAGGGCTGCTCCAAAAACCACACAGGTCTTAGCTGATCCGCACCGAACGGCAGACCCCCGTCCGCACTTTATTGTGTCTTCTCAACAATACTTGCTCGCGCCAAAAACATTCTACATCTACATCCGTTCCAATATTAGGCATCTTAAAGCAATACAGTGTCCACCTAAATTAATAGCAGCGCAAAACTAACACTGCACATATAACCAGGTTCCTACTCACCATTATGATACCATTCAAAAAACTCCCTTACATAGCTCTCCCCTTTCAAAAAGAAACGTCCTCGTTTCACAATACCTGCCTGTAAGGAACCAAAAACATGTCATTCCTACATTAAACAGTTACATTTTTTTTTCTTTTTTTTTTTTTAACAATTCTTTTAAACGATGCAACACATTTTATACCTTTTAATTTTCTTTACAAAACCCCACAATTACCTGTAGGTGACAAAATCATTGAAACGAGCTGGCATTTTAACTGCTCGTCCAGCGCGAGACACAGTGGGTCGCGGCCCCCAGGAATTTGGGCCCTGGAGAGTTTCTGTGTCCCCTGAGACCTGCAGTTCCTCAGGCCCACAGTCCCCCTCAGACCACCCTTCATCTGGTTGAGAGGGGGCCCTGAAGAGGCAAAAATGTTGGAGGCCGAAGAAGAACCAGTGGGCATGAGCCCAACAGTGTAGGGTTTTAGCCTATCGTAATGGACAACCTGTTCTCGCCCTGTGGGGTCCACGGGCTGCCAATCTGGTAAGTCAGCCCCAATTCCCCTGAGAGTCCATCACTGCTAGGATCCTATAGGGGCCCCTCCAATGGGGAGCCAGCTTCCTGTGGTCCTCAGTGGGGTTATGCAACCACACGGAAGCCCTCACGGCATATGGCTGGTGACGGGCCCCTCTGTCATAGTACAATTTTTGGTTCTCCCGCGCATCTGCCCCACGCTGCCTAGCCCTACCAAAGGCCACCTCCAGTTTTTCCCCAAGGGCAGTGACGTAGTCCACATGGGAAGAGGCCAAATTAGAACTCAGTTCCCGTGCAGGAACCAACACATCTACCGGGACACGCGCTTCGCGACCATGCGTCAGGTAGTAGGGGGTGTAGTTTGTACAGGCATGAACAGAGGTGTTGTAGGCGAACGCTACCTGCTTCAGGAAGTCATCCCATTCCCCACCACAGGCAAGCAACGATTTAGCCAGCTGGTCAATCAGTGTTCTATTAAAACGTTCTACCATGCCGTCTGACTTGGGATTACAGGGTGTCGTACGCGTCTTTTTTATCCCCAAAAGTTGGCACAATCTCTGAACCGTCTCAGCCTCAAACTGTCTGCCCTGATCACTATGAAGCACTTCCGGAATGCCATGCACCAGTACATAATCCTCAAACAAACACTGTGCTACTGTTTGAGCAGTTTGATTAGCAAGAGCATACAAATTCACGAACTTTGTAAAATAGTCCTCCACTACTAAGACATACCTGTTGCCCTTGGAGGTTACTGGTAATTCCAGAATATCCATGGCCACCCTCTGGAATGGCCGGGTTGACACTAAACTCCCCATAGGTGCACGATGCTTGGGCACCGGGGCCCTCCGGGTCTGACATGGAATGCACTGCTCACACCATTGCTGGATGTCTTTAAACATGAAGGGCCAGTAACAAATTTGCCTAGCTTGCTCCCACACTCGTTCAGCAGAGAAATGCGCAGAGGCGGCGCCTCCATGCAGATGATGCAGTACATCTGGAATGAGTGTGGGCGGCACCACCACCTGGCAACGAGCACGACCTGTACCCGGAGAACTTACAGTCCGACAGAGCAGACCATTAAGCACTGAGAGCCGCGGATATTCAGTCCACAATTTCCGAAGCCACCGAGAGCTACCCCTCAAGCGCCCGCGAGGAGGCCTAGAACCCTCTGTAATCCAGCCTAACACCTTCCCAATAGCCGGATTAGACCGTTGGAGTTCCCCCAAGCCAATTCCATCATGCGAAAGCGCATGCAGGAAGGGCAATTCATCAGAGTTACCCTGCCCTTCCACCTGTGGCATTTCATTAGTACTCCCGTGGAGGACTAGGTCGGCTGGGGGTTGCGACAAGGTGTCAGAAACAGGTCCGCACGATTCCTTGTCTGCCCCCACCACATTCACCTGGCCTACTGCAGCCAATAAGGGGTCCCCTGTTGTATCAGGGCCCACATCTGCAGGCCGCCCGTGACAATGAGCCGCGTTAGTGTGACTTAGACCATCTTTGTACTGTATGGTCCAGTTAAAAGGGTCCAATTCCAATAACCATCGTGCTCTCTTACCGGTAGGGTCTTTGTCAATGGACATGCCCCGCAGACCTAGGAGAGGCTTATGGTCTGTAATAATGGTGAACACGGCGGACCCAACGTAATGTCTGAACTGGCGTACTGCCCACACTATGGCCCACAGTTCCCTATCAAAGGTTGACCAGCGCCTTTCCGTGGGAGACAGTGACTGACTAGCATAAACCACCACTCTCTCTAGCCCGTCCCGGTCCTGAGCTAGCACCGCCCCCACCGCTTCCAGTGATGCATCGGTGTACACCTTGAAGGGGATGTTAAAATCAGGCATGGCGACAACAGGAGCGGAGGACAGCACCTCCTTCAGGTACTTAAAGGCTGCGTTACATTCGAGAGTCCAGTGGAACGGCATGTCTTTGCACGTTAAACGGTGCAAGGGAACTGCGTGTTGGGCAAAATCCTTAACAAAAAGCCTGTAATAAGAGCATAGGCCCAAAAACGCCCTCACCTCGGTGGGGTTATGTGGGATAGGCCAGGTTTTTACTTTCTCGGTGTTACAAGGGTCTGGGTGCAGGCCCTGACGAGAAACAACGTGCCCCAGGAATACGACATGATCACGGGCCAGGTGACATTTCCAGGGGTTCAATCTGAGGCCGGCTGCCTGAATCCTAGAGAAGACTTCGCGAAGGCTGTTTAGATGCTGCTCAAAGGTGGGGCTGTAGATCAGGACATCATCTAAATATACCATGCACACCTGCCAGGGAAGCCCTCTAAGCACTAATTCCATCATACGTTGGAATGTGGCAGGCGAATTAGTTAGGCCCATGGGCATTGACCGCCATTGATACAGACCCCTGCCTGTCGTGAAAGCCGTTTTCTCACTATCATCGTCGGCAACCTCAACTTGCCAGTAGCCATTCGAAAAATCGAGTGTGCTAAACCACCGGGAGCCCACTACCGCATCTAGCGTGTCGTCCACCCTGGGGAGGGGATGCGAATCTTTTACAGTGACACCGTTCAAACGACGATAGTCAATGCAAAATCTCCAATCCCCATTTTTCTTACTCACTAAAACGACCGGGGAGGCCCAAGGACTACAGCTTTCTTCAATCACCCCTCGGCTAGCAACGCCGCTACTTGCCTGTCTATCTCCTCCCTCTTTTCTGGTGATGTTCGATATGCTTGCTGTCGCAGAGGAGGGTGGTTACCGGTTTTTATGTGGTGTTTAACGAGTGAGCATTTACCAGTCACCCTACTGGAAGTGCTGAATATCTCCCTGTGCTTTTCTAATAGCGCCCTCAGCTGCGTCTTCTGCCATGGAGTGGCAGGCGACTCTTGCAATGATACCAGAGGCTCACCGGCTGAAATTGAAGAGACAGACTCTACTGGGCTTAATGGCAGTGACACAAGTGTGGACTCGTCTACAGAGAAAAATTGCCCCAGGTGCATACCCTCCCTCAGGACAAGTTCTCTGTCAGTAGGGTTTAACACCCGGGCCGTTGAAACCCCCCCCTGTACTGCTGTCACTGTGCGGGCGACAACACATTCATTCCTGCCCTGGGGGTTAGGCTCTAGATAACCCACGAAGTCCGGAAGCGGGTCTCTCCCCGCTGGGGAGACACAGATAGGGACCAGCCTCTCACTGAGGGGGGGCAATGTCATGGCATTAGCAATAGTAACATTACAACATTGCGGTATTAAGTCTTTGTTGCTTAACAGTGGAATGTCCGTGTCCCATAACAGCAATCTTCCCTTTTCAAAGTCAATGCGTGCCCCGTTGTCGGAGAGAAAGTTCAGACCCAGCAGCGCGGCCTGTGTGGACCGCCTCAGTACATAGAATACCTGCTGCCAGGATGTGCTACCCAGGCGCAATGTAGCTGTTATGGTGCCTAGCGTGTCCAGCATCTGACCATTCACCGCCTGCGCGGCAGTAAAATTGGCGGTAAGGGGCCGCTCACGTAAGGCGGGAACTGACATACGAAAATCAGCGCTGAGAAAGGACTCGGTAGAGCCCGAATCCACAAGAATATTAACTTCAGTCCCTTCAATGTTCCCCCTCACATAGGAAGTACGCTGCAGCACCCCCACGTTACCTGTAACCGCAATGTGCAGTCCATCGTCTGGATGGCCCGTAGGTTCCATAGCCGATGTCTGGGCCGCGACATCGACTACAGCTCTTTTCCCGACTGGTTAGCCGGGTACTCCCCCTTGTGGGAGAGAAAGTGAACTCCCCGCCTGCTTCCTGCATCGTCCACGCAGGGGGGTCTGGCGGGTTCTGGGTCCCGCCAATATGGGGAAGGAGCTCGGTCCCGCCCCCTTGATGAGACAGTTTGGTTGCGCCAACCAGGAGAGAGAGCTCGGCCACGCCCTCCAGGTGAATGAGCGCGTCCTGGTAGGCTGCCCGGAAATCCAGCTTTTCCGCCGCGCTCCGTCCCTTTGCACGATCACGCCAGCCGCGGTCCGGAGAGCGCCCCCTGGGTTCACTCCCTGAACCGCGCGACCTACATCCCTGTCTCCTGCAATCACACTGGCACGGATCCTCATGCCCCGGGGAAGAGGGTCTTCTTCCATCGCTATACCCGCCGGATCGCAGGCGAATATTCTCCTCCACCATTCGCCGCATCTCCGTCCTCATCTCTTTCACGTCCTCCGTCAGTATGTCCACGGCACGGTGTAGCCCCGTATCGGATATGGACTGCACCGCCGCGCCAGCTTCATTTCCAGTTGAGGCCCAGCGTGTTTGCGTCGGCCCATACTCCATCATCACAGACTCCCTGGCTATCTCGCATCAACCAGCAATAATCAGAGCCTCATCTAAATCGGTCGCTCCCTGCTCATGACATTTAGCTCTCAAGCCTGGATCCAGTCCTGCCAGAAATCTACGAAATTTCTCCTTTTTGCGCTATATCACCGTATTCCGGGAAGGCCTCTTGAACTAATTTGCATATATCAGCTGCATACACGTCCAAACTTTCCCCCGTGGTTCGGGAGCGCGCAGCTAGGTTGGCTCTAAAACGGTCAAGAAAATGTCTCTGGCCAAAGGCTTCCTGTAGCTTTAACTTCACTGCAGCATAGTCAGTTTGTACTGCTGCCGGGAAACTATCCCACAGGAGAAAAGCGGCCTTAGTAAGCCGAGTGGGTAAAATTCTAGCTAGCTCGTAATCATAATCACCGACATTGCCGCCTACTAGCGCTTTCACCGCCACTTCATACTGCCGAGCCCAGGAGGAAAAAAGTTTCTCCTGCCCCTCCAGCAAAGGGCTGCGGGAGATCGATTCTCACTTTGCTTGAGAAAAGTCTATCAGTGCGGCACACATTGCAGTCTCGCGGTTCATCTTTACACCACATCCTGACGAATTCCAATTTTAAAGTATTCTCAAGGCAAAAATTAAATGGTTCAACACAGTGCGTCCGTATTTTAACTCGGAGATTAGCCGTCGCGTTAGCCGACAATGTCCATGTCCCTATTAAGTATTGCAGTAGCTATGGCTAACGCTGCTTGACGAAACTAAGACAAATTGCCTGCTGCAAAACGTTAAACTTACGGGGGTTTCTGTCGAAAACGCCCACCGCTGCCACCAATGTAGCCGTTAGGTTGTGAATGCCTCGATATCTGCAGGAAAGGGCTGCTCCAAAAACCACACAGGTCTTAGCTGATCCGCACCGAACGGCAGACCCCCGTCCGCACTTTATTGTGTCTTCTCAACAATACTTGCTCGCGCCAAAAACATGCGCTTAATCACTTCCTCCCGCGCCTGCAAGCGCGCATCTACATCCGTTCCAATATTAGGCATCTTAAAGCAATACAGTGTCCACCTAAATTAATAGCAGCGCAAAACTAACACTGCACATATAACCAGGTTCCTACTCACCATTATGATACCATTCAAAAAACTCCCTTACACAGGCAATAATATACGTCTACAGCGTTTTTTGTTTCCTAACTTAATAGACCTTTTAAAAACGAAATCTATTGTTAAATGCGGAATTTCGCGGAAATCAACATAATTTGAAATGCTGTTCGTAAAGCCACATTCCCTCCGAAACGCGTAACAAAATTTTCCACGACCAGAGTCTATGCAAAGATACGAATGCACGTGAAAATGTGAGCAGCCTTCGTCAAATTCACCTGCCCCGAGCGTTTGAGCAACGCATCTCTTCGGTGCTACTGAAGATCCCTGGGAAGAATTTTTTATTGTTGTCATAGACGAGACCACTGATGCTAGGGATTGCAGCGTCCTAAACATCATCATTGGTCATTTTATGTTGACTTAACAACTTATGTAACCGTTAAATAGCTCACATTATTTCCTTTCACAGTCTACTTCGTCAATTGTGTCCATGCAAATTATGACATAACGTCGTCCCCCAGCGGTGAAATAAAAGTTGATGCATTGTTCATGTTTAATCATTACTGTATTACATTTTGTCGTGGTATGTAATACAACGTATTGGGATAACTGAACAAAAGTTTATTCTAAATAAATAAATAAAGCTGATGCATCAAAATCAGACAACTGTTGATCCCTTGGGGAAAGTGGGCGTCATTGCTGCTGCTCTCATACATTCATATTATACACAATAAAATTATAAATGATTAAAAAGGGGCATTCAGACGAATGCATGTCAGTACAGCCGGTGTCTGCCTTTTTGACTGTAGCTTACTCTTCCTTTCAAGTGACACTTTTATTTTGTAATATTATGTCAGGTAAAAAAAATTATTTTTTTCTTTCTTCACAGTGCAATGTTATATTGCGTCATTAAGCAGTATTTGTTCTGACTTTAAGTACTGAGGAAAACTGAGCAATGTTGTGTTGCATCGACAAATTTAAGGTTATTTCTATTTAATTAGTGGACATTTTACTCATTATCATAAATAGCACACTATGATAGTAAAATTGGTGTAAAAGGTAAAAAACAAAAAACAGAATTCCAAAAAATTTAAATGGAAAAAACGGAATTTGGGGAAAAATAAAACGGAATTTGGAAAAAAATAAAACAGATTTCATAGGGCCCTACTTTTTTAAAATGTCTTTGTATGTGTGGATTACTAGAGTTGTGACCGATATCTAGTGAAAATTTCATGCCAATAGACCCATGAGAATTATATTTACTGAGAAAAATGTTGACGCGTTCAAAACTTATTTTCTCCCCTGTATAGGATTTTCAAGTCACCTGATGCAGAAGTCTTTGTCTACTTGACGTTCTGACACGGTTATTTTCCTCTTGTCCACAACTGATTAACCACTTTGCGCAGAAGCTAAATCTGTATATTTATGTGTTACCTTATTTAAGGCTTTATAATTCAAGATTGCAGCTTCATAGAGAGAAAGGATATGGCTCAACTGAGTAAAAACACTTGAGGCATTTAGAATTTTATCGTATTTAAGTCTATTTTCATGATTATGGTTGAGAAAAAGGGCTGCAGACATGAAAAAATTTTATGAAAATTCAGCACTGAAGTTGTAAAAGAACAATACTGAGAATTGAAAAATGGCTGGGGGTTTAAACTATACATTTCTGGGATCATAAACTCCTTGGGCTCTAATTTCTCGGCGCAGCGCAGGGTGGCGCAGCCCACGCAGTGGTAATTTCGTGCGGTGCAACACCGTGTGCAGCCACTTTGGCAATCTGGTAGACGGACAGGCGCCGAGATGGGTGTGGCGGCGTAGTAGGGGGAGGTGTCACATATTCATCATGACGCAGTGACAATTTTGTGGATAAAGGCTCCGCCGAAAGTGCGCAGAGAGCTCGCCAGCTCCACCCTAGTTTACTTTCTGTGCAGTGGTGATTTGGCTGACCCGGCGACAGTCGCCTCGCCACCGAAACCTCACAGGCAGGTTTCCAGAATGTCAGGCACATTTCAAAGCAGTAAATAATTACAGCAACCACTATTTAATGAAACTATCTGAATCAGCACATAAATTATAGTATCTATATCGATTGTCCTGATGTCAGATCAAGGCGGTTGGCACGCGTAATGGAAACTCGACCTGGCTTAATCAAAGCAGCTGAATCTGTGATGCAAACTAACCACATTTTTCTCAGCCAACCACAAACTGCCTCGGCATCAGGCAGTGCATATATAAATAATGCTTGTGTTCTATGCTGAGTAAAGCCGCTTGCACACTGGATGCGAAACAAATTTTTCGCACGACTGATTACATTCAAAGTCAATGCAAAGACGCGAATACACGCGTGTATTCGCGTCTTTGCATTGAGTTTGAATGTAATCTGTCGTGTGAAAAATTTGTTTCGTGTCCAGTGTGCAAGCGGCTTAATACTACTATTATTGTCACTTAAGTTTTATCGTTTTTAGTGGGGGAAAGGAATACAGCCTGATTGCTATGATCTCGTACTGAGATAAGATCACATATTGAAAATAAATGTGTAACGTATCTTGCATTGTTGTCCATGAATGTTAATCCCAAAATTTTAAGCAGCAACAGGGTGTAATAATAGGAACACGCTATCCATCGTTTCTCTTCCCAATGATGCGGGCAGAAGAAATAAATGAGCAACCGTCGTGTTTCATTCCAACTTCATAAGTTTGAATGATCTGACGTAGTTTCGTTTTGAAATTCCATTCAAGTTCGCTAATGGTAATAATTTGCGAATGCCCTAGCTAGCCAACTAACTCATATTCGTAATGCTTAATATAGACGTAAGCTGTGCAGAAAACATGCCTGAAGCAGCAAAGTAAAATGCAACATTAATGCATCATGCAGATATAGGACAGAAGCTTCTTTATTCCAATATTTAAAGGTAAAGAGAGGAGCTCATTTGATTGGTGAAGATTTGACTCAGCTGTGTTAAACCCACTCACACCTTCTCTCCTCCCTCTTTGCCACTTGCGCCGGCAGGAGGGACAGAGGCGGGACAGAGGAGTGCTTGCGCCGGGCACGAAATTGCTAAATACGCCTGGATACACCCCGTTGGCGCGGCACTCCCCCCATTCGCCGCGCCTGCGCCTGGTCAACGACTTTAGAGCCCCTTGACCACAATTATAATTCATCTGAGCATTACAATCTAAATTACCTACTCTCTAGGAGCAAAATAAGACAGCTATCCAGATGGCTCCCCAAACTCTAAGATCCCTGAAAATGGCACCCTGTCAAATCATAAAATAATCATATATTAAACACAAATCGACATTTGACGCATGAAATTAAATATGAACTCAGGGCTACAATAAGCGGTATCGCATCGCGAAAATGCAATCAGTTTTTTTGAAATGCGCCAAGCTGCAATGGGCTTTTGAAATCCCCATCGCATATTTTGCGATAGTCTTTGGATAATGTGAATAAAAGTTTTCGTCCAGTTTTGAACAAAAACGGGCTCCTATAGTCTCTTAATATCGTCTCGATTGGCCTCCGCCACCACACGATGGATAACCAAACGGCATGACTCTGAAACCATGGTAGTGAGTGGAATGACTCCATTATTTTCCTACCTCTGTGCCAGTCCCGCCCGCAGAGCTAAAGAAAACACTAGAGTGGACAACGTCATTGGCTGAACCAACTGCAAAACATGAGACGCGTCTGCCATCTTGTGTAAGGAATTGATGGGGGAATTTCGCAATCAAACGCTGTATGTGTGTTTTTGCAATTAGATAAAATTAAACGAAAAACACTGGACTGGTGTCACACATCAGCCTACAAGCACGACCATTATTTAATAAATTATTATTTTGTTTACCGGTGTTTGTTGTCAGGAAATTCTTAATAGTGCAAATTCAAAAAATTAAATTTAAATTAACTGTAAATATATATAAAAGAGTTGTATATTTATGTCTAAGGAATGCTGTTTTCATATTTTGAACACATGTACATTTGTACCTTGAATTCCTGAAGTGCTCTTTATTCTAGATTATGACACTTTCTATTTTAATAATTAAATGTTCATCATGGTTCATAATAATTACCAGTATTAATTTCTTTCACAGTAAAAATATTATGTATGATAAAAATCAGTCCTGAATATTCACTCATTCACAACCTAAGCCAGGTGAGTGGCTCAGGTAGAACTAACTAAAACTTACTAATTCCTATTCAGTTACTGAGCTACTACATGTTTGCTGTAAGTGGGACCCAGTTGGTAAGTCCAGGTAGTTTCAATACTGCAATGCTACTGTAACTCAACTGCCTTGCTCTTCATTAGGCTATGTTGATTAGTATTAGTACTGTTAGCTAAGTGTTCTAAGAGTTGAAAATAAAAAGTTAAAATGCATATACAGACGTTTTTGTTAAATTTTCTTTTAGATACACAGTTCTGAAAAATGCCACAAAATGCTCCAGACTGTTATTTTTGCTCAATGCCAGCCCTGGAACTAATGATTTTCTGGTAGAGTTTAGCATGGGTTGATCAATATAGGTGCAGTCAGGGTTTTTCCTGCATAGAGAATTTGGTGGCGGCCGCCACCGCCTAATTTCTTACCGCCACCAGCTCCAAACGCGATTTTCTGTATCGCATTTTCATTTGCGTCAAAAAAAAAAAAAAAAAAGAATTTGCGCAATGTTAGTGCCATGCTCCCGCGGTGAAAAAAAAAAGCATGTGCAGCCCTCCCTCTCGCTAAACAAAATAAGAAGTATGTAATCTCAAAATAACAAAATAGAAAGCATCAACAACTCCCCCCACCCCGCTCAATAATATTTTGAGTGTGCGCAGGAGCCTATGACCGAGTACCACCACCAGCTCATTCTGAGCCAGGAAAAACCCTGGCAGTTGAACATCAGTGGCCACCAGTAACCTCTCCAAACACAAAACATGCCTTTTCTCCATGATAAAGTTTAGAATTTTGTCAATTTTTTTCAGAGTCCCGCCAGCCAGCACACGTTCTCATTAAAGGAACTGCTTATTTAACGGTCTGAACATTCACCCTGCAATTAAAAGCCAGCAGCTCCCACTTCTGAGCTCGCAATCTTATATAAACACATTCCACACCTTATACGGAACAAGTATAACTCACTAACTCAGTAATATCTTATTATAACAGAACAGACATACCACGATCAGGAAAAAAATCAGGCAATATTTTACCCTAGATTGAACAGAATGGCACAACGAACGTATCAGGGGGTCTACCGAAGTCCTTGAGCTGTTAGCATAATAAACAAGCCAAAACATCAGCATTTAATTTAGTTGAATACGGTATAAATTCAAAAACAAAAAGCCACACTGAGCAAAATACAACCACAGCAGCAGTATTTCTTCACCGAATCCCTCCTCCAGAGACAGATGTTTCCAGTAGAAGGAATACTCCAGTCCTGTTTCATTCGGAATAATTCGCATTGACCACGTCCGTACCTCATTTAAATCCCGTAAATGTAACTGAACACTTCAGGCCAGTTTTGGAAGTCATTTTTTTCTCTTTAAATCACGTCATTTTCAGCTGCGCAACTGTGCCCAACGTTAACAGAATACAACCTACCTTGCTCTTACGCAAAGGCTTTTATACTCTTGTCATTGTCCAATCAGTGTCTTTCAGTTACTGTGGAATTGGATAAGAAGCGAGTCAATCAAGACATCATTACCGGGAAGTTTCAAGTGGGCGTGAACTATTAGTGTGCAGTTACGCAGATGAGCCTAAGTAAATAATTGAGTGATTGGCTATCAACGTGAGTAATTAAAGGCTCGGCAGGCAGGAATCCTAGAAAAAAAGGTGATCATTGAGTCTACACGGGTCTCATCTCCTCATCTCTGATCTGAGCTCCTCCCACCAGACAAGCATGGGCATCTGATGCACGCGCTTCATACACGTACCCGACAGTCCCTGCCCGAGGCAATCGCAAATTAGACAAACCTTTTTTATACGTTACCCTCCATATAATAATGTCCGAGTCACAGGTAAGAAAATACTGTTTTTGAACATGAGCGATAGTAAACAGTATTTATATTTAGTGTAAAATAATACGAAAGACAAACGACTACAAAGGCTAAAGTCACGTTAGCCGGCAGATTTGACATCGGGAATTATTCAGTTATAACTTTGAGCAAATAAAAGCCGTTCTTTATGTTTAAGACAAATGACAAGCTAATGTTTTGAAGCAGTGTAGCACATTTTATTCAAACTAGTTTCCACCGAAGAGACGTACACGCGCATCTGCTTCAGCAGAACAACCAGTCAGAGGGCTCGCTCTCTCAGCTGTTCTGTGATTGGTCAAATTCTTCCGCCACGGGGCAGATTCTTTGCAGGCTGAAAACAGAGCCCAGAGGGGCTGCAGATGTCTGCTCTTCTCTCAGATCACTTCATTTACATTATGCTCAAAGGTTAAATGGAAGTTTTTGCACAATATTGCCAAAATAAGCTGCCTACCGAGCCTTTAAGAGAATACAAAGGAGTGCTGAATTTGTGGATGGAGGAATCTACGTGTAAATACACAGTAGGGATCCACGCATTTTTGATATGTGATGACTATAACTGATAGTAGAATGACATGCAGTGGTATCAATACCATGTCAAATTTTTGCTTCAGAAACCTTATTTTTCATAAAGGAGAAGACAGCGCCTCTGCAAAGTATATTTCAGCGGAAAATAAAATTCTTGAAGTGTCTAAAACACAGTTTTATAAATTTTAATTTGGTAATGACTGTTGCGGCGATCTGCCTGGAGGTGTGGCTGCGTGCATGCTGCATGTGAAGGTGGCCGTGCTGCTGCGCGCAGGTGAGCGAATGGGGACCCGCCCGGATGACATCATGAAAAACATGAATAATCATCACGTGATACGGATGTCGGGCAAGCATCGGTCATCTGCCATAGAGAACCATTGAAAACGAGATGCCCTAAACTGCTTGTTATTCATTTTTTCTCCATGGAATGAGGCGGAAATGTGTGCTCAAAGGTAGTTTAAAAATAGAATTACTCCTCCAGAGGCATGTATCGATGAATATTCACTGATTACACTAAATGAATGGGCGAATGACAAGCAGTAAATTTAGTCACACTCCTCCCTTTCTCCCCCGTCCCGGGCTGCGACTTACACCCAGGTAACCCGGTTAACCTGCTGCCTTCTGATACTAGTGTAGACCCACCAGCAGCGATAGGTGTGCAAAACTCCTTTAGTAGTCTTCACAAGCTTTGTTCCCTTACCTAGCATTATTCTTGAACATCAACATATTTTACATACACTGCGAGGATTGAAATAAGCGGTATCGCATCACATTTGTGATCTAAAAATGCCTACTTTCGAACCAAAATGAACAATACCAGACAAATGAATCGCAGCCGCTGTGAAAGAAATCCTAACAACATTGGTGGAATAACTTCAAATTCTAGCGTGGAATCATACAACTAGTGTACTATCAAGTAGGTTAACGAACTGTTACCAAGCTAGCTTGTCGTTACAAACCTGTCACAGGGGTCACAAATTAAAGTATGGATACGAAGTCTCCCCCATTATCCTGCCGTGATTCGAGCATTGAACACGTTGCTTTTGCATTTCTGTACCTGGCTAAGCGCAAATGAAAAAAGGGTTGTTATTGTCGCGGTTTGTGTTATCTAGACTGCCCCTTATCTGTGTTTCCCAGTTAGCTGTCGATGGTGAAGTTAATTTTTTCAGAGCCATTGTTGCTATTGCTCGGTCTACTCTGCCGAGCCAGGAATGCGTTTCTCGAAAGAACAGGTGCGAACTTACATAGTTGGAGCCAATGACAGTGAATGGACGAACTACGTAAGTTGCTAGCGTAGTTAAAAAAACTATGCTTTTGGGAAACGCACCCCAGGTCCCCATTGTCAACACAAGTTCGAGCTAAAATAAAAGTTGATAAAATGGCCTAAAAACCTACTTTTTCTAACTCGGCACATTGCCTCCTGTTGTTCGCATGCCTGACTTCCGGGTTCGGAGAATGACGTTCACCTTACGTACAGGCTATTTTTAGATATCGGGCGGGTCCCCATTGGACTAATCAGCAGCACACGCCATAAACTCAAGCGAAGCACGAGTCATTTGACTGTGTGCAATGGAGCTGAGGACAGCAGAAGCAATCACTAAAGAAGAACGCATCAAACGCATGGGAAAAGGACTCAAATCAAAAGGGCTACCGGTAAGCTCACGTCTCTTCACTGGACTCTGTTTAAAAATGTGATCGCTAGCTGTGTTGTAGCCTATGTATTTGGGCGAATGAATTGTACTGTCTGTTATAGGGGTAGAGTTCAGTTTGAAGTTAGCAGTTGTAATTGCAATTGGCTAAAATATTTATTTAGATATTAAACTGTTGAGACGTAGGTACAATTTCTGCTTATTTCAGTTCTTTTGGTTACCTACCTTGTTGTTTGGCATAAAATACTTATTTAGATTGTAGGACAAAAGTGGCCAAATTGGTTTGCTTGAAACCTTGTTTGGAGATGGATAGGTTGATGGAGTATGTAGATGGTACTGGTTAAAGTATGGCAAATTTTGCTTTATTGGAATGCAGATTAAAAATGTTTGTGTATAAAGAGGTATTTCTGTTCAGAAATGGTGTGTTGGAATCTACAGTGGAATCGGTTTAAAATGCTTGATTTCATTTAAGTTAAAAATGAGTATAGTTAAAATTGTGATTAAAAATACATGTCTAATGTCTGTATGAAATATAAATCTGTATAAAATAAAACAGGTTACATTAAAAGTAAATGGTTCTAAAATGTAAACTAGGTTTCTGTTTATTCGATGCCTAATTTATGCAGTACTTACCTGGGTTTATATTTGATGAAATAGTGGTTAATGTTTGTTGAAAATATACTTACCTTTACCCAATTAAATTACCTGAAAATGCGTTTAAATGTACTTACCTTGTTGATGGAAAACGCTGAATTTTATTTACATTGGTTTTATTCTTGTGTGTTAAAGGTTTTTCACCTTCCTTGTTTACTGGTCAAATAAACTGAAGAAGGAGTGAAATCCTGAGTCTGGTCAAGTCCTTCCTTTGTCAAGAGTGGGAAGCCATGACATTGTAGAGACACTTGACAATGATCCAGTGAAACGCATTTTTAAACCGGAAAGTCTTCAAATCGGCGTCAATACCAGGGGGCAGACATTTTTACTTGGAATCTAAGGCTGCATTCGGAATGCACACTTGTCCACTCGCTCACTCACTCTCTATATTGTTTTCAATGTTGAACATTCACTACACAGTGCCCTATATAGTGGGTGAGTGCATTTCAAATGCATTATCCAATCAAACGCCAGTGCCGCGTTGCTTGTGCGTCACTTATTCTTACGTGACGTCAGTTGTTCTCCTTCCTTTCATCCGAGCCATGGAGTAGTTCAAAGGGCCTTCAGTAAGCTCTCCCTTTACGGCTTGGCTGCCCATAAGCTGTTTTTATTTAAGCTGGCCTGATTAACAATCAAACCATTTATGGACTGAGCGACCAAGACCAATACATGACCTATAATTAGAAACGGTAATGAAAGGTGTATTCCCCTTGCCTACATTTATATAATTGAGATGGAATTGTAAATCCAAAACTTTTGCTGACTTTGCAACATTTATTTTCGCCATCCTTGGGATTGTCACACAGCTGTGCAACCTTACGGCGCCCTTTAGCCGTGACAACATTCAAAATAAAGAACGGATTCCCGCAGCCTTGCAAACTAATTTCCAGAAATCTGTGCTGCTTAACGAGCGCTGAAATTATGAAGACAAATTGATATTTTATGTTGTCATTTATGCGCAGAAGACGCTTCATAATTTTGTGGGGCAATGCATAACAAGGCTATCAAAAGGAAATTAGACTGTTGTTGGTTTTTACCAATTAGTCTGAGCAACTGTGGCTAATCGGGAGATGTAAACTGCGAGAGGTAGTAATGCATCTTTAAAGGTAACGTTTCCGAAGATCAAATTCAAAATCAGAAGATTCCAAGTAAAAATATCTGCCCCCTGGTATTGAAGCCAATTTGAAGACTTGCTGGTTTAAAAATGCATCACACTGGATCATTACCAAATTAAAATTTATAAAACTATGCGTTTCAGACACTTTAAGTATTCTACTTTCCGCTGAAATATACTTTGCCGAGGTGCTGTCTCCTCCTTTAACTAACTGGGATACCATTTGCTCACTGTAGCTGAAGAGCTTGTTACAGAGGACAACGATTTTTTTTCCTGTTGCAAGAGATTTTTTTTTTTTTGAACTGCTAGATACTGTGGGCAAGTATATTGAGCAGGCTGCACATCAGGCTTAGCTGAGGAGTTTAATTCATGTCACTCCTGAAAAAAAGGGATGGGACTAAACTCGTCCATATTCTAAACCATGTTCGAGCTCTGCTTGCTAGTGAATATTCAATAAAGGATCCAGGTGGGCCATCTAGTGAGAGTATAGTAACTACATGCATAAATTTGCATGTAGTTTTATGTCCACTGGCGGACACATCTGCACAAAGGGATTAAACTGTTGACTTAGGCATGCCCAGCATTTTTGTAATATTCCTGAATGGGGTAATTGTCATTCTGAGTTATATGATGGCCAGCTGAATGTGGACCAACACTGCCATCTTCCCCATGTTGTCACATGTCAAAAACAATCCCAAAATGCACTTGCAAAGTAAGGGCCTGTGTTTACAGGACACCTCTTTTGCACTGAAAGGGCCCGTGAGCTTATTTTCAGAGCGCTTCTCTGCAGCGCTTACTGTTGCCAAGTTATAAAAACCGTCTTCTTAGTACTTCCGCAATCCATCCTTGTGAATTCAGTCTCAGTTTATTGTTATGTTACCTTAGAAAGGTTTGCTAATATGATTTTAAAAAATCGCATATAGTCAGCAACCGCGCTAATGAATGCTTATTTCCAAGAAGTGTAACTAGAACCATCGTACATGGTTCGAACCAAGTAGCAACGTTGCTAACGTAGCTCGCAACTGTGAATTAAATGTAGCTACCCAAGTTAAAATAAATGGGAACCTATAGGGGAACCTTGCTACAGCTGTTTGGCGGTAGTGGTAAACATTGTTTTAGTGAACATTAATATGAAGTCAATAACTAGTCAGCAAACCTAGTATCCCTAAACAGAACAGTCTGATCTAACTGGCTGTGCAAATTGCCCTCTCCCTCCCCACCTCAACCCCGAGGGCTCCCTTGAAAAAGAGATTTCAATCTCGACGGGACTTCCCTGGTTAAATAAGGGCTAAATAATAAAAAAGTCATCAGAAGATGACATATCCCCCAGGCCCCTGATAATTTGCAAAAGTCATGTCAATCCTACACCTTCAAAGAAATTCAAACAAGAATGTTGAGGTGATTTTCCTCCGGAATTATCTGAAAGTATGTACTGGCAACATCTACCAAAGACTATGAACCACATGTTGACAAAGGCAATAAGAAAACAAGAGTCATTAATGAACAGTGTTTTAGTTCTGCTCCGGAAACAAACTCAGCCCTGTGACTGAGTCCAAATCCATCACGCTTCCATGGGAAGAGAAAATATGAAAAGGCGCCGCTTCAGCACTTGGGTAATGCACATACAAAGTTTCAGAAAGATATAATGAACGGTTTTTGAGTTCTGCTCCGGAAACAAACCTCTCTCTGTACAGAGTCCAAATCCAACTCGTTTCCATGGAAACTAAAAAAAAAAAATTTCAGAAATCTGAAAATATGAAAAGGCAGCACTTCAGAATGTGGGTAATACACATGCAAAGTTTCAGTAAGATATATTTAACGGTTTTTGAGTTCTGCTCCGGAAACGAACTAGGCCTGATGTGCAAGAAGTCCAGATTCATTTCCATGGAAATGGCAAAAAATGTAATCCTGAAGTTTTCAAAGTAGCAAAAGGCACATCTGGACTATACATGCATGTACCAAGTTTGGTGCTGATATCTTGCATAGTTTCCGAGTTCTGCTCCGGAAACAAAATGATTACAGACCCCCTGCAAACCATGACCGTGGTTGACCTTAGTTGACCTTGGTTGACCCTGGTTCAAGTAACCATAGTCAACCCTGGTCAAACCATGGTTTTGACATTTTTGTTAAATGGAACACCATGGTTGACCTTGGTTGACCTCGGTTCACCATGGTCAACCATGGTTAAAGCATGGTTAAAAATGGTCAACCATGGTTAACCATGATGCAAAAACTCTCCAAGCGGGTGCAACCATGCTTCAACCATGGTCGGCCATTTTTAACCATGCTTTAACCATGGTTGACCGTAGTGAACCGAGGTCAACCAAGGTCAACCATGATCACGTTTCGCAGGGGAGACAGACGGATGAGGCAAGGCCTATATCCCCCCGCATTTTTATGCCGGGGGATAATAAAAAAATTTTAAGAGCGAATCTAAACTGTAGCGAAATGATTTGAAGCATGACTGTAGCAGCTCGCTCAGTTTCTCCTCCAACATTGCTGCTGATATTGCAAGTCCCTCCCTCTTTGTGACTTTGGTCAGTGAGAAAGAGGTGACATTCACGAGTCCGGCGCTGTTCCAAAAAGCGCCGTGAGCGGAGCAGGAAAAAAAGCTGAAAGTCCAGGGCGTTTTTCATAGAACTTGTATAGAAAATACTCTGAACAAAAATATAAATGCCCCATGTCAAATATTGATGCCACATGGAGTTCACAACTCTAAGTGAGCATCTGCTGACTTTTACTTGTACAATAGCGATATTTCTCTTGATTTGTGTACCACTTTTTAATCCATCTCTCTGTCAGTGAGCATTTGCTCAGTGATGCAGTGATTTCACTCAGTACATGGGTGCGGCATCTCCAGACGGTGATCAGACAGAATGAGCAGTACCCAGACACTCCTTTTACTGGGGCCACCCCAAAATGTCAAATTTTGTCAAAAGTCATCATGCCTCAGATGTCTCAGGTCATGTGGGAACGTGCCATTGGCATGCTGGATGCAGGGATGTCCACCAGAGCAGCCGCTGTGCAGCTGAATGTTAACTATCAGACGATAGGCCGTTTGAGAGTTTGTTTCCGACAGACAGGCAGTACTGCAAATCGACCTCATCCACGTCGGCCAAGTGTGACCATACCAGCACAAGATCGCTACATCCGGCTCGTCCACCTGCGGGATCGGCTCAAATCAGCGACACGCACAGCGGATAAGACCGTTGGTCTGCACAACAGACGCATCACACCACAGACAGTCCGTAACCGCCTGCGAGAAGCCAACTTGCACGCTCGGCGTCCTCACCGTGGTCTGGATCTCACCGCTGTCTGGCGTCGGAACCGACTCGCATGGTCAAACGCACACGTTCGATGGCCCTTGGCACGCTGGAGAAGAGTGCTATTCACAGACGAATCCCGGTTCCAGTTTTTTGTTAATAAAAACTCAAAAATTTGACATGGGGCGTTTATATTTTTTTTCAGTGTAGATGCTTTCGGCACAAAAAACACGCCCTGTGGACACAGGCCGTAAAGATTCAACAGTACACATCAACAGCTCTCTTCTACATTCACTGACACACAAATGAATATGCCTGCCCTCAAATTGAGCTCATTTCAAATTTGATGGCTGCTACAGGTCTCAAAAAAGTTGGGACAGGGGCCTATTTACCACGGTGTAGCATCCCCTCTTCTTTTTAACAAAGAGTACAGGCATCTGTGCATTGAGGAGACAAGTTTCTTGAGTTTAGCCATTGAAATTTGATCCCACTCTTGTTTAATACAGGCTTCCAGCTGCTGGAGAGTTTTGGGTCTCCTTTGACGGACTTATTGTTTAATTATGCACCAAATGTTCTCAATTAGTGAAAGATCAGGACTGCAGGCAGACCAGTTCAGCACACGGACTCTTCTACTACGAAGCCATGCTGTTGTAATAGTTGCAGTATGTGGTTTTGCATTGTCCTGCTGAAATACACAAGGCCTTCCCTGGAATAGATGTCATCCGGAGGGGAGCATATGTTGCTCTAAAACCTTTATATACCCTTCAGCATTCATGGTGCTTTTTAAAACAAGCAAGTGTCCCACAGCATATGCACAAATGCATCCCCATACCATCAGAGATGCTAGCTTTTGAACTGAACGCTGATAAAAGGAGGGGTGGTCTTTCTCCTCTTTAGCCCGGAGGACACAATGCCAATGATTTCCAACAAGAATGTCAAATTTGGACCACAGGACACTTTGCCACTTTGCTACAGTCCATTTTAAAAGAGCCTTGGCCCACAGAACACGGCGGCACTTCTGGATCATGCTCAACAAAGGCTTCCTTTTTTGCATGATAGAGTTTTAAGTGGCATCTGTGGATGGCATGGAGGACTGTGTTTACAGACAGTGGTTTCTTGAAGTATTCCTGGACCCATTTAGTAACGTCAATGACAGAATCATGCCGGTGAGTGATGCAGTGGCGTCTGATGGCCCGAAGATCACGGGCATCCAGTGAAGGTCTTCGGCCTTGTCCCTTACGCACAGAGATTTTTCCAGTTTCTCTGAATCTTTTGATGATGTTATGCACTGTTGATGATGAGGCCTTTAAAGCCTTTGCAATTTGACAATGAGGAACATTGTTTTTAAAATATTCCACAATTTTTTTTCACAAGCCTTCACAGGTTGGAGAGCCTCTGGCCATCTTTACTTCTGAGAGACTCAGTCTCTCTAAGACATTCCTTTTATAGCCAATCATGTTACACACCTGATGCCAATTAACTTAATTACTTGCTAAATGTTCTTTCAGCTGATTCTTATATATTAATTGCTTTTTCAGCCCTTTTTTGCCTGTGTCCCAACTTTTTTGAGACCTGTTGCAGCCAGAAAATTTGAAATTAGCAGATTTTGTAGATAAAAATGTTAAATGTCTCAGTTTCAACATATGAAATGTTATCTATGTTCTATTGTAAATAACATATTGGCTCATGTGATCTGAAAGTCATTGCATTTTGATTTTATTCACAATTTACACTTTATCCCAACTATTTCGGAATTGGGGTTGTAAATGTACCAGACAACATATTTGTAAATATTATTTACCTGACATGCGTAGTTTTTCCCCCCTACAAGTGAGGTGGAAGAGAATCATTACCGTATCCATGAATCTCACATGATAGTACCTTGAGGTTTCACATGTAACAACTTACAGCAGGTTACAAAGCCTCACTGCTCCATTAGGCTGATTGCATTGCGTCACTTGTTTGTCTGGGATGCAGTTCTTGGATTGCATCATTAACAAAAAATACATTCTTACAACGGGGATGGGGGGGGAGGGGGTCCTCTGCTTCCACCCACTCCTTCATTTTACTGTCGATCAAAATTTTATATCAAACAAACACACCTCTCAAACATCATCCCTTATATGTTGATCCCCTTCCGTACCCACCCATCAGGCTGAACCAACCAACAGTGACTTGTTATTGCATAGCAAAAGCAAACACAATTGTGGGCTTCACTTCTTTGGCCTCTCAATACAGTCCTGACTGGTTAATGCCTAATTATCAATGCATTTCGCACAATTACATATTAACATGCACAAGAAATATGCTGCAAAAAAGCATCACCCCCTGACTACATGGCAGCAAGATACAGTTGCTTACTGTGCTGTCTGAACTCAAGGAGTCAGTGAAGAGCCATTGCAGTTTCTCAGGTGAGTGTTTTATCCGTTCTGCAACCATTATGGAAGTCAATAGTTTTTTTACATTTTGTTAGATATGGATATATCAGAATTAATTATAAGTGAGTTTCTCTTCCGACCATAATGTGGCAGACAAAAGGCATACCTTGTCTTCTGGGCAGAGTTGCTCCATTCTTGGAAAACCCCAGAGTAGAGAAAGACGTCCCGACAGTTTCCTCAATGTGGAGGTAGTTTCCCTAAAGTGGACATGGACTTCCCCGAGTGGAGACAAACTTCCCAGAGCCAATGGGCCAACCTAATACTGTGCCCGCTCCAAAGCAATGAAGTCTCTTTAACTGTATTTTGGGCAAGTGAAACTATAAATCAATTTCAATCAGGAAATCAATTAAAATATATAGTAATTAATGTAAATATAATAATGTAAAATAAGGATCCAATTCATGAAAAGGGCAAAAGAATGCATTTACATCATTCAGGCAGTATTGTTGATGACTCTTCTACTGCAGCATTACACATGATCATCTCTGATTTTTACCTCTCCTTCCTCAGGATCAATAAAAGGAGAAACGTTATCACTCAATTCTGCCAGATAAATAACAGAGTGCAATGAGCAGCAGAGTGATCAACTCCAGCGTGATTTTCAACCACTCCTCTTCAGGATCCAGTCCCCTGCTCTGGTATGAGTTTGAAGTGTGCGAAGAATCGCCTTATGGGTTTGTGTTCCTCTACATGGTACTGGTCTTTAACCTGGTGGTGGGCTTTCCCATTAACATGATGGTGATGTGCCAGGTGGCCAGAAAGAAGAGTGACTCCTCCACCTCTGATATTTTCATCTTGAACCTGGCCATCTCCGATGCCTACTTCTGCCTGATGTCCCCCATTGACATGGTGAACCGGCTACTGCTCAATAACAGCGATATATGGTACTTACAGCGCTTTGCCTACGGTATCAAGGACACCACCCCCCTTATCCTCACCTGCATTTGCCTGGACCGCTACACGGCCGTGGTCCACCCTATTGTGTTCTCCGGCATCAGGGACAGAAAGATCAGGGTGGCTGTTTCCATGACGGTTTGGGGGCTCATGTTAGCCAGTGCACTCACAAAGACTATTTTGGGGGAGGAGAGCACAATAAACATCTTCACTGGTCTAATCCTGGGTGCCTTCACCATCATGGTCTTCTGCAACATCTCCATCATCTGGACTCTGAGGAAGTCAGTCGTTGGCAAAGAGAAGATGCACCCTGTGAAGAAGAAAGCCCTCAGAATGGTGGTCATTGCTCTGGCCATCATAGTCTTTACCTACCTCCCCCCAGTGGCTCTTTTCCCCTTCGCAGAATACTACAGCATTGTGGACTTCAAATGCCACATCACAGTGGTTGTCTATGCGCTTATGGACCTCAGCTGCAGCATTGAGCCCCTGCTGTACATCTCCAAGATGGATCAATGTCTTGCTAACATGCACTGCAGCTGCGGCCAAAGGCCTTCCACTGAGCCACATAATGTGAGCTCATGAGCTGTATCCTTAACCTAGTCCGCATCAGGTCACATCTGCCTTTAACTGTAAACAGTGAGTTCAATAAGCTTAAAGAAAACATCTGCACAATGGACAAATAGTTTGGATACATTTAGAAAAATGCTGGTGTCATAGTTTTGCTTCAAGAGAACAGTGACTTTTTTGGGATGTTTGCCTGTCACTACAACAATTTGCATTCAACAGTAGTTTACCCTGGTGCATAATGTTACTAATTCCTCAGCATATAGCGCACATAAATTATCTTTTAAGGAACCATTTTAACTCAGAACCAAACCCAGTGACAGCCATATGAATGTCCTTAAATGCTACATTATGAAACACGTTTCAATTAGAATTTGTTTTCACAATATACAGAAATGAATTACACTGGAAATCCATTAAGTCTATTTAGCTTTAGATTGCCACCTACTATTATTTTGCATTGATTTGGAGAATAAAATATCCTTCACTTTCTCACACATAGCCGTTATGGATTATTAACATGTTGTTTGATTACTACTGAGCTTTTTCCGGCGGCTCTGTTCAGCATTCCATTGTGACTGGTTCAGAGAAGTTTTAAAGGGGTTAACTATTCCCCTCCTAGCCGCCTAGATTTGAATCACAAGCCCCAAGGAGAAAAATAAAAGAATGGTTTGACAACGAAATTATTCGCAGTATTATGGCTTTTTAACACAAAAATTTTATCAGTACTCAATTACCATTCGTTCTACAGATAACTTATCTAGAGGCATTCTTCGTCCCGCTCGTTCCTGACCAACAGCTTGGCTGGCTGACCGAAAAGCGGCTGGTTTGTTTCCTAGCTAACATTAGTTTGAGTCGGTCAGTTCAGGAGTTATCATTCGATTCGTCAGGTCCTTCACGATTAAAAATCATTTCATATATGAGTGATAGGTGTAATATTCAGTAGGCTAGCTAATTTTAGTGTAACTGGAATGAACAATGTGGTTTATAACTTTTTTTCACGACCTATCTGATCACTTACCTCACCTCCCGTCCTGTCTCCAAGCTAACTTGCCCGACGCTCGTTCTCGCGGACATTCCTCGGCCGGTGGAGACCTGATTGCCATGGAAACGCATCGGAAGAATTGTGGGACGTGTATGTTTTTAAGTAATAGGAAGGTGTTGACCTTACAGAAATACGGCACGTTGGCGCAGTAGTTAGCACTGTCGCCTCACAGCAAAAGCCACCCGCCGATAGGCGTAGAAGAAAAAGAACATTATTATGGTCTTATTAACATAATACGACCATAATATTTACCATCAAATGTTAGATAATAATACTATACTAATACTAATACTGTTATCGGCAAAGGTTGAACTGAACCTAATAAGAATAATGATAATAATAAACCTTTTTCTTTGTTTCTTTAGCACATTTCATGCAAAAAATAACAAAATGTGCTTCATATCAAAACTAATAATCAAGAAAACAGCTGGCACTCTTAGTTATGCCAATAAGATACTATTTTTAAAATATTATGTCACAGTTTTACTTATGATGGGCCTATATTAAGGCACAACAATGTTTCATTGTAGTGATGTATAAGCGTACAGCTGACCTTATGAATGTATGAATATATAAATGTTTGATCATTTATTTTTCTATCACTATTACTAAGCTAATCAAGTAAAGACAGACACAGCAATGTTGTCAAGATATTTAATTGAAAAACACAACTAAATTATGAATAAATGAATAGACGAAATGTGCAAAAAGATCATTCAAAAAAACAAATGAACAGTAAATACAATATACAGAATATACAGTAAATTGTGTGTCCATAAACATATATACAATATAATACAAGTGTACAGTGTGTCTTTGTGGCTGCCTTTATCGGTGATTGTTTTGGATGGTGGGTTCTGGGACAGTAGGTTCACTTCCTCTTCTCTGCAATCCATCTGGCCTTTTCAGCCTCATAAAAGTCAGTCTGCTGAAACTCCACCCAGGTCATCTCCCTGACCGTGCCCTGCGCCTTGTACAGGGAGAACACTTTTGCAGGGCGGTAGATACACTTCCCTGGCACATTGGGGAAACAGGTATGAATGTGAGGGCTGTCAGGCCCCTGCTTTAATGGCAGGTGACAGGACCTGCACAGATGACCTGTTGGCAGCTGCTCTGCTGACTTCCTCTTTGCACTCTCCTCTGCCACCTTCTTCCACTCTGCTCCCCTACATCTGGCAGCCTCCAGCTCCCGCTCAAAAAAATGGAGATGCAGCAAAGTCCTCAAAGGACATCCTGGGGTTTTGGAGGCCTTCATCTGCATAGGTCTTAAAGACCGTGGTGGAGAAGTAAAAGTACTTGACTGCTGGAGTCTGATAAAAGAAATGAACTGAGGAGCCATCAGCTTGGTAGCGTGATTTTGACTGACCACAGGCTAAACAGTTCCTGGTCTTTTTCTGCTGCTGCTGTTGTTGTTGCCGTTTGTCCAGGATTTTGATGGGGACAGACTTAACATCGCTCTCTCCAGCTCCTCGTCCTCATCCATCACTCAGAGATTAAACAATAACATATGTTCAAGACATTTAATGTTCATGTAAAATCAGTATTTGCATATGGTTGTGAACTGACCTAGAGTTCTAGATTTCGGTGTGGAGGCTGCTGATGCACTGGAGGCTGCGGAGGCTGCAGGTGGTGGACCAGGCTCCGCCCTCTGCTGCTTGAGGATGTACTGCTGCAGGTTGTACATCTTGTTGTTTTTGACACACTTCACTCGTGAGATGAAGGCAGCATAACCATCAGCCCTGCTCTCCCAGATCTGCCTCCAGGTATCTTTGGCCCTGACTCCAAAGCCTACAGTTGTGTCACCCTCTGGTGCCACCGGTGGGGCAGACTTCCTGGACAACAGATGCTGCCAGAGGTCTTCAATTTCCTGGAAGCTCCTGGCGTAGTCCAGAAATGACGGTAGGCTGTCCTTGCTGTGTCCCTGGGGATTGAAGGCCCCCTCTTTCTCCTCCTCTTCTACTTTTTTTATGAGGTAGATGGAGTAGCTGACATCATTCTCAAGGAGCCACCTGAATGATTTCCCCTTATACTTTCCAAACTGGAGCACATACTCCCCCGTCAACTCCAGTCGGTCGGAGACATCCCTCCCGCTGAAAGACCACGGTGAGAGCAGTTGTCCTCACAAGGTCAGGACTCTGTGCAGGAAACTTGTCCTGAAGTGCAGGATTTCTTTTTAATTTCATGGCCTCATCAGAGGGGTCCTGACGCAGATGGCCTGATGGACCCTTTCTGAATGAGACCAACATCTTTCCAGGGAAGAAGCTAAATATCTTCTTTGTTATCTCCTGTGCACAGCAAACACAGTACATATTATAGGGTAACTAAAAGTGTTATCATACTGATATATCAGTTATTCATGATAACATTAATTATTATTTGTAATATCTATCCATCGATCTATATATATATACATACAGTGCCATGAAAGATCATGAAAGATCAGATCATTCAACAAATTTTAATATTAGAAAAAGATAACCTGAGTAAATGCAAAATTCAGGTTTAAAATGATGATTTCATTTATTAAGGGGAAAAAAGCTATCCAAACCTACCTGGCCCTATGTGAAAAAGTAATTGCCCCCCCCTTGTTAAATCATGAATTAACTGTGATTAACCACATTTTTTGAGTCCAGTTTCACTAGCCACACCTAGGCCGGATTACTGCCAGACCTGTTGAATCAAGAAATCACTTCAATAGAACCTGTCTGACAAAGTGAAGTAAGCTAAAAGATCTCTAAAAAAGCAACATGTCATGCATAAACTAAAGAAATTCAAGAACAGATGAGAAACAAAGAAATTGACATCTATCAGTCTGGAAAGGGTTGCAAAGCCATTTCTAAGGCTTTGGGACTCCGGCAAATCACGGTGAGAGCCATTATCCACAAATGGAGAAAACTTGGAACAGTGGTGAACCTTCCCAGGAGTGGCCGGCTACCAAAATTACTCCAAGAGCGCATCAACTACTCATCCAGGAGGTCACAAAAAAAACCCATAGCAACATCTGAAGAACTGCAGGCCTCACTTGCCTCAGTTAAAGTCAGTGTTCATGATTCAACAATAAGATAGAGACTGGGCAAAAAATGGCATCCATGGGAGACTTCCAAGGCGAAAACCACTGCTGACCAAAAAAGAACACGAAGGCTTGTCTCACATTTGCCAAAATACATCTTGATGATCCCCAAGACTTTTGGGGAAATATTCTGTGGATTGACAAGACATAAGTTGAACTTTTTGGAAGGTGTGCGTCCCATTACATCAGGCATAAAACTAACACAGCATTTCATAAAAAGAACATCATACCAAAAGTCAAACATGATCGTGGTAGTGTGATGGTTTGAGGCTGCTTTGCTGCTTCAGGACCTGGACAACTTGTCATAATTGATGGAACCATGAATTCTGCTCTCTACTGGAAAATCCTGAAGGAGAATGTCCAACCCTCAGATTGTGATCTCAAGCTCAAGTGCACTTGGGTTATGCAGCAGGACAATGATCTGAAACACCAGCAAGTCCACCTCTGAATGGCTTAAAAAAAAAAACAAAATGAAGGTTTTGGAGTGGCCTAGTCAATGTCCGGACTTAAATCCTATTGAGATGCAGTGGCATGACCTTAAATAGGCCGTTCATGCTCAAAAACCCTCCAATGTGGCTGAATTAAAATAATTCTGCAAAGAAGAGTGGGCTAAAATTCCTCCGCAGTGATGTGAAAGACTCATTGCCAGTTATTGCAAACGTTTGATTGCAGTCGTTGTCGCCGAGGGTGGCACAACCAGTTATTAGGATTTAGGGGGCAATTACTTTTTCACATAGAGCCAGGTAGGTTTGGATAGCTTTTTTCCCTTAATAAATGAACTCATCATTTAAAAACTGCATTTTGTGTTTACTCGGGTTGTCTTTGTCTAATATTAAAATTTGTTTGATGATCTGAAACATTTAAGCGTGACAAATATGCAAAAAAAAGAAGAAATCAGGATGGGGGCAAATTCTTTTTCACGGCACTGTATATACTATACCAGGGATCCTCAAATCTGAACCTCGAATCCAAATCCAGCCCAGGTTTTCTGTTATCTCAGGCAAGTAAATGAACAGTTAGTGCCTCTGATTGGCCAGACTGTGTTAACACCTGACTCCCAGGAAAAGGGAGAGTGGAAAACCAGCAGTTCTCGGACCTTGTAGGGTGTCATTTGAGAACCAGGGTACTATACTATCACTGTAATGCCTATTAATAATAATTACCTATTTGTTCTATCATAGCATTCAACCTCCATCTAACATGTAGGTTATAAAATAGACATACCGTAGTATTTACCCATTCAAAATGTAAGTTACATTCTCAGCTTGATATGATCAATATGACTGTAGCTAAATGAATGAATAAGTGAATGAATGAATTAATGAATGAATGAGTGACTGACGGTGGCTAAATGAATAAGTTAATGAGTGAATGAATGAATGACTGTGGCTAAAATAAGTGAATGAATGAATGAGGAGCGACCGTAACCTTCGGTAAACTGTAAACAAAATCACGTAACATACCTTAAAACAACAATTATAACAAAAGTTTTCTTACATATGACTTAGAAAAGTTAATTTACGGCTAGAAAAAATGAACCACCACTTACTTTTGAAAAGTTAGACGATGGATTCGTTAAAAATGCCGAAAAGCGGGAAAAATCCTTGTATTTCACTTCTTTTTCTTTTCACTTTTTTCCTTCTTACTGTTACCACTGTCTGTTACTCGAAGAAGTCAGTGTCCTAATTCATACGCTAAACGGGGAAACAGGGCCCCCAAAATCCCGCTTGTGGCCAAAAATATATTACATCCGTAGTGATAAGCACTACCTTAGAGAATGAATGGGAAAAGTTAAGGAAGTTAAGGACTACTATATGCAGTCCTCGCGCGAAAGGTTGTGGGTTTGAATCCGGCCTGGGGCCTTTCTGTGTGGAGTTTGCATGTTCTCCCCGTGTTTGCGCGGGTTTCCTCCAGGTGCTCTGGTTTCCCTCACCCACAAAAACATGCATCATAGGAACGCTCCTACTGCCCCTGACCAGGGTCGCGTTTCCCAAAAGCATAGTTCGTCCATTCACAGTCAATGGGCCCAACCATGTAAGTTAGCATCTGTGATTTTGGGAAACGCACCCCAGAACTGGAGTTGGTCCCCGGGCACTGCTCTGTAGCTCTCCTGTGATCTGGAAAATGTGTGTCACTTTTGGTAGAGTTTAACCTTCATTTGCAGTGATTAAAAGTGGTAAAAATCTTAAAACACATAGCTATAAGTGTCATTTGAACTTTCAAAATCAAGTTTCTATCATTTTTTTCTGTCAGGAAAAGTCCAGAACCTAAAAGTTTTTGTTCAATTGCGAGATCTTTGCCACTGATAAACTTACTAGGTTTTTCCAGATCACAGGAGAGCTGCCCACTGCTCCTAACTATAGGAGGGGTTAAATGCAGAGGACATATTACCCCACAGGGTTCAATAAAGTGGATCTTATCTCTTATACCATAGAATGCAATTAAAAACTAACCGCAAATATCCACAATTCCAAGAAACTGACCTTGCGCCGATACTAGAGGACGCAACAAAGCCCACCTACATCGGTCAGTTATTTTTTTCTACGGCGGAAATTCAGCATTAAATCTTCTGCACGGCACAATGCTGAAGCCAAGAAACCCTTTTAGGCCTTTTTTTATTTATCCTTCTGGGGTGCGTTTCCCAAAAGCGCAGATGCTAACTTACATAGTTGGAACACTGACTGAATGGACGAACGATGTAAGTTGCTATCTTAGTTGCTACGCTTTTGGGAAACGCACCCGTTAGATAGCACAATTGTATGGATTCTCGGCAGATTGGCCTACATAGTGCTGGCCTGCCTTAGTTTTTTTTTTTTAAATAAATTTGGCATCTCCAATCCCACCCGAATCTGGAATGCCCAATTGGTGAACTATGTACAAAAGCTTGCTCGTATCGACCCCTTGCTGCCAACTCAGGAGAGCGAAGACAGTTCACGGCTCTCCTCCGAAGCACGTGCCTGTCAGCCACTGCTTCTTATACACTCATTGGTTGAATCTTCGCAAGTTCAGAACGAGGGCGGAGGATACCCGGACATGAACAGACTTAGAATCTTCCTGACGAGCGCCCGTCTGGCCAACAGGAGACGCTTGAGCAACGAACAAAGCTATTTATTTCCCTTTCCCGGCAGTCCCTTCCCAATTTGAAACCCTGTAGCGCAATGGCCAATTGTGCGCTACTCTGAAAAAGCTGCCGACCACTGCTGATTGGTACGACCGGGGCTCCAACCCGCGACGTGAGTCACTTCTGCACTGCAATGCAGTGCCTTAACCGAGTGAGCTATCCGGCAGCTCACCTTAATTTTTTTTAAAAAAAGGCCAGAAAAATTGAGAAGTGGAGAGGTTTGGGCTCTCAGAGTCCTTCACACCTTACCTTGGAGACAGTGTACATGCATGTATAACATTTTCAGAATGTAATCATACCTGAAACAGGTTTCACCTCTAAAAATAACTAATGGTTGACTCATTTCTGAAAGACAGTTGCAAGAATTTTTTTTTTCTTGACACCAAGATGAAAACTCAACTTTATGTCGAGGGTTCAGAGCCAGAACGTTTATCTCCAAATTTACATATGGAGATAAACCTTTTTTCCAGACAAACTAGACATGATTGTAACTTGTAGCTGCGCTTAACCCAAAATGCCCAAATTTTGCAGATAAACCATTCTGGCTCTGACCCCTCGATGTGTTTTAGTATAACACAATAATGGCTGTGAAAATGGGTCTTTCAGTAATGATATAATAAAAAATAAGTATTTCAAACAATAAAAGTTCTATTATCAATGTCTTGGCTGTATTTAAGATCAATTTAATGCTGCTCTGAGAGAATTTTTCTGAAAAAAAAAAAAATTACCGGTGAAAATTTTCAGTGGTAGCCTAGTGTTAATGTGTAGCCGAGTCCAAAAAAAAAAAAAAAACAGCAGCAATAGCAGTATATGCAATAGCTGCTCGCCTGTGAAGTCAGAGAGACATTCATATCCTGAAGAATTACTGCTCCTCTTTGATTAAAGGAATTTTACTTACCCAAATCAGTTCTTAAACAAGTAATAGTTTCATTTTTGTTAAAGCTGGACAATGTGTTTCTCCTGAATGGGAGCACATATTATTTATTTATTTTTTGTATTAATGCATGCATGGACAGATCGGTCCATTAATATTTGGACAGATACAATCCTCATTGTTTCAGTTTTGTACCCCACTACCATGGATTTGAAACCATCCAGATGTGCTTGAAGTACAGACGTTCAGCTTCAATTTAAGGGTTGTGTCAAAAATATTGTCTGAACCATCCCTGAATAACACCCAGTTATGCAAAGCGCCCTCATTTTTAGGTTCTCAAAAGCAACTGGACAAACTGACAATAAATTGTCATTTTTAATACTTGGAGGCAAACCCTTTGAAGTCAATGACTGACTGAATTCAGGAACCTAGACACATCACTAAATACTGGGTTTCTTCCTGGTGATGCTCTGCCCAGCCTTCATACAGCTGTCTTAAGTTCCTGCTTTGTTGTTGGGATGTTTTGCCTTCAGCTACTGAAGTTGGACTGAGGTCACATGATTGACTTGTCTCCAGTAGAACATTCAACTTCATCGCATTAAGAAAATCTTGGGTTGTTCTTGCAGCATGCTCCGACGTGACAGTCCATCTGCACTGTAAAGCATTTTCCAACTAGTTCTGATGTGTTTTTCAGCCAGTAAGCATGTAATATAGCCCTGTATAATTCAGTATTCATCATCCAGCTTTTGTTAAGCCTCATTACCAGTAGACACTGTACAAGGGAACCAGCCCAATTAGCAGTCATACATGCCCACTCTTCACAGATGCAGTGGTATCATGAGCAGTTATTTCCCTTCTCCGTATCCTTCTCTTCCTATCTCTCTGGTATAAGTTGATCTTAGGCAAGTTTCCTGTTTTTGAGCCTTACCAATAGTTCACATGTTAAAATAAACCCTATGTATTTAGTCACACACTGTGCAGTCACATACTTTTGGCAAGCTACCATGGCCAGAAATTCGATGGTGATTTCCCTCAATCAGTCATTTTTGTCCATAAACTAAGATCGATGAGCAGAAAACTGAAACTTTTCACTGGGCACACATTGTTATTTGCACTCGCGTGGTTAGGACTTGAATTAACAAAATTTACTCTGCATCCCAATGTACACAGGACATTCTAATCTTAACACGTGGTCTTATTTTTATTTGTATAACATCAGTGCTAACAAATGAAAATGCCCACAGCGATTTATGAACACCCAGCCACACAAAATAAGGATGCGCAGTGCAAAATTTTTAAGCATTGAAATGACAGACTAAAAAAACCGAAGTGCTTGTCGATAGTAAAAAGGCATCAAAATACTGTCTGGACCTAGTATTCTCCAACAAATGATAAAAAGTAACAGATGTTTTCACAAACAATCGCCTTCCTCAACAAACAGGAAATCCTCACTACAACATTTTTATCTTCATTTGGCCACAAACAGAAATAAAGAGGCAATACTGCTATTGCTTACCCATGGAATGACCCAATCAACTAATAGACTCTGGTGCACAAACCATATATGTAAATAAGGAACTTTCAGACCACATTGTTCGCATGGGTTTCGTAACTTATTCATGTACAGCTAGCAAGTGTAGGTTTTTGGTTTGGCTCAGCATAGACACCTGGTACTATACAAAAACCTTGACTGAAGGCCAGTATTAGCCAAATTCGTTACAGCAGGTGCTGCACAGCTGTTTTAAAGCAAAAAATAAATAAAATAAAATAAAAAAAATGCATCTACAATAATCCTTCTGAGAGCAAGCCCTTACATAAATTAGCAATAACCTTCCACAGATTTTATTCTATGATATATACCCTACTGCAAAAAAGTTTGGAATCAATAGTGACTTTCACACTGATTAAACAGAAGAAACTGCATGCACTCCAGAAAGAAAATAACCCATCAATGCATCCAAAGTCTGCAGAGACTTTCTGGAGAGGCAATTAAAAAATATGGATTGGCCTGTGCAATCATCTAATTTGAGAAAGCCATAGATGTTGTGGGATCAAATGGATCACAATGTTGGTCAAGTGAACCAATCTTCAACGAGAGACCTATGGGAAATATTGCAATCTGCGAGGAATTCCATGGACAGGGATACGTAAGTAAGCTAATTATCTCAAATGCCAAAAACTTAGGAGTGGTGTTAAAATCGAATGGTGGATACTCAATGATAAAATGCTAAAATTGATAGCCATGCTATATATCGCTTAAAAACTTGTGTTGCACCCAAAAACTGGAGGAAATGCCTTAAGATAAATGTTGCTGTATGTTTCAAATAATTAACTATTATGCTAACAATTTAATTGAATAAAATAGAAAGACTATAATAAATAGCAGAATAACTACTAAAGTGAATCTAAAGCCTCTTTCACACCAGGCGCGTAGGGGCGTGGAGCAGCGCAGATGGCCATACGCAACGAAAATGACAGATCCGCAGGATGACCCTTTCAAGAATGGAAGCGCCAGTGGATCACGAGCGGAACACAAATGGGGGCGTTTGTATTATGTTCGGATCACGTGTGCAATACGCACCGGTGCATTCTGACTGCGTTTGTAACACGTTTCATTGCGTATGGGAGGCCTCCGCAGCAGTCCGCGCAAAAAGGTAAACGTTTAATTTCTGCGATCGATGTCTACGCACCACTGCGCATTACTGCGTACCCCTGCGCATCCCCGCGGCTGTCTTTGAGTTCTCCATGCGCATTAACGCGTGTGGCCATCCGAGCCACTCCGCGCCCATATGCAGCCTGGTGTGGAAGGGGCTTAGGCATTTGAACGGTTGTGCGTACGAAGGAAATGTACACCAACCAGCAACAAACAGGGGCTGTTTAATTACAAGTAGGACCATGGCTCCTGTAGTCCAAAAATAGAGAATTTAGAGGAACTTCAAAAAAATTTTACCACAAATTGGCATTGTCAAGGTCAAAGGTCATGGTACTAAGTGTTCTGTCAATACTTTCAACACTAAATAATACTAATATGTGCAAACGTTGCCATATGATAAATTACAGAGACTTTAAAAGGCTGTGCCACCATTTTCCAATTGAAAGGTATGTATGAAATTGTAATTATGAATATGATGAAGATAATAGCAGCAGAAATAAAAAAAAAAAAAATTGTTGGACAAACTTGGCAGACCTCGAATTTTACCTTCAAAGTTACTCAAGGTCAAAGGTCACGATACCAAATAAATGTATCTCCAACTGTTTCCTTGTGATAGCCTATTGAAATATGCCCAATATTGAGTATATATGAGAATTAAAAATGTCAAAAATTCATTAAAAATTCAAAAATCAATAATTTTACATTCTTGGAACAACCTTTTGGTGGACCTTGTCACAAGGATAGTCCATAACAAATATCAAGTCATTCTGGCCGACGGTTTGAGAGAAGATGATTCTTGAAAAATTGCTAACGACAATGACAACGGACAGATGCATGACGGACGCCACATCATGCCAATAGTCCATCAGCCCCTTCGTTCGGTCCCTTGGACTAAAAACTATAGCATGGTGTCAATGGTGCTTGACATGGGATTCCGGTTGGTAACTCTAACCCATGGAGCTAAAGGGAGAACAGTGTAAGCGCTTGGGATCTTTAACAAGACCCCTAACCTTACATTACTGCACAGAGACTGGCCCCTGCCAAGTCTAACCAACCGCTAGTTACGTGGGAAAAGAGCACTGTTTAAACAGCCTGCATTCAGTGATCATGATTAGCATCAGGAGAGCTTGTTAGTAGCAGTTGTTCCAGGTCTAAGATCGGGTAATTCTTAAATGCATTTCTGCAAGGGCCTCCACGCTGGCCGTGGGCCCATCAGCGGAAGAGACGTATCCGGGGTACAATGCGCAGAATTCGGGTGGGTGGCGAGGCCCGGGCGGCTGGCCATCGGGTGGAAGGAGCAAGGGAATTAATTTGGCGTGGGCGTAATTGATCTCAAAACCTTCAAAATGAGAGCCACGGCCCAGGCGCCCAGGCTTTTCTGCAGAAGCCGAGCCACCCGGCGGCTCGCCAGGGCCAAGGCCTTGTAATCCCCCTCTGGCAAGCTGAAGATGTCGCTGGAGAGTGGGCGGCGTGGCACCACCACCGTATATCCAGGCGAACTGGGGAAGGGCGTGAGGAAGGCCACGTGACCGGCGTCGTCCCACAGTCGCCACTGCCTCTCCTCCCCACGCACGATGCGTGAGAACAGGCCATCATGAGCAGGGTCCCCCATGAAGGCGTAGTTCGGTGCTGCTCCAGGGTCAGGGAGCTGGGCCCGTACAGTGTCCCTGATCTGCTCCAGCTCCTCGTCTCGCCAGCGCGGTCCGCTCTTTGAGCAGCAGTAGCCGGGGTCGTGAGGCTGGAAGTCCTCCTCCTGGGCCAGATGGGGCCTCCAGCCGGAGCCCAGCCCGTGCAGGGGAAGCAGGCGAATCTGAGCCGGCTGATCAGGGTGCGGCCTGTGCACCAGGGCACAGCGGCGCACGCCCAAGTGCTTGCACAATAGCCCTGCCACCACCCGCGCCCCCAGGAGCAGGCCCACAAAGTCCCGCTCCTCCAGCTGAAAGAGGCTCAGAGTCCCGCAAGAGGCTTTCGGTGTCACAATGGTGGCTCCAGGAGTCCAGGGGGAAGGGTGCAGGTAGGCCACAAGCTCTTCAGTTTCCCAGATCACATGTTTCCAGTCAGCAGCACCACTGAGAGAAACCATCCTATAAAAGAAGCTGGTGCAATGGTTTTTGGACATACAATAATAATATTTCCTGTCAACAGCACTGGTAACCAGCCCTATTCTTGGAGAGCCATCCTACAGGTTTTCATTATAAGCATAATCTAACACACCTGACTCTCCTGATTAGTGGCAAAATGGGATCTCAAACTTATGAGGGGGGCGTGCTGTGCCAGGGCTGGAGTATCTGAGCTGTAGGTAGCATGCGAGAAGTACAGCTTTGAGGTCGGCCATGGGCTCAGTTGAGCAGTAATTAATCCAAGTGGCATCATGGACTAAGGTAGCTCAAAGATGGGAAACAGATTTGATATGACTGTTGAGACATCTCAATATGATGTCTCATATGATTGATATGACTGTTAGGACATCTGACGTAAAATCTATATGACAGAATTCCTTTACATAGAATTAAAATCAAAAATCTGCACATTCATGTAGAAAACTACCATTTTCTGATCTTGAATTTTGCTTGGGAAATGAGATGTTTTCTTCACAATGCCTGCGAACATAATGCAGTATTTCTATATGTAGAAGATAATGTGCAAATAAGATATAAACATAAAATACTGTAAATTCATATTGATGTACACCCAGGGGTAAAGACCCCTGATCCTGGAGAACCATACGATGTTTAAGATGTCCCTCTACTCAAGCACATGATTTAAATGATTGCAGTTTGTAAAAAACCTGATTATGCGGCAATCCTTAGAATCAGGTGCGTTAGAGCAGAGAGACATCTAAAACATGCAAAGCAATTGCTCTTCGGAAGCAGGGCTCCTTACCCTCGATGGACTGCATGCATCTCAAAGCGCAGGCAGCAGCCTTCGAAGGCTGCATTTTTAGGGGTTGTCACATACTTCCATCTGTCATACTAACATTTCGGATTAGGGATAAGAAAAATTTACGGTAAGGGTTAGGTTTGGGGCAAGGTTTAGGGTTAGAGATTAGAGTTAAGGTTAGTGTTCGGGAAACCAGGAACCCACTCGCTTAAAACCAAAGCTGTTTGACAAAGATGAAATGATGTCATGTTAGTTTGGCGGATGGAATTTCATGACGACCCCTAAAAATGCAGCCTTCGCTTTTAGATGCACCCCATGTCACTAATTTCTTTCGAGGCGAACATTTTAGACCACAAAATCGCCATATTTATGGTTTTTCAAAAACAAAAATTCAATTTGTCCACTGATTTTCCGACCTCCAGAGAACTGCAAACATGACGGCATACGTCCAGACGTGACTAAATAGTGAAAGTACGTGCGCTGGCAACCAAAAGTTAAGCGGGTTTTTTTTTCCCCTGACCTTGCAAACAGGCTACATGTTGAAGTCTCTGGAGAAATTAATGCAATATTCTCACGATTATTCCCTGAGAAAATGAGGTATTATTCACGCTTTCGATTCCGTACATTTAAACTCCGAATTATTCTAAATGTAGGCGAAGCCTGTGCCATCAGTGTTCTCATTTTAGGGAGAAAATTAATACATTGCAAATTCTCCTGCATTTACTCACCTTCGAGCAATTGTGGAAAACAACATGCACCTACTCAGTAAACTGCCTCTCCCAAACAGTTTTGTGTGTTCTAGGCCACAGAAACCTAAAGTACTTGAGCACAAAAGTAGCTTTCTACTCGCTTACACGACGACTTGATCGCATAGCTGCTTGCACAATAGGAGCAAATTCTCAACAGTCAATCCCCCTTCCTCTGTCGCAACAACCCTGAATATTTGCAATACATTTTGGTGCAATTCAGTGGATTCAGCTCCGTTGCACTGCGAAGTTAATTTCATATTTATTTCCTCCGCTATAAGATGGTATTTTTATTGTGCTATGAAATTTGGCACAGAAATAATGACACGGAAATCAGGCTAGTACGTTTGGACGTAAACGCACAAGCTATGCTTGCCTGAAACTCTGGCAGTAATGCCATTAGGCCTATTAGACTAAACGCGGGGTTGGAATTCATTCGGAACTCATCACATCCTGGTTTGAATGCTAATTACGTAGTTTTGAGAAGGGTAAATAAAAGATTATCTTTTATCCTATGGGTCAATGCTGCGAAAGGAGGGGGAGGGAAACCGATACAATTTCATTGAACCAATTTTTAAAAATTCAATAGCCTCTCAGGGCTCTCCAAATCCAGCCCTCTAATCCAAATACAGTCCTGGTTTTCCTTCCTTCCAGGCAATTAAGTGAACAATTAATGCTGCTGATTGGCCAAATTGTCATCTCACTTGACTCCCAGGTAAAGGGAGGGAGGAAAACCAGCAGTTAGGACCGTGATTTGAGGAGCCCTGGACATGGTTATTTTCTGGATATGAGTATACCTTGTCTTTTGCCAGTTGTTTTTATGTATTCAATTATTTATTTATCTTTTTTTTCAATCTCTGCCCGTTTTTGTTTTACGCTGTTTGGCCCATTTGCATTTATGAATAAGTGTTTTCAATAAATTTCAGTGAACATGCAGCGTAACGTAATGTTTGTCAATAGTTTGACAAACCCCTTCACTGACAAAATGGTAACCTAAATTGGTAATTTTGTGAATAAAAATACAATGCATTATTTTCATCTGTTTATAAACATTTGCCTCTTGATTTTATTTTTTGGCGTCCCTGCAAACCTGTGGTCCAATTCCAGTATAATTTTTCCCTGGTAATTTCTCATTATTTTTTGCTGCAAGTCTTTGCTCGTAGATGTTTTTGCTAATTTTAATAATGATGTATTCCATCTGAGCTCCAAAGAATTCTATTCCTGGTATGGGTTGTTCAACTAAAATTAAATCTTATGGCCACATTTGAAATGAATGTGAGTGTTCAGTTTCCAGTAGGCCTAACTGTTTCTCTTTTTCGTGTCAACCAAATAACTGATTTTATGATCCATGGGCATCATTGCAATTGGAAGCATTAAAAAAAAAGAAAGAAAAAAAAAACATGCCGGTGTTTGTTTTAGTTGCGGATGAAAGCAGTGCACAGATGCAGAATAAAAAAATAGATATTTCCTCAGATAATATAATGCTTTTTAACCCACGAAATCATACAAGTAAACTGTGTTTGAATTTGAAATTAACAATGGTTTTATACAATAAAAGAATAGTATCAGCATGAGGTAATGATTATGAACTTTCTCTGTAAAATGCTCTCCAAAAGCAGAATTATGAGCTCTCTACCAACAGTATATTAAAGAGTGCACTTACTCCAGAGGTGAAAAGGGGCGCGCCATTGGAATGTTACAGAACAAGACACTTCGCAGTCAACTTGCCCTAAGGCATACAAGCATATATTAGTACCTCAATCCGGTCAGAACTAGTCAGCTTCCTCACTCTACCAGTAATAAAAAAATAGCATACACAAAAGCCCAAACCTGAATACATATATCCTCACACATGGAGGGTGAGACTAGATAGCGGAGTCCAACTGAAAACTCACGCGCAGAATGAAAATATTAAAAGCCCAGAGGAATGAAATTAAATGTGCAGATGTTTAATAAGTTCATTTCTGATTTGTGCCACATGTGATCGCCTGACTTCAGCAAATTTACCACTAGTTGACAGATCACTCTGATTGCCAGGGTGAGCTAGTACAGTCTGCAGGTGATAAATATCGGGAATAAACCTGAATATATGTGCACAAAACCTAAATGCAGGTGCTTCTTCTCATTATTTTGAGCACGGTTTGTGTCCATTCATCCCCTTAAAGGTGGGAAGGTCACTGCAAATCAGTGTCATTCTGTGTGATCACCTTTATATTCTGTGATGAAGCTCATTCACCATGATGAGTGGTGTCTTCCAAGATGACAATACCCTCACTGAATGGATTTATGAGTATGAAAACGATCTTTAGCATATGCCATCACCTTCGCAACCACCAGATCTGAAATCAACTGAACCCAGGGGAGATTCTCGACTGCTCTTTCTGTCGCCCTTATCTGAAGGCCAAATGAGGCAATGTGTCTCAGCAGACAGGTGCACCTTCCCTCCAGTTAGGTTATACACTTTTAGACTAGATATCAAGGTTGAAGCACAGCACCTTGCTGAGACAATTAATGTTGATTTTCCCAGTAATTTGTCACCAGTTTGTAGATTGGCGAACAAATGCTCAGGTTACTAAAAACTGGGCAAAATTTTTTTAAGACTGGTCCTTATACAATGTTTAATGTAGAGTTCATGTTAAAAGCATTTTTGACCCCCACAGCTGCTGTCACCAGTTTTTTTCAGTCACTTGCGTCCTTGCTGTAACCTCCAGCGAGGTTACTTACATTTGATAATGTTCTCCAGACCATGAGAGCAATGTGATGTGATTAAGACTCACTGGTATGTATTTAAGCCACTAAAAAGGCAAATAGCTCAAGTGAAGCTGACATTTTAAGGAGCTGAAGAAAGGTCATTTTATAGGCCTCACACGAAAGCTCATAACTTCAAACGCCTAGTCAGTGTAGATATCTTGATTCAAGAAGGACATGAAACAAAGAAGAATCCCCAACCAAATTTCTGAACAAAACCAGTTTCACTTCCCTCTTTCTCATTCTATTGAATTTCCGGAGTTTCCAAGGAAGTGACGGCTGCAGCTGACGAACTGCACTAAAGTCATTCACTGGACGTGAAACGAATTTTTCAAGACTTAGATTACATTCAAAGTCAATGCAAAGACGCGAATACACGCGAAACTCATGTATTTGGCGCCTTTACATTGACTATGAATGTAATCTGTCTTGGCGAAAATTCGTTTCAGGTCCGTGTGAAAACAGCTTAAGGGTGTGGCAAACACTGATACTGCAAAGGTTCCCCCCTCACCGCACCAAATCGTTCCGCATTTTTTCCCCACAAACTTCACTCCTGTGACATCGAGTACACGCATTCGTCACCCCAGGGATTCACGATCCACAAATTAAATTAGTGTTTCCATTGATGCCGAAGTCCAACTTTAACTAAAACCCAAATCTTAGCGTGTATCATCAGAGCAGCACAGGGCCAACAAGACCCCAAATTCTCTCAGGCCATCTTTGTCAGTAGATGTACTTCTCACACCGTAAGAACCCTTACTTACAAGCAGTCATGGATGGTGCAGCTTTTCATGGTGCTCGCCTTGCCAAACTGCAGTTGGTAACTTTACTTCACTAGATAAACCCTGTTGTGTTGAACTATATGTTCTCAACATCTCTCAAACTATGACTAAATTAGCAGATATACATACAAAACAAAAAAACAGCCTTAATGGTAAAATTACATGGATTCTAATGTTCATGAGTATGTGGCCATTCAAATTGCCTTGCAGTTCAAGGGGCAAACAAACTGGCAGTTATGCAACATGCACAGTCCTGCTGTCAATCTTGGCAGTCTTGGGATATGTTTCAGGAAATGCAGACAATATCCACACAATCGAAACAAAGAGGCCAAACTACTGATGAGCTCCACTGGCGCTTTTATTTGAAAACATAGAAAGCCATTTTTTTAAAATCACTCATTTTACCTGCTGCACCGGACAGATGATGCACAATGATTAGAGGTTTTCGTAATAAAAACCCGAAATGAGCACAAGCGAGGCTGTTTTACAAAAACCACAGAAGCTACAGGGGTAGAGACAGTTGGATAAATTCATGAGATCCCTTAACTGGACTGAAGATGAAGGGTAATTATTTTTTTTTTTTTTAATAATGCAGAGAATTGGACATATGAGAATTTTGGATGAAAGAGATGATTGTCAAGGAGTGGTGGGAGGGGGTTAGATGGGATAGGAGGGGGTTAGATGGGATGGGAGGGCGGTGGGTTTGGCGAGCTCCAATTCTGTACGACATGAGCTCACTGAAACACTGTACTGGGGGCCAAAAATAAATGGAACAGGATGTGAGCACAACCTCTAGGGGAGAAACCTGGTCACTACAGTGAGTCTTGGCAGCCTTTCCTCCTGCTCTTGGCGCTGCGCACCTCCTCGATGAGGCCCTGCAGGTACTGGATCTCCCGACTGATGGAGTCGGCCTTCTCACTGAGCTCCCGGTTACGCTCCTCCAGCCGGCTGCACTCCTGGCTCAGGGTCTCCTGTTCCACCCTCTTCTTCTGCCGGTAGCGCGTGGCAGCCGTCTTGTTCTGCTCCATCTTCTTCAGCTTCTTCTCCACCATCACGGGGCGGGGGTCGCCGACTTCACCTTCCCCGGCTTGGCCGGCGCTGGGTCCGATCTGCTGGTGGCAGAGTACGGCTTGGGCCGGGAGGCGGCTCTCGGGGGCGGAGTCGGAGAGGAGGGTGGGGTGGATGGTGGCGGGGTGGGGCAGGAGCCGCCATGAGGAGGGGAGCCGGAGTCGGACCCGATGCCGCTGTCGGAGTCATACTCTTTGGGGGCGAGAAGGACCAGGATGTGAGCGCCGGAGAGGGAGAGGACGATGCCGGGCGTGGCGTGATCACCCTCCGCCACATCCTCCTCGCTCCCTAGCTCCAGGGTGTCGGAGGGGAGGAGGGACGGCACAGGGGACGGGACGCGGGCTGGAGACGCCGGCTCAGACTTGATCTCCAGCACCTGCCAGGGCTCCTGGGAGAGCGGCGAGGGAGGAGGGACAGCGGGCTCTTCAGGCAGGGAGGACACAGGAGACTCGGGAGCGGTGTACTGCAGGGAACTCAGGTCCAGTCCCGCGCCCCACTGCGACTCCAGTGATGCAATGAGCTCCTCCGGGAGCTAGGAGGCTCGGTCCGGCTCATAGGAGCCGATGAGGGAGTCCAGGTCAAACTCGCCAGGTCTAAGTCCTCAGCCGACCAGTCCATGCCTGAGAGGCCAGCGCCTAAAGGACAGGAAAACATGAGGCAATGATGAGCTTAACTAACGGGGAAAATTCCAACAAAGATGGGAGCCGGGCTCTAACAAATGGTTATGGCTAACATGCAATAATAGTCAACTGCAGTTCTAGAGGAAGAAATAAATGATTATAAATTTGTATTAAAAGAAACTGAAAAATTGTGTGGAGGGGACCTATAGGCCCTTGCTTCAGTCAGGTACACGCCTTACTTTAAGTGAGCCAAACTGCGGGAGTAAGAGGTGCATACATTAGGGTCCCTATGACACATGCCCGGAACAGTGAATTTTGTTCATTGGTTTTTGAGAAGTAGATTCACAACATCCTCCCTCAGGTGGGATGGACATACAGCCGAGCACAGAGGGTAACCCTTCATGCCACCAGCCCCATGTACAGCCGGGGAATAAAATAAGACTTATTTTAGTAACACTTCATAGGGCAAGGCTGACTGCACGGTACTGAGATTCTACAGGCCTTACCTCGCTCATTGGCTGGACCAATGGGGCCACCTGAGAGCCACGGCAGGGTCAGCTGGTTTTCCCCCAGCTTACATGCTAGCCCCATGGGAAGGGAAAGGGAGGGGGGAGGGAGAGGTGGGAACCAGAGGAGTCTGCAGAGGAGACAGAGAGGGGAGAAGCAGCCCCCCCTAAAAATTCTTCATCTTCGTCCAGGAGGGGCCCCGGGAGGTCAGCCGTTAGAAACGAGGGGCCCAAGAGCAGGGCCCCCACATCGCCCAGGGCCGGGTGCAAGCTCAGAGACATGGTCGCCAGTCAGGTGGGTGCGGGGAACAGCTGCGTGTGCGAAGGGGAGGAGAGACGAGTCTGCTGATAAGGAGGAGTCGAGCTGTGCTATGGTGCTGTCGACTGCAGCAGGGCTGAGTGTTACCTCGGGAGACCTGCGGGGGGAGTAATGACAGGACTGAGTTTCTACGAACAGCCACTCAACACACGCGCACTAATGACACTGCACCACTGTTCCATAAACCAGCAGTACATGAACATGCAGATAAGTTGCAACAAAGAGGCAGCCGCCCTGAGCGAGACTGGACTACCTTGATATAGACATACATCACTATACTCGAATAGCCTAAGGGCTTTGCTCTTCCTGGTGTTGATTCCTTTCTGATTAAGTGTATTCCTATAAATCATTTCAGCACAAAGAATGGTTTCAGGAGAAACATTTCTCAAAAAGGGCAAACGCCTTTTCCCAGGTGAAATTTCTTCCTGTGGATGTGTCAGTGAATATCTTTCAGCAACAGAAATCAGTTAAGTCACTACACAAACAGATCAACAGAAGCTGAAGTCAACTGGGATCAATCGTAAACTCGTGGTGATGAGCACAGACGTGAAATCACAATCCTGAATTAAGTTCATTCGTTAGACACAAGCCCGGATTTCATCCAGAATTTCGTCTTGAAATACCTGGCCTTTCTCCAGCAATAACACAGCCTCATATGGTTACGGTCAAACGCTAACTCCACCCCACTGTCTTGACTCGGCCCCATTAAGGCTGTTTCCATAACAACAGCCATTACGTTTCGCGACGCAGGCGGGTGTAACCCAGATCCCCACAAATAGCCAAAAGTCTCCATTGATGACAGTGGGCGGTACAGACTCCCTGGATGTAGTGGAGCTGAAGGCAGCCATTTTACCACATTTAAGCCGCGTTCACACTGGACGCGAAACGAATTTTTCGTACGACAGATTGCATTCAAAGTCAATGCGAATATATTCGCGTCTTTGCATTGACTTTGAATGCAATCTGTCGTACGAAAAATTTCGTTTCGTGTCCACTGAAAGCCGCTTGAGTCTTACCCACCGAAAAGGCGGAAGAACGCCATTTTACAAAAACGCCACGTTGCCGTATGAAAATATCAGACAGTTGGTTAGTTGCACCGATTACTGCAAACTCAGAATATTTACAAACAAGAACCGAACGCGACTATCGCGGACAAGCGAGCTCGCCAGACAAACCACCGAGTCGGTCGTTACAACCTTTCGCTCACAAGACGCGTTTGCCGCTTCAATGCTAACGTTAGCTAACGTGGCTTTCGCTTGCGAGTTCGCGGAAAACCGAGCATAACAGCACGACGTAATGTCACACAAAATCCAGAATTTCATTCATGTGGCTACAGCAGTTCGATAACATAAACCCGACTGCTGCCGCATTAAAAGTTAGCTAGCGATCGCCAACATTAGCAGTCCTGACAACACCGCGTGGCTGCCGGCGAAGTCAAGCCATTATTTGCGCATACTTACGCCATTTTTACAGAATATAAAGCCAGTGCGCTTCGCTGAGGCACTGCTTGGTTGGCTGCCGCTTTTGTGGCCGCTGCGGCTGTTATACCGCCATGGTGGTGGAGAGCGAATCCGCTCGGAATGTTCACTGATAATCAATCTTCGACAGTCACCTTCGAAAAACCGTGTAACACTGTCACATGGGTATATATATTAGCACATCACAGCTAGGTGTAACCATCCGCGGTATCCTTTCGCAAGGATGTCAGACCAGTTCTCATTTCAAAACATGATGTAGCCTAGCCAATCAGCGTCAAAGACGCGGCATAATATTATGGTCAAAAGACACTGACATGTAGGTCAACTAGGACCCCGCTTGGGCGAGGGTACGAGACGACATTATTCGTTTTAAGAATTGACTTTTCATCCGATACGATTTATACATTTTTGGTATGGCCACAAGTAACGAAAACAGAGTATTCGGGACATATTCAACGTACTAACTCCCTCCCCTGTCAAATTATTGTGTCAGATTAGCTATTGATTGCACACTGGATTTCAGTGTTCATGGAGGAGAATTTTGTGGAATTGTTATCAATAAATACAGTAGTAAAATTTAAGCCTGAGCGTGACAATCCATCAAGCTGGAATTAACAACAACATTTCAAGGTATGATGTTCCTGTAAAACATTATTTTATTACTACCATTCTGTACTTTTTATTAATCACTATCTGAATTTATTTATTTATTTTTATCCTAGAGTTCATGTGTAGATATAGGCCCACAGTGGGATCCAGAATTGTTGCTACCCCTGACCTGAGGTGTACCAAAAAATACGATTAAAAAAAAAAAAACAGAATCGAGATACACTCAAAATTCCAATGAGTGATATACTGTACAGCATTAATGTTCCTTTGCAACAAACAAAAGTTATTTATTCATGAAATTAAAAATTAATTTCCTCTAAATCAAGGTTTCGCAATTAATGGCCCCCTTGGATTAGTGCTCTCCTGGCAGGCATAACAACATTGAGTCATTTCCTGTGCTGTTTGTTACGGTTATGGCACTGCGTGCTCTGATCACATGGGATCAAAATTGAGTGTCGTCGTCTCATGCAGCATATCTTCATTACAGTTCGGGGGTAATATCTTCAGTACAGGTCAGGGGTAATATCTTCAGTACAGGTCAGGGGGAATATCTTCATTACAGGTCAGGGGTAATATCTTCATTACAGGTCAGGGGTAATATCTTCAGTACAGGTCAGGGGTAATATCTTCATTACAGGTCAGTCAGGGTAATATCTTCAGGGTAATATCTTCATTACAGGTCAGGGTACAATATCTTCAGTACAGGTCAGGAGTAATATCTTCAGTACAGGTCAGGGGTAATATCTTCAGTACAGGTCAGGGGTAATATCTTCATTACAGGTCAGGGGTAATATCTTCAGTACAGGTCAGGGGTAATATCTTCAGTACAGGTCAGGGGTAATATCTTCATTACAGTTCAGGGGTAATATCTTCATTAAAGGTCAGGGGTAATATCTTCAGTACAGGTCAGGGGTAATATCTTCATTACAGGTCAGGGGTAATATCTTCAGTACAGGTCAGGAGTAATATCTTCATTACAGTTCAGGGGTAATATCTTCAGTACAGGTCAGGGGTAATATCTTCATTACAGGTCAGGGTAATATCTTCAGTACAGGTCAGGGGTAATATCTTTCATTACAGGTCAGGGGTAATATCTTCAGTACAGGTCTTCAGGGGTAATCTTCATATCTCTTCAGTACAGGTCAGGGGTAATATCTTCATTACAGTTCAGGGGTAATATCTTCATTAAAGGTCAGGGGTAATATCTTCATTACAGGTCAGGGGTAATATCTTCAGTACAGGTCAGGGGTAATATCTTCATTACAGGTCAGGGGTAATATCTTCATTACAGGTCAGGGGTAATATCTTCAGTACAGGTCGGGGTAATATCTTCAGTACAAGTCAGGGGGTAATATCTTCAGTACAGGTCAGGGGTAATATCTTCATTACAGGTCAGGGGTAATATCTTCAGTACAGGTCAGGGGTAATATCTTCATTACAGGTCAGGGTAATATCTTCATTACAGGTCAGGGTAATATCTTCATTACAGGTCAGGGGTAATATCTTCAGTACAGGTCAGGGTCAAATATCTTCAGTACAGGTTAATAGGGGTCTACAGGTCAGGGTCAGGGGTAATATCTTCAGTACAGGTCAGGGGTAATATCTTCATTACAGGTCAGGGGTAATATCTTCATTACAGGTCAGGGGTAATATCTTCAGTACAGGTCAGGGGTAATATCTTCATTACAGGTCAGGGGTAATATCTTCAGTACAGGTCAGGGGTAATATCTTCAGTACAGGTCAGGGGTAATATCTTCATTACAGTTCAGGGGTAATATCTTCATTACAGGTCAGGGGTAATATCTTCATTACAGGTCAGGGGTAATATCTTCAGTACAGGTCAGGGGTAATATCTTCATTACAGGTCAGGGGTAATATCTTCAGTACAGGTCAGGGGTAATATCTTCAGTTCAAGTCAGGGGGTAATATCTTCATTACAGGTCAGGGGTAATATCTTCATTACAGTTCAGGGGTAATATCTTCAATTAATAGGTCAGGGGTAATATCTTCATTACAGGTCAGTAATATCTTCATTATAGGTCAGGGGTCAAGGGTAATATCTTCATTACATTATAGGTCAGGGGTAATATCTTCATTACAGGTCAGGGGTAATATCTTCAGGTCACAGGGTCAGGGGAATATCTTCAGTACAGGTCAGGGGTAATATCTTCAGTACAGGTCAGGGGGAATATCTTCATTACAGGTCAGGGGTAATATCTTCAGTACAGGTCAGGGGTAATATCTTCAGTACAGGTCAGGGGGAATATCTTCATTACAGGTCAGGGGTAATATCTTCAGTACAGGTCAGGGGTAATATCATCAGTACAAGTCAGGGGGTAATATCTTCAGTACAGGTCAGGGGTAATATCTTCATTACAGTTCAGGGGTAATATCTTCATTAAAGGTCAGGGGTAATATCTTCATTACAGGTCAGGGGTAATATCTTCATTACAGGTCAGGGGTAATATCTTCATTACAGGTCAGAGGTACCAATAATTCTTCAGCCTACTGTATATTCATCTAGTGTTTCACAGCTGTAGAGATGCTGAAAAGCCTCACTATGTACTAAGACTGATGGATCATTCAAAGATGATTAATGCAATTAAACGCATTTGCACATTTGAAATTATTGTTGTAAAGGGTGCGTGTAAGAATTGATTTTTTGAAGTAGGCAATAATTGGTGTGCTCAGTACCCTCGGCTTCACTATTTCAGCAGTTGAAAGCTGGTAATTTTCCCCGAATCCCATTTCCTCGATGGGTGTATTTTTCTGAGGAGTCAATGTTACAAGCATTTCAGCAGTTGTCATGGGACGCCTAATTAAAGGAAAGGAATTTTAAGACAACTCATGTAGATATGAAAATGCAAAAACTCATCTCCTGGTGGCTAGAAATATGCCATTCTTCATTGGTCTTGAGGTGGAGATGGGTTGAAGCCTGGATATGGACAGGGTGTGATTTTGCATCGGCCAATGATATTTTTTTCCACCTGACCTGAATTAACCCTGCACTGATTATTGCGCCCTCTTGATTATCAAGCCTGTGTTATGGGCGGGGCAAAGTAACGCTCGTATGTTGAGGGCTGTATCGTGGAGAACCGCTAAAACTGTCCTTAACCTTTGAAGAGAACAGCAGCATTTATTTTGAGGAATTCTAGCGGCTGACACGTTGTTGTCTTTTGTAGCCAATGAAGAACTATTATTTTAGAATCCATACTGTGAAAGCACATGCCTAAAACTAGTGGCTGTAAACACTGACATTATTGGGTAATTCAGTGCATGTTCATACATGAGTTGTGTATAACAACCTACCCATTTTAAAAAAATTTTACACACGCACACACATACGCATAATATACACATATAACAACTGAAACTTGTTCACAAATTGGAAGGTTTCAAACGCAGCAGAATTGTCTGTTTTCACATCAGTGCATTGAAACCATCAGTGTGCAATTTTCTAGAATGTGATGATGTATACTCCAGTTTGGCTCATGGATAGCCATGAAAACACTGTGTGTCGTGGTAGTGGAACCTTGTTTGTACCAAGTAAATGTTGGTGAGTCCTGTGTGACTGATCAAAGCACATGATCTCAAAGTTAAATGCGAAAGTGTTCAGTTCACTTATATCCTTAACATAAATATGCATTATATAAATGAAGTCATTTGAGCTGAACATGCTTGTAAATATGAATAATTTGCATTGCATTTTTACCTTTTTTTTTTAAAATCTGCAAATATCAGTTTTGGGAAATCCGGTCAGAACTAGTCAGCTTCCTCACTCTACCAGTAATAAAAAAAAATAGCATACACAAAAGCCCAAACCTGAATACATATATCCTCACACATGGAGGGTGAGACTAGATAGCGGAGTCCAACTGAAAACTCACGCGCAGAATGAAAATATTAAAAGCCCAGAGGAATGAAATTAAATGTGCAGATGTTTAATAAGTTCATTTCTGATTTGTGCCACATGTGATCGCCTGACTTCAGCAAATTTACCACTAGTTGACAGATCACTCTGATTGCCAGGGTGAGCTAGTACAGTCTGCAGGTGATAAATATCGGGAATAAACCTGAATATATGTGCACAAAACCTAAATGCAGGTGCTTCTTCTCATTATTTTGAGCACGGTTTGTGTCCATTCATCCCCTTAAAGGTGGGAAGGTCACTGCAAATCAGTGTCATTCTGTGTGATCACCTTTATATTCTGTGATGAAGCTCATTCACCATGATGAGTGGTGTCTTCCAAGATGACAATACCCTCACTGAATGGATTTATGAGTATGAAAACGATCTTTAGCATATGCCATCACCTTCGCAACCACCAGATCTGAAATCAACTGAACCCAGGGGAGATTCTCGACTGCTCTTTCTGTCGCCCTTATCTGAAGGCCAAATGAGGCAATGTGTCTCAGCAGACAGGTGCACCTTCCCTCCAGTTAGGTTATACACTTTTAGACTAGATATCAAGGTTGAAGCACAGCACCTTGCTGAGACAATTAATGTTGATTTTCCCAGTAATTTGTCACCAGTTTGTAGATTGGCGAACAAATGCTCAGGTTACTAAAAACTGGGCAAAATTTTTTTTAAGACTGGTCATATACAATGTTTAATGTAGAGTTCATGTTAAAAGCATTTTTGACCCCCACAGCTGCTGTCACCAGTTTTTTTCAGTCACTTGCGTCCTTGCTGTAACCTCCAGCGAGGTTACTTACATTTGATAATGTTCTCCAGACCATGAGAGCAATGTGATGTGATTAAGACTCACTGGTATGTATTTAAGCCACTAAAAAAGGCAAATAGCTCAAGTGAAGCTGACATTTTAAGGAGCTGAAGAAAGGTCATTTTATAGGCCTCACACGAAAGCTCATAACTTCAAACGCCTAGTCAGTGTAGATATCTTGATTCAAGAAGGACATGAAACAAAGAAGAATCCCCAACCAAATTTCTGAACAAACCAGTTTCACTTCCCTCTTTCTCATTCTATTGAATTTCCGGAGTTTCCAAGGAAGTGACGGCTGCAGCTGACGAACTGCACTAAAGCCGCATTCACTGGACGTGAAACGAATTTTTCGCACTAGATTACATTCAAAGTCAATGCAAAGACGCGAATACACGCGAAACTCATGTATTTGCGTCTTTACATTGACTATGAATGTAATCTGTCTTGCGAAAAATTCGTTTCGCGTCCGGTGTGAAAACAGCTTAAGGGTGTGGCAAACACTGATACTCGGTAAAGGTTCCCCCCCTCACCGGCACCAAATCGTTCCGCATTTTTTCCCCCACAAACTTCACTCCTGTGACATCGGAGTACACGCATTCGTCACCCCCAGGGATTCACGATCCACAAATTAAATTAGTGTTTCCATTGATGCCGAAGTCCAACTTTAACTAAAACCCAAATCTTAGCGTGTATCATCAGAGCAGCACAGGGCTAACAAGACCCCAAATTCTCTCAGGCCATCTTTGTCAGTAGATGTACTTCTCACACCGTAAGAACCCTTACTTACAAGCAGTCATGGATGGTGCAGCTTTTCATGGTGCTCGTCTTGCCAAACTGCAGTTGGTAACTTTACTTCACTAGATAAACCCTGTTGTGTTGAACTATATGTTCTCAACATCTCTCAAACTATGACTAAATTAGCAGATATACATACAAAACAAAAAAACAGCCTTAATGGTAAAATTACATGGATTCTAATGTTCATGAGTATGTGGCCATTCAAATTGCCTTGCAGTTCAAGGGGCAAACAAACTGGCAGTTATGCAACATGCACAGTCCTGCTGTCAATCTTGGCAGTCTTGGGATATGTTTCAGGAAATGCAGACAATATCCACACACCGAAACAAAGAGGCCAAACTACTGATGAGCTCCACTGGCGCTTTATTTGAAAACATAGAAAGCCATTTTTTTAAAATCACTCATTTTACCTGCTGCACCGGACAGATGATGCACAATGATTAGAGGTTTTAAATAATAAAAACCGAAATGAGCACAAGCGAGGCTGTTTTACAAAAACCACAGAAGCTACAGGGGTAGAGACAGTTGGATAAATTCATGAGATCCCTTAACTGGACTGAAGATGAAGGGTAATTTTTTTTTTTTTTTTTTAATAATGCAGAGAATTGGACATATGAGAATTTTGGATGAAAGAGATGATTGTCAAGGAGTGGTGGGAGGGGTTAGATGGGATAGGAGGGGTTAGATGGGATGGGAGGGCGGTGGGTTTGGCGAGCTCCAATTCTGTACGACATGAGCTCACTGAAACACTGTACTGGGGGCCAAAAATAAATGGAACAGGATGTGAGCACAACCTCTAGGGGAGAAACCTGGTCACTACAGTGAGTCTTGGCAGCCTTTCCTCCTGCTCTTGGCGCTGCGCACCTCCTCGATGAGGCCCTGCAGGTACTGGATCTCCCGACTGATGGAGTCGGCCTTCTCACTGAGCTCCCGTTCACGCTCCTCCAGCCGGGCTGCACTCCTGGCTCAGGGTCTCCTGTTCCACCCTCTTCTTCTGCCCGGTAGCGCGTGGCAGCCGTCTTGTTCTGCTCCATCTTCTTCAGCTTCTTCTCCACCATCACGGGGGCGGTGGGGGTCGCCGACTTCACCTTCCCCGGCTTGGCCGGCGCTGGGTCCGATCTGCTGGTGGCAGAGTACGGCTTGGGCCGGGAGGCGGCTCTCGGGGGCGGAGTCGGAGAGGAGGGTGGGGTGGATGGTGGCGGGGTGGGGCAGGAGCCGCCATGAGGAGGGAGCCGGAGTCGGACCGATGCCACTGTCGGAGTCATACTCTTTGGGGCGAGAAGGACCAGGATGTGGCGCCGGAGAGGGAGAGGACGATGCCGGGCGTGGCGTGATCACCCTCCGCCACATCCTCCTCGCTCCCTAGCTCCAGGGTGTCGGAGGGGAGGAGGGACGGCACAGGGGCCGGGGCCCAGCGGGCTGGAGACGCCGGCTCAGACTTGATCTCCAGCACCTGCCAGGGCTCCTGGGAGAGCGGCGAGGGAGGAGGGACAGCGGGCTCTTCAGGCAGGGAGGACACAGGAGACTCGGGAGCGGTGTACTGCAGGGAACTCAGGTCCAGTCCCGCGCCCCACTGCGACTCCAGTGATGCAATGAGCTCCTCCGGGGAGCTAGGAGGCTCGTCCGGCTCATAGGAGCCGATGAGGGAGTCCAGGTCAAACTCGGCCAGGTCTAAGTCCTCAGCCGACCAGTCCATGCCTGAGAGGCCAGCGTCTAAAGGACAGGAAAACATGAGGCAATGATGAGCGCAACTAACGGGGAAAATTCCAACAAAGATGGGAGCCGGGCTCTAACAAATGGTTATGGCTAACATGCAATAATAGTCAACTGCAGTTCTAGAGGAAGAAATAAATGATTATAAATTTGTATTAAAAGAAACTGAAAAATTGTGTGGAGGGGACCTATAGGCCCTTGCTTCAGTCAGGTACACGTCTTACTTTAAGTGAGCCAAACTGCGTGGAGTAAGAGGTGCATACATTAGGGTCCCTATGACACATGCCCGGAACAGTGAATTTTGTTCATTGGTTTTTGAGAAGTAGATTCACAACATCCTCCCTCAGGTGGGATGGACATACAGCCGAGCACAGAGGGTAACCCTTCATGCCACCAGCCCCATGTACAGCCGGGGAATAAAATAAGACTTATTTTAGTAACACTTCATAGGGCAAGGCTGACTGCACGGTACTGAGATTCTACAGGCCTTACCCTCATCATTGGCTGGACCAATGGGGCCGTCACAGAGCCACGGCAGGGTCAGCTGGTTTTCCCCCAGCTTACATGCTAGCCCCATGGGAAGGGAAAGGGGAGGGGGGAGGGAGAGGTGGGAACCAGAGGAGTCTGCAGAGGAGACAGAGAGGGGAGAAGCAGCCCCCCCTAAAAATTCTTCATCTTCGTCCAGGAGGGGCCCCTGGAGGTCAGCCGTCCAGAAACGAGGGGCCCAAGAGCAGGGCCCCCACATCGCCCAGGGCGGTGCAAGCTCAGAGACATGGTCGCCAGTCAGGTGGGTGCGGGGAACAGCTGCGTGTGCGAAGGGGAGGAGAGACGAGTCTGCTGATAAGGAGGAGTCGAGCTGTGCTATGGTGCTGTCGACTGCAGCAGGGCTGAGTGTTACCTCGGGAGACCTGCGGGGGGAGTAATGACAGGACTGAGTTTCTACGAACAGCCACTCAACACACGCGCACTAATGACACTGCACCACTGTTCCATAAACCAGCAGTACATGAACATGCAGATAAGTTGCAACAAAGAGGCAGCCGCCCTGAGCGAGACTGGACTACCTTGATATAGACATACATCACTATACTCGAATAGCCTAAGGGCTTTGCTCTTCCTGGTGTTGATTCCTTTCTGATTAAGTGTATTCCTATAAATCATTTCAGCACAAAGAATGGTTTCAGGAGAAACATTTCTCAAAAGGGCAAACGCCTTTTCCCAGGTGAAATTTCTTCCTGTGGATGTGTCAGTGAATATCTTTCAGCAACAGAAATCAGTTAAGTCACTACACAAACAGATCAACAGAAGCTGAAGTCAACTGGGATCAATCGTAAACTCGTGGTGATGAGCACAGACGTGAAATCACAATCCTGAATTAAGTTCATTCGTTAGACACAAGCCCGGATTTCATCCAGAATTTCGTCTTGAAATACCTGGCCTTTCTCCAGCAATAACACAGCCTCATATGGTTACGGTCAAACGCTAACTCCACCCCAGTGTCTTGACTCGGCCCCATTAAGGCTGTTTCCATAACAACAGCCATTACGTTTCGCGACGCAGGCGGGTGTAACCCAGATCCCCACAAATAGCCAAAAGTCTCCATTGATGACAGTGGGCGGTACAGACTCCCTGGATGTAGTGGAGCTGAAGGCAGCCATTTTACCACATTTAAGCCGCGTTCACACTGGACGCGAAACGAATTTTTCGCACGACAGATTACATTCAAAGTCAATGCAAAGACGCGAATATATTCGCATTGACTTTGAATGCAATCTGTCGTACGAAAAATTCGTTTCGTGTCCGCTGTGAAAGCCGCTTGAGTCTTACCCACCGAAAAGGCGGAAGAACGCCATTTTACAAACGCCACGTTGCCGTATGAAAAATATCAGACAGTTGGTTAGTTGCACCGATTACTGCAAACTCAGAATATTTACAAACAAGAACCGAACGCGATTATCGCGGACAAGCGAGCTCGCCAGACAAACCATCGAGTCGGTCGTTACAACCTTTCGCTCACAAGACGCGTTTGCCGCTTCAATGCTAACGTTAGCTAACGTGGCTTTCGCTTGCGAGTTCGCGGAAAACCGAGCATAACAGCACGACGTAATGTCACACAAAATCCAGAATTTCATTCATGTGGCTACAGCAGTTCGATAACATAAACCCGACTGCTGCCGCATTAAAAGTTAGCTAGCGATCGCCAACATTAGCAGTCCTGACAACACCGCGTGGCTGCCGGCGAAGTCAAGCCATTATTTGCGCATACTTACGCCATTTTTACAGAATATAAAGCCAGTGCGCTTCGCTGAGGCACTGCTTGGTTGGCTGCCGCTTTTGTGGCCGCTGCGGCTGTTATACCGCCATGGTGGTGGAGAGCGAATCCGCTCGGAATGTTCACTGCTAATCAATCGTCTACAGTCACCTTCGAAAAACCGAGTAACACTGTCACATGGGTATATATATTAGCACATCACAGCTAGGTGTAACCATCCGCGGTATCCTTTCGCAAGGATGTCAGACCAGTTCTCATTTCAAAACATGATGTAGCCTAGCCAATCAGCGTCAAAGACGCGGCATAATATGATGGTCAAAAGACACTGACATGTAGGTCAACTAGGACCCCGCTTGGGCGAGGGTACGAGACGACATTATTCGTTTTAAGAATTGACTTTTCATCCGATACGATTTATACATTTTTGGTATGGCCACAAGTAACGAAAACAGAGTATTCGGGACATATTCAACGAACTAACTCCCTCCCCTGTCAAATTATTGTGTCAGATTAGCTATTGATTGCACACTGGATTTCAGTGTTCATGGAGGAGAATTTTGTGGAATTGTTATCAATAAATACAGTAGTAAAATTTAAGCCTGAGCGTGACAATCCATCAAATGGAATTAAGCAACATTTCAAGGTATGATGTTCCTGTAAAACATTATTTTATTACTACCATTCTGTACTTTTTATTAATCACTATCTGAATTTATTTATTTATTTTTATCCTAGAGTTCAGTGTAGATATAGGCATCAAGGATCCAGAATTAACAACCCCATTTGAGGTATGATGTTCCTGTAAAAAAAAAAACATTATTTTATTACTACCATTCTGTTCCTTTGCAACAAACAAAAGTTTTTATTAAATCACTATCTGAATTTTCGCAATTAATTTATTTTATCCTCCTGGCAGAGCATCATGTGTAGATATAGGCCCACATGGGATCAAAATTGAATTCGTCGTCTCATGCAGCATATCTTCCCCTTCACCTGAATATCTTCATTACAGGTCAGGGGTACCAAAAAATATCTTCAGTACAAAAAAAAATTAAGGTCAGAATCTTCAGTACAGGTCAGAGATATATCTTCAGTACAGGTCGGGGGTAATATCTTCAGTACAGGTCATATAATATCTTCATTACAGGTTAATGTTCTTCAGTACAACAAACAAAGGTCAGGGGTTATATTCATTAAATTAAAAATTAATTTCTTCATTAAAGGTCAAAATATCTTCATTAAGGTCAGGGTAATATCTTCAGTACAGGTCAGGGTAATATCTTCAGTAATCAGGCCCTTCATTACAGTTCAGGGGTTATCTTCAGTACAGGTCAGGAGTAATATGCTTCTCCTACAGTTCAGGCATAACAACATTCAGAGTCATTTCCAGTCAGCTGTTTGTACAGGTTAGGGCACTATCTTCAGTACACAGGGGATCAAAATTCAGGGTAATATCTTCGTCTCAGGTCAGGGTAATATCTTCATTACAGGTCAGGGGTAATATCTTCAGTACAGGTCAGGGGTAATATCTTCATTACAGGTCAGGGGTAATATCTTCAGTACAGGTCAGGGTAATATCTTCAGTACAGGTCAGGGGTAATATCTTCAGTACAGGTCAGGGGTAATATCTTCAGTACAGGTCAGGGGTAATATCTTCATTACAGTTCAGGGGTAATATCTTCATTAAAGGTCAGGGGTAATATCTTCATTACAGGTCAGGGGTAATATCTTCAGTACAGGTCAGGGTAATATCTTCATTACAGGTCAGGGGTAATATCTTCATTACAGGTCAGGGGGTAATATCTTCATTACAGGTCAGGGGTAATATCTTCAGTACAGGTCAGGGGTAATATCTTCAGTACAGGTCAGGGGGAAATATCTTCATTACAGGTCAGGGGTAATATCTTCATTACAGGTCAGGGGTAATATCTTCAGTACAGGTCAGGGTAATATCTTCAGTACAGGTCAGGGGTAATATCTTCAGTACAGGTCAGGGGTAATATCTTCAGTACAGGTCAGGGGTAATATCTTCAGTACAGGTCAGGGTAATATCTTCATTACAGGTCAGGGTAATATCTTCAGTACAGGTCAAATATCTTCATTACAGGTCAGGGGTAATATCTTCATTACAGGTCAGGGGTAATATCTTCAGTACAGGTCAGGGGTAATATCTTCATTACAGGTCAGGGGTAATATCTTCATTACAGGTCAGGGGTAATATCTTCATTACAGGTCAGGGGTAATATCTTCATTACAGGTCAGGGGTAATATCTTCAGTACAGGTCAGGGGTAATATCTTCAGTACAGGTCAGGGGTAATATCTTCAGTACAGGTCAGGGGTAATATCTTCATTACAGGTCAGGGGTAATATCTTCAGTACAGGTCAGGGGTAATATCTTCAGTACAGGTCAGGGGTAATATCTTCAGTACAGGTCAGGGGTAATATCTTCATTACAGGTCAGGGGTAATATCTTCAGTACAGGTCAGGGGTAATATCTTCATTACAGGTCAGGGGTAATATCTTCAGTACAGGTCAGGGGTAATATCTTAATTAAAGGTCAGGGGCCATAATATCTTCATTACAGGTCAGGGTAATATCTTCATTACAGGTCAGGGGTAATATCTTCATTACAGGTCAGGGGTAATATCTTCAGTACAGGTCAGGGGGAATATCTTCAGTACAGGTCAGGGGTAATATCTTCAGTACAGGTCAGGGGGAATATCTTCATTACAGGTCAGGGGTAATATCTTCAGTACAGGTCAGGGGTAATATCTTCAGTACAGGTCAGGGGTAATATCTTCATTACAGGTCAGGGGTAATATCTTCAGTACAGGTCAGGGGTAATATCTTCAGTACAGTTCAGGGGTAATATCTTCATTACAGGTCAGGGGTAATATCTTCATTACAGTTCAGGGGTAATATCTTCATTACAGGTCAGGGGTAATATCTTCATTACAGGTCAGGGGTAATATCTTCATTACAGGTCAGGGGTACCAATAATTCTTCAGCCTACTGTATATTCATCTAGCGTTTCACAGCTGTAGACATGCTGAAAAGCCTCACTATGTACTAAGACTGATGGATCATTCAAAGATGATTAATGCAATTAAACGCATTTGCACATTTGAAATTATTGTTGTAAAGGGTGCGTGTAAGAATTGATTTTTTGAAGTAGGCAATAATTGGTGTGCTCAGTACCCTCGGCTTCACTATTTCAGCAGTTGAAAGCTGGTAATTTTCCCGGAATCCCATTTCCTCGATGGGTGTATTTTCTGAGTGAGTCAATGTTACAAGCATTTCAGCAGTTGTCATGGGACGCCTAATTAAAGGAAAGGAATTTTTAAGACAACTCATGTAGATATGAAAATGCAAAACTCATCTCCCTGGTGGCTAGAAATATGCCATTCTTCATTGGTCTTGAGGTGGAGATGGGTTGAAGCCTGGATATGGACAGGGTGTGATTTTGCATCGGCCAATGATATTTTTTCCACCTGACCTGAATTAACCCTGCACTGATTATTGCGCTCCTCTTGATATCAAGCCTGTGTTATGGGCGGGGCAAAGTAACGCTCGTATGTTGAGGGCTGTATCGTGGAGAACCGCTAAAACTGTCCTTAACCTTTGAAGAGAACAGCAGCATTTATTTTGAGGAATTCTAGCGGCTGACACGTTGCTGTCTTTGTAGCCAATGAAGAACTATTATTTTAGAATCCATACTGTGAAAGCACATGCCTAAAACTAGTGGCTGTAAACACTGACATTATTGGGTAATTCAGTGCATGTTCATACATGAGTTGTGTATAACAACCTACCCATTTTAAAAAATTTTACACACGCACACACATACGCATAATATACACATATAACAACTGAAACTTGTTCACAAATTGGAAGGTTTCCAAACGCAGCAGAATTGTCTGTTTTCACATCAGTGCATTGAAACCATCAGTGTGCAATTTTCTAGAATGTGATGATGTATACTCCAGTTTGGCTCATGGATAGCCATGAAAACACTGTGTGTCGTGGTAGTGGAACCTTGTTTGTACCAAGTAAATGTTGCGAGTCCTGTGTGACTGATCAAAGCACATGATCTCAAAGTTAAATGCGAGTGTTCAGTTCACTTATATCCTTAACATAAATATGCATTATATAAATGAAGTCATTTGAGCTGAAAATGCTTGTAAATATGAATAATTTGCATTGCATTTTACCTTTTTTTTTAAATCTGCAAAATATCAGTTTTGGGATCATTGTGGAGCTGGAATCATTCCCGCGAATCAAAAAAGATACCCAAAATACCAAAAACTTTACAGATACTGCCTCAATGAGGATTAACTAAGGACCTTCTTGCTCTGAGGCAACACTATTCCCTGCATGCCAGAATGAGCCACGATGACTGGTCTCTGTGGAAGAATGCCATCCCTGTCCGTAACTTCCACTGTCCCCTCTGGCACAACTGTGCTCATTGAATAAGCAGTAGCTTAGACGAAATGGCCGACCTGCGCACAGCCATCTATGTTAAAAAATCAGGTCTTTTTTTTTTTTTTGGCCATTGACAGGGAGTTGGGTGTGGCCAGCAGCATAACCAGTTTGAAAAATTTAAGCAGTAGAAAGTGCAGCAACAGCAATTTTCCGTGTTGTCTGTGGCATATGCAATAATAATAATAAACTTTAAGGGCACAGTGGAGCTATAATGTACAGACCTAGCCTCCGCAGCAGATTTTGTAATAAAAAAATGCCCACTAAACCAGTGACAAATTCACCAATGGGAAACCAAGGAAGACTTAATTTCATTACACAAGCGAAAACCTCCCACCACTTAAGGAGCCCATAACAATATTAACACAAAAAGCAGCCCATGAGGTATTCTTTATTTCAGCAATGACAGGCCTTGGTGTGTATGGCTGCACATTTATCATAAATAATACTCGGATAGTTTTTTCAGCCATACGGTACAAAAATATTTGCTTTTCAAATGCATAAGAAACGTACGTGCATAAAAACCACAGCTAGCTCAAAACTGATCTTCCACACTGCGAAACCATACACCCAACCAAAAATAACTCAATTACACAGATTGAATAACGTTAAAACTTAAGATGTTTGTTTACGGGGAAAAAAGAAGGTAAACCCAACCCTTCATACGTCAGAGGGGCGATGCCCAGTTACACCTCATTCTGCAATTAAAACTGTCAACACCTTTGAGGTAACAGGAAGAGCAATTGTTCTGTTACACAATTAAAAGGAAGACATAGCGACCAGAGTGAAACTCTAAAAATCATGAGACATAACTCAGTGAAGGAAGACAGGCTTATACAGTACGACAGATGAGACTTGGTGGCCATTCCTTTGCCACCGTTTGCACACTGGTTTGTGTCTGTGTTAATGAGAACGGGACAGGAATCATGAAGTCCATCCTACCACTGACCACCCATGGAAAAGGCCTCTTCAAAGCTCTTTGGGACAAGGCTGCACACTGCCCTGAGAGAGACAATACAAGAACCTACAGACCGCCACACAGTGACATAGAGGCAACAGGGCGAAGTACATATGTGTACTCGCCTACATGACCACTGTGGCTGCTCGCATTTTGGAATAGACTGGGTTATATTTAGGACCCAACTGTGGCACTGCCTCAGAGTTCTTCATCGTTCATTAAAGAGAATCATGGGAAAAGCATCTACACTTGATTAGACATTAGTTTTATGGCAACTTTCTTCCCTGCTTTTAAACAGCATTATCTGGTTCCATCAGAATCTACCAGTAACTTGTAATCCCTGTGTACAAACTGAACTATAGGTCATTTTACACAATCATTGCAAGTTCACTTATAATACTCCTGTAGGTTTATAAGCACTTCTGACAGTACAGTCATTTAAATCTCCTAGACATGAACACGAATGCCATCCTTTCATTTTTACAAAGGGCTAAATAATACCAATGCATTATCACAGCATGCATTTCCTTATAATATTGCTTCAGAGGATGAGGTAGCACACCATCCACAGATGTTGATGAGTAAGCTCCTTTTACACACACACACACACACATACATAGGGGTGCGCGCGCACACACAGGGAGGGGGGTTGGGGTGAAGAAAGATATCCCATTTTTCCTGAGTCATGCACCTCAGCTGATTGCAGAATCACAAAATACCAAGATAAGTAAAGGCCAATACCCTTAAGGTTCTTACTGTGCACAATTTAAATGCTCAAGGGGGTAATGAAACTTGGATACCGCTGATTTTTGTACGGGACATAGCAAAAATGTCGTGTACGAATATTCTTTTTTCTCTTAATAGAAGACTGCAGGGGATTTTGGTTAATAAACACAGACAGACGCATTGAACAGAACCCAAAGACAATGATACAACGTTAGAAAAGACATTCATAACAGAAGTGGGAGGGGTCAGCCTATCAGAAGTTCACATTTCACACCATTGGGAGGGGTCACTGTCAACCCTATTTATCATTGGTCCCTGAGCACATGGAGGGGAGGAGCCAGATCAGACCATCTTCAGGAGGTCCTCAGGATTGGACAGAGCGCAGTAGAGGGTGTAGCCCAGCTTGTCCACCTCCTCGGAGGTCAGTTCGCAGAACAGGTCGATTTTCGGGTAGAGGGCGCAGGGAAGCCTGCCAGCCTCTAGGTGTCCCACAAGGGTGCGAATTAGGTCCAGGAAGCGGTCGGCCAGCAGCTCCTGGGCCCAATCCGATTGGCTCTCACTGAGAAGCAGCAGGGCGCTGGCAATTTGGCAGGATGACAGGCGGGAGAGGGCGGGGTCCAGCCAGCACATGGCCTTCAGCACCTTCAGGCAGAGGCAGCGACAGCCGCTGTCGCCCTGATCCAGCGCCCGCAGCCTCGCCGTCTCCTCCGCACGTACGTCCTGCCTCCACAGGCCCTCGCCATCCGTCCACCGGTGCGGCCTGGCGATCAGCGTCAGCCCGTCCCCCGTGGCGAGCAGCGGGAGGATGCTCAGGTGCAGCCGACAGTCGGCCTCAAACTGCACCTCCAGCGCCAGCACCTCCGACGGCACCGCGGGCCGGATCACGTAGTCCAGCACGCTGCCGATGGCCGGCCAGTTCATGCAGCCTGTCACCTGCTTCTGAAGGAGCTCCAGCATGGCGCTGGGCGAGAGGTACCCCCCCACCAAGCAGCGGTCCCAGTAGCTGCTCCCTCTGGGGAAGTACTCCAGGTTCTCCCGCCGCACCAGCCAGAACCCTGGAGCTTTCATGATGGTGTCCTCTCCGGGAACCGTCGACCACAGGTTCCTCTCCAGAACCAACGGTACCATCAGCTGGGCACGGTCAGCCCTTAAAACCTGACACAGGGAGAGCAGGAGGAGGACCAGTGATGGTGTAAGAACGAGAGGTAATTACACGAGAGAGTGCATGGTCTATAGCCTATAGCAGTGGTTCCCAACCCAGTCCTCGAGGACCCCCTGCCCTGAAGGGCTTTGTTCCAGCTCTACTCTTTCACACCTGATCCATTTAAGGGCTTCAAGCTGATTGGTTGAGAAAGATCTACCTGAACAGGGTGTGCATGGAGGTGCATTGGGCCTTAAATGGATAAGGTGTGCAAAAGTAAAGCTGCAACTAAAACCTGCAGGACAGGGGGTCCTTGAGGACTGGGTTGGGAACCATTGGCCTATAGGGAAGCACATTTCACTGGTACACAGAAGGTTGGTGGTTCAATTACCAGTGTAGACACAATAACATCAGTGCAGCTGTTGGGCACTTAATTTGGCCCATAACTATTGCTGAAAGGGGAATTGGCCTCCTATGCTGACTAATTGATTGTCCGTCACGTAATGAAGAAATAATCAGCTAATAACTTTATGGTACAAAGCAATATAACACCCACTCACCTGCCATTACAGTAATGTAATATGACACCCACTCACTCAACAACTGTAATTTTGATCTAACATAATATCCACTCACCCGCTGCAACTGATGTAATAACACCCACTCACCTGTCTTAACTGCAATATAATGTAACATCCACACAGTTACATGCAGCATCTGTATGTAACACCCACTCAAATGCTGTGACTGATGTAACACCCACCGACTCACTGCTGCAATAGTGATGTCGTGTAGCACTCATCAACTCACCCGCAATAACTGTGATGTAATACATCACTCACTAACCAGCTGTAACTGTGATGTAATGTCCCACCCACTCACCTGATGCTACTGTGATGTAATGTAACACCAATCAACTTACCCGCAGTGCGCTGTAACAAAACATCTACTCACCAGCCAGAACTGATGTAATTACACCCACTCACTTGCAATAACTGTAATGTAACATAACATCCACCCACTAACCTGCAGAGTAGTGTAACACCCTCTCGAATGCTGTAACTGTGATGTAACACCCACCCGCTCACTACTGTAATAATGATGTCATGTAGCACCCGCCAACTCACCCGCAATAACTGTGATGTAATGCATCACTCAATAAACTGCTGTAACAGTGACATAATGCCACACCCTCTCACCTGCAGGTCGTCATAGAGACTGCCGCTGAGGTACATCTCCCTCAGGGGCATGTCGGGCAGCTTGGCATGCAGAAAGGCCCGGAGCTCAGCGCAGATGTCCAGAGCAGCGCGCTGGGCGTTTTCCTGCTCCTGATCCGGGACACACACGCGCTGGCGGTAAAACGCCCACAGCTGATCCTGCAAGCAGAGCCTTTTCTGCGTGCGACTCTGCTCCTCCTCCATCCCCCCGCCCCTCCCCTTCCCTCGCTGCGGGCAGTCTGGAGAAAAGGGGCGGAGCATGTGCCAGGAATGCCTTCATAAATAATGTAATACTCCATCCATACTGCTGCACTACTGCCATTATACAGTAATACTCCATCCACACTGCTGCTCTACTGCCATCATACAATAATACTCCATCCACACTGCTGCACTACTGCCATCATACAGTAATACTCCATCCACACTGCTGCTCTACTGCCATTATAATACGCTGCACTACTGCCATCATACATACTCCATCCACACTGCTCCATCCACACTGCTCTACTGCCATCATACAGTAATACTCCATCCATACTGCTGCTCTACTGCCATCATACAGTAATACTCCATCCACACTGCTGCACTACTGCCATCATACAGTAATACTCCATCCATACTGCTGCTCTACTGCCATCATACAGTAATACTCCATCCATACTGCTGCTCTACTGCCATCATACAGTAATACTCCATCCATACTGCTGCTCTACTGCCATCATACAGTAATACTCCATCCATACTGCTGCTCTACATACAGCCATCATACAGTAATACTCCATCCACACTGCTGCTCTACTGCCATCATACAGTAATACTCCATCCATACTGCTGCTCTACTGCCATCATACAGTAATACTCCATCCATACTGCTGCTCTACTGCCATCATACAGTAATACTCCATCCATACTGCTGCTCTACTGCCATCATACAGTAATACTCCATCCATACTGCTGCTCTACTGCCATCATACAGTAATACTCCATCCATACTGCTGCTCTACTGCCATCATACAGTAATACTCCATCCATACTGCTGCACTACTGCCATTATACAGTAATACTCCATCCATACTGCTGCACTACTGCCATCATACAGTAATACTCCATCCATACTGCTGCACTACTGCCATCATACAGTAATACTCCATCCATACTGCTGCACTACTGCCATCATACAGTAATACTCCATCCATACTGCTGCACTACTGCCATCATACAGTAATACTCCATCCATACTGCTGCACTACTGCCATCATACAGTAATACTCCATCCATACTGCTGCATACAGTAATACTCCATCCATTATACAGTAATACTCTCCATACTGCTGCTCTACTGCCATTATACAGTAATACTCCATCCATACTGCTGCTCTACTGCCATCATACAGTAATACTCCATCCATACTGCTGCTCTACTGCCATCATACAGTAATACTCCATCCATACTGCTGCTCTACTGCCATCATACAGTAATACTCCATCCATACTGCTGCTGCCATTATACAGTAATACTCCATACTGCCACTACCCATACACAGTAATACTCCATCCATACTGCTGTACTGCCATCATACACAGTAATACTCCATCCATACTGCTGCACTACTGCCATCATACAGTAATACTCCATCCATACTGCTGCATTACCATCATCATACATCCATAATACTCCATCCATACTGCTGCATCCATACTGCCACCATACATTAATACTCCATCCATACTGCTGTACTACTGCCATCATACAGTAATACTCCATCCATACTGCTGCATTACTGCCATCATACATTAATACTCCATCCATACTGCTGTACTACTGCCATCATACAGTAATACTCCATCCATACTGCTGCACTACTGCAATCATACAGTAATACTCCATCCATACTGGTGCTCTCTTCCTCAGTTTTGAGTTATGTTGGGAAACACTAAGTAGTTTAGCAGTAGGCAAACCGATATCACTACTTTTATTTGTTATTTTGCCCTGCTGCTTCCAAATTAATAGCATTACAATAGAAATTTCCTGAGATATCTCAAACACACAATTCAAGGGTGCCACTTCACTCAGGAGCCCTATCTGCATCACTATAAGAGACCAAATAGTACAGCAATATGAAAGAAAAATGGAGTAACAAGATGCCACAAAACTACTGCCCTGCGGACAGCACAGGGCATGGTTTATGAAATTCATACATTTACATTTATTAATTTATATATTTTTACCAAATTTCCAGCAGTAAATGTTAGTTGGCCACAGTTAGTAGGCAGAGGTACATGTGATTGACTTGACTGAGCCAGAACAGCAGGGGTTAAATGAGCAACAGCACTTCCTCCCTGAAACTGAACTGGCACCTAAACTCGCTCGCTTGCTTTGAGAGGAATAAACCACAGAGGCAATGACTCGGGTAAAGAACAAAAGGGAAGCTGGTCAAACTTGTTAAAATGGGAAGCTGCCAACCAATCATAATCTACCTTTGTTTTCAAGGCTTATTTCCTGGTCTGGTTGACTGGAGTTGCCTCCACAGACCCCCCTCTCCATTCAAGCCAGTGGTAAATTTTGCATGGAAATACAAACTCAATCCATTTTTTCACCACAAGAAAATGTACACTCAGTCTTCACCTCTTCCTTCATCCCCCCAAGGGTTTATTTAAGCGGCTTTTCCAGAGAGGAACGTAGGATAGGTCACCTGGCTCGTTGGGCCCTGGCCCAGAGGGCAGGACCTGCAGAGAACAGCTCACAGTCTTCTTCATATCAGAGCCAAGCAGGCGGGGGGCGGAGCCAACCCACACAGGCTCCTCCCAGCTCTTCTGCCCAGGCCCCTCCTCTTTGGCCGAGCTGCTGGGTGCGCTCACTGCGCGATCATACATCTGAAACAGGGGACATGGCACCACCAAGGGCATGCCCTTCATCAGCCATGCAACCACAGCACCAAATCAAATAAACCTTTATTTACATGACGCATCTTGCAAAGAAATTAAGTGTTTCACAGAGAACCCCAGGATTTAACTTCCTACATGTGCAAGGCAACAGAAGAACAGGAAAAAAAAAATCCCTGATTGTCTCCAGCCCAACATCCCCAGAAATCTTGCAGTACAACTGCATAAACATATCTCCGAGCACAGATGTTGTGAATCACTCAGGGCTGCCCAACCATGTTCCTAGAGATCTACCATCCTGTAGGTTTTCGCTCCAACCCTAACAAAGCAAGCAGGGCAGCGCAAATTTGTACCCAGAGATCCATCTTCCTGTCGGCTTCCACTCCAGCCCAAAAAAAACCCTCAATCCCCACCTAAAATACCTCAGTTTATCACTGGAGATCCATCTGACAGAGTGATTAAAGGAATAGATAACGGAATGTAAGTACATGCATAGGTTGATAGCTTATAATATTGAGAGCCCATGAGAAAAATTTCAGGCATGCTTGACCATTTATGAAAAAGTTGTGAGCGTTTTTGTGGGGCAGTCCGAAGGCCACTACTGAGCTGCCATTTTGCCTCCCGGAAAGGCGATGCGTGACGTCACATGAGCTCAAGGAATCTCCACTCTTCATTACTCTCCTGTTGGCGCATTTGGTCTTCTACCGTGAACTTGCATAAATTCAATATTTGGTTGCTGTTTTCTGTACACAAGACCATTAGAAGAGCACTTACCTAAAGCCTAACCATCAATGACATTTGTTTTGAATGATTAAGAATGAATTAGATACATTTAATTGTTGCTATACAGAGCTGTGGTGATTAAATCAGGTCTTCATGATAGAGAATAGCTCCAGTTTGGTGTGCGGCACAAGAAACAGAATGCCAGCAGATCAATTACTTTGCATTATACAGTATGAATAAATACAGGAAATTATTTTTAATTCAGAGTCAATGCAAAGACGCGAATACACGTGTTTCGCCTGTATTCGCGTCTTTGCATTGACTTTGAATGTAATCTGTCGTGCGAAAAATTCGTTTCGCGTCCCATGTGAAAGCAGCTTAACTCAGACACAATCAACCAAAGAAAGGGTTTTACAGGCAGAATGTGTGTTAGATTTGCTTTGCAACAAACTATGGACGTTAGGTAGGACTAGCTTGCGGACTTGCTGATCATGAAGAAGTGGTCTGCTCGCCTGCATCCAAGGAACTGCTCTAACAGTGGATTACTGTGGAAACATCGTTGATTACGTGCCTCACATAGCAGATATTTATATTGATGGAATTGGATTTTCCTGCTAGACATTTTACAATCGGCTAAAAAAAGTTTCAAAGCCGGAATGTTTTTTAACGGTTTGCTTTGCAACCAACTGGACATTGGGTAGCCTAGCTTGCGGACTCATTTTGATCATAAAGAATTGGTCTGCTCGCCTGCAGCATCTAAGGAATATTTACTCTAACGCTAGTGGATTATCGTGAAAAAAATTCCAGATGAGGTGGCTGGCATGGATTTTATCGGTTTACAAGAAAAGGTAGAATGTGCATTTAATTGTTAATGGGCCTGATGACAGGCAGGCTAGCTGACAAGGAGGTGTGTGAGTGAGACGTAGGCGAGCCTGCACCGACTATCACTGACCGTAACTTCGGGGCCGTACAGTAACATCGCTTTGATGCGCGGGCTAAACAAAGGCAGAGCACCTTAACTCAACGTCAGCGTCCCGCAACAAAGGCTAAGCACCGTAACTGCAGTTACGGCATTCTGTCATGGTTTCTGATGGGATTTTCAGAGTTACTGTTGACACAGACCTTGATTTTTTCATAAAAACAATCAAATCAACACAAAATATTCATCCACACGATAAAGGAGGTCTTCAATACCCCAAAATGACAATAACTCATTTTCGACCAAAAGTGATGT